>CM033121.1:9622342-9798440 GCA_019321725.1 Paulownia fortunei | reverse complement strand
TTCGTAGTGGTATTGAATAGTTACAGGTAAACGATTCGCGTGGGACAAGGTAATCATGAAACCTTGACCAATGTACCTGGCAGCTCGTATTGTTTGTTGACCAGAGTTCCAGAACTAAGTTAGCATAGGGAACATATCTGAATATCTATAAATAATTTGACTTGTTTCTTTCTCTTGTTTGAGACAAGTTCTGAAGATAGACTATTCTTTTACAGTGAAAGAAGTTGGGACGAAGTTATTAATAATAGATTACCTAGAGAAATAGGTAAAAGAAATTTCCACCCAAGATTTAATAGTTGGTCCATTCTCAGTCTCGGTAAAGTCCATCTTGTTGCAATAGAAATGAACAAGAACAAATAAGTTTTAGCTAATGTAATAAAGATACCGATTATTGTTCCAAAAACTTTACTTCTTTTATTTATGTCAAAAAGCTCAGGAACGAATATGTATGGAATAGAAAGATTCCAACCCCCCAAGTAAAGAACTGTTACAAATAATGAAGAAACTAGTAGATTTAGATACGAAGCAACGTAAAATAAACCAAATTTGATACCTGAATATTCGGTTTGATAACCTGCTACTAATTCTTCTTCTGCTTCTGGTAAATCAAAAGGTAATCTCTCACACTCGGCTAGAGAAGAAATTAGAAAAACAATAAACCCTATAGGTTGACGCCACAAATTCCATCCCCTAAAACCATATTTTGACTGCGCTTCCACTATATCAACTGTACTTAAACTGTTAAATAATCATAGTCGACGATAACATCACTGTTCCCATCGCTATTACAGAACCGTACATGAGATTTTCACCTCATACGGCTCCTCATAGGTCCCAAATAAATCTAAGGACCTTTCAACATTATTTATCTTGATGTGTTTGTAGGATCAATAGAAAGTCAAACTCTTATCCTAAGGCCTAGAATTAGACCAATGGAATTCTGTCTGCTAGATTTAGAATAAAAAAATGCTTCTGAATTGATCTTATCTTTTAAGAATTTTCATTTTTCTTTCTTGATTAATAACTTTATCCTTGAATAAAAAAAAAAGACTTTTTAGAGGAATATCACATAGATATTTCAACCTATCATTTTATCATTTTCGACTACGAAAAAGAATTAGACATTGCATTACATAACAAGAATTTGATTTAGAGAAATCAAATATAAAATAGAAATAGTTATGAATAAAAAAAAGATCTCTTTTTGCAATTCTAGTCTTTCGATTTTATTTCGTTCCTATTCTCCTTTCTCAGAAAAAAAAAGGGGACATTACCCAACCTAAAAGGTTTCTTCGTTCTTGATAGTTATTTACTTAATCGGTGGATAGGAACATACTCTGGATCGAAATCGCGGGGAGTACTTCTTAATCATTTCTACCAACTTAAAGCCCCAATTTGAATTACTTTTCTATAAATAAATATCCTTTTGGATAATTTACAGAATCTCCATTACTAATCCTTTGTGTATCTTGGTCTTCCTAACCATCCACTCATTTTTTGTGAATCTCTCATTAGGGTAATACATCTATGGTAATAGATAGTAAAAATCCCATACGGTTGATCTTTTGAACCCGCCTCAAGCCATGATGACTAATCAACCAATCTTGGGGTAAACAGTCTCGACTGCTTATGTTTACTTTCACTTAATTCTTGTACATAGGAAATGAGATTGAATTCCTTTAACAACAAATTTGTAAGCCGTAGTAAAGAGAAATTTTAAGGAAGTGTCTTATTATACAAATTGTTTTACAAGTGGGATTTTTATATGTATATATATAGAGAGAGAGTTTATTCTATATAAAAAAGAATTTCAATCACATAAGAAATGTATTACACTCAAATTTAAAAATAGAATCTTATTCAAATATGAATATTAATTTAATTACGAGATTAAAACTTGACCAGTAACGCTTAAAAAAGGAAATAATATCAGATTGTACTGGTCTATATGCCCTTGATTTCTTGCCGTTTTACGAACCAAATCTCTTATTACTACTATTCAATCATTCTATGATCATCTGGATTTCCATTTCTTATTTTTATCATATTACTGGGTTACATGGGCACATGTAACCGAGCTGTCTCCCTCAAATTTATAAAAAATTTAAAATAATATATAAAATTATTAAACTTTAAAATTTTTACACCTTCAAAAGTGTATTATGTAAAATGGTAATGTAATAAACTAATTATTATATAATATATTTTAAATATAAAATAAAAAAATAATTAATTAAAAAAAAGCTAACAAATCAAAAAGTTCAAATAATCACACATATAACAAAATACCAAGTTTAAAGTTTTTAAACTTCCTCAAAATAAATTCAAAAATAAAAAAATTAGTTTTTAATTGATTTTGACCGATTTAAAAGAGTTAAACCGCAAAAACGACTATTGAAGACTAATTGGATCGGACCGACCGTCAATTTGTAGTCAAATCATCCAATCCGATCCAATTCGATTTCATAAACATTGGTAATGAATACGAATATGATGCTTGTGAATTAATATCATTTGAAATATTCTCATTTATTGACTATCTCCTTACCAACTTGGGATAACAAATGGTGGCCGAATTATAATGTTTGAATAGCAAATGGTGGCTGTATTATAAGGTTTTGATGTGATTTTAAATGACATACTTTTCATTTTAAGTATTTTGTTGGTATATTTGACTGATTTAACTAAATTAAGTTTATCTTATTTACTCTGTTCGAAAGATAGTTTTATTCACTTTTGTAGTATGCTGTCCAATTTTTCTAATTTGCTTTTTTTTTATCTTCAATATTAACTTCATTATTCGTTTTGCAAGTACAATACATGTTTCAAGAATTACACAGGTAGATATTAGGGCCAATCATGAAAACTGAAAAATCTTTCAAATTACCCATCCCACAACGTACTAAACCATTTTCGTGAATTGTTATATAAATCGTAGTTTCGAAATTCAATTAAAATTGCTTCGTTTTATATAATTTGGTGGCGATTTGAAGTTTGAATAAATCAAATTAAACTGTCTATATACATACATTTAAATTTATTAATATTTAATATTAAATTTAATTTTAATAGCTAACTCTTAATTGTACTATGGTTAAAGTTTAATTTAATATTTACTCCTAATATGCTCATCAACTTTGACATAGAATTTTCTTGCTTTTCATTATTATGAAGTCAAATTCTCCTTCTAAGAATTAGAAGATGAAGAAAATTAATTAGTAAAAATTAATGATATAATAATGTATTAAAGATGGTATTCTATAAAACAAATAGAGTATCATTTAATTGACATTTTGATGTCAGACTCTTCACTTCACTCAACACATAATCCTTTGATAGAAATAAATGATATAATTATATTCTTCTTAATCAATTTATACAATGTAAAACTTTAAGATAATTTTTTGTCATGGAATAATGCATATGTAATATTTTTTTTTTTCGTTTATTTAAGTTTTAGAGCAAACCAACTTAAAAATCGCAAAATCATCGCACCTTCAATTTTAATTACAAAATAAAAATTTTAAAATTCTCTTTAGCAATATCGCACATGTCAATTAAGTTTAAAATTCATTAAAAATAAAAAAAATTGAAACCAAACTATAATTATCCCTAATCATTAAACACAACATCTAGTATTCATTATTTATGGATAGGACTAGTGAAATATTAATCCCATTCGCTATCCCAGTTTTAGTCTCTTTGTATCAGTTACTAATATAATAAAATTTTAAAGGGATCTTTACAATTTTTTTACGGTTATGTGTCTGAAGCATATGTCTAATACCTATTTGGGTTAGGCTAAGCCACTTTTGCTTTGGTAGATTCATCGGCTGCGTTTATTTTTTATATTCAAGTAATGCGCGTTGGGTTTTGCTTTAACAAAAAATAAATCTTTGCAATTTCTTTATTTATAATATTTCACAGGTAACGTTTTACGACTTATTAATATCATTCTTCAGTAAATTAGTTTTTTGTGCTGATTGTTAAATCCTAGATGTTGAGATGCGTAGACACAAAAGGTGGAGGGAAGTATGGCAATGCTTTCATAATATAATATTGGTTTTATCAGAATAGTCCCAACAAGTAAATTATATTGACCAATTAGAAAAATATTAAAAAAATTTAATTTTTTTATATTATTAGTATAATACATAAAATAAAAAAGAATGAAAATAAAAATAAGGAAGAAAGAGTAAAAAAAAGAAAAGAAAATAATTTTTAATTTTTGTAAATGGAGCCAAAAATTTGTAGTCAAATAATATTAATTATTATAACAATTAAAAAATAGAAGAGATAGCGTGCAGTTTTCATAATATTTAAAATGTACAAAATTATTTGTAATTTTAAATGAGGAATAAAATTTCAAGATTACTTCTTGTAATAAATTAAAAAGAATTAAAGAAATCATATATTAATTTTTTTTCATGTAAAACACATGGTTTTTTTCTTTTCATTTTGTCGTAAAATAAGTGATTTTTTAATTCCACATATAATATGTCATATATGAGGGGAATATTAGTCAATTAGTGTGGATTATTTTGTTCAAAAGATGCCAATTCACTATCATTTTCATAGGTTGAGATTATTAAGGGAATGAGAATTTTATGCAAACTTTTTAATTTTGCAGAGAACTTTTAGAGTATTTTTTAACTTATGAAGATTTTTTACATTTTTTGCTAAAAAAAATCAAGAGAATTTTATGCATTTTACCCCTTGTTTTTATGAGATTGGTAAGCACATATTGATGGATGCTTAACCTACTTGGGATAACAAATGGTGGCCAAATTGTAAGGTTTGGATAGCAAATGGTGACCTAATTATAAGGTTTTGATGCGATGATAAATGATATATTTCTAATTTTAAGTTTTTTTGGGTATATTTGATTGATTTGCGTAAATAATTAAATAATCAAAATAATCTTAAAAACTGACTACTTTTTTATCATTTACACTTGGGGATCATTTTCTTTTTATTTTTTATTTTTTCATGATGTTGAAGTTATATTGAAATTGATTTGCTTAAATAATTTTTAATTTCATTAATTCACCAGCCTTCTTAGAAGGAGAAATCCATTTTTTGTATCATGTCTAATGATCTCCTTACCTTGGTGAATTAATTTGTCTATTAATAATATGGTTAAAAACTGAAATCACAAAATTTTGGCTATGGAGGATTTTCGTTTGATTCAAAGTTATATGTAAGATTAAACACATGTAATAATTCGAGTATTAGCTTTTTTAGTTATTATAATAAATGATTTATGTTATTTTGATCGCGCGGTTATGAGTCATTTTCTTAATTTTATACTTTTTCTTCAATAATTGAGGTTTTATACCTCACAAATTCGCACCTCAATGTGAATATGACAAATGGAGTATCATACTTCTTTCCAATGTTTAATGACTTGATATCCACTACGCTCCTTTTTTTTTCGTTTTTCAATTACATATGCAAAAAGGATTTCTTACAGGGAGTTCCAACCATTCTAATTGCAAACGTCCTGTAATTCTTTTGTTTTTTTAACTGAATCACATCTTTTAACTAAATTAATTTTATTTCACTTACTCTACTGGAAAGACATTTCAATTCACTTTTGTAGTCCGCTATACAATTTTTTTTATCTTTGCTTGTTTTATCTTCAACATTAGCTTCATTATTTAATTTTTTATTGGTAAAAGCAAATCTGTTGATAAAAAAAATTATATACAAATATATTGGGCATACCCAAGTTGTAATACAAAAAAGTCCAGTCTAATAATTCAAAGCTAAAGATTCGTACTGAATCGAAATATGAGGATAAAAAGAAAATATAATTTTGTATGCATGTGTTTTGATCCGTGGAATGATACTGTCGGCATGGGGTATCAACCATTCAAAAAGTCTTCCATTCCTAGCTGTCCAAAGCTAGTAGAGGGTGCATACAAGCCCCATTTTCTTGGCTTTGCTATGCCAAGATGTTCATCAAACTTCCTTTTTGATCAATTTCAATGCGTTGCAAATAGTTGACATCAATCTTTTGATGCCAAGTCAATCCTTAATCTACTTCCAAATAGTGGAGCTCATGTTGCATTCAAAAAATAGGTGAAGTAATGATTCAAATGCAGTCCCACAAAACAAACAATTTATATCAATCTCCATATGTTAAATTCTATCTTTTGTGAGTAGCCTAGATTTGACACTGAGCCAAAGAACAAAAGAATATTTAGGAGTGATGTATGAGCTCCAAACATCGGTTGCCCTGATCTTTTTGGTTTCTTTTGGTCAGATATTCATAAGTAAGTGCAATGCATAAATCTGCTCCAACTTTCCATTTGGATAATCTTTGAAAAGCAAGTTGTTGTGATCCCTCAATCTAGCATATCAAGTCTCTGATGCCAAAATGTCTCCTAAAAAGAAGAGAATCACCCTTGTTAAGTGACCAGTCCCAAAGATATGCCCATTTCAAATACACTTGATTTACTCATCTGACCCATAGTGTGTCCTTCTTTGCATGAATGTTACACAATGACTTTAGCAAGGAGAGTAATATTCCAGCATTTAATGTCCCTGAAGCCAAGTCCTCTCTCACTGTTGGGAAGGCAAATTTTGTTCTATGCAACTAACAGTTTTTGGAGCCCCAAAGGAATACTCTACATAATCTAGTGATTTTGGAAACTATTGCAGCGGGGATAGGAAAATTGGAAAGCCAAAAGCATTCGACACCTTGTAAAACTAACTTGATTAATTTAGCCCGACCTGCATACGAGAGTGACGCACTAGTCTAATCATTAATGTGGGCTACAATTTTATCAATGAATGGAGCATAAAAGTTCACTTTCAATTTCTCTAGCTACAAGCGGAACACCAAAATATCTGAAGAGCATTATACCCGAGGAATGTTAGTCAGTTCTTTGATTTCCTCAAGTTCACGCCTAACGATCCCTGTTATATACAATCTGGACTTATTAATGTTGGCCCAAAGTCCAGAATAGTCCCCAAAGCTGGTCAGACATTTCATTATAATAACAACTTAATGGCATCCCCCATTGCCATGAGCATCAGATCATCTACAAAAGCCAAATGTGTGATCTTAAGTTGACTGCATTTTAGGTGGTAGTTAAATTCAGTGTTAACTGTGGCTGCCTTCAAAGATCTAGAGAAATATTCAAGGCACAACATAAAAAGGAAAGGAGATAAAGGATCACCTTGCCTGAGCCGATTTTTTCCCTTGAAAAAACCATATAAGTTGCCATTCAAAGCTATTGAGTATGTTGGAGATGTGACATATTTCATAGCCCAATCGACGAATTCTTGAGGGAAGCCAAGTCCTTGAAGAACATCTTTAAGAAAATTCCAGTCCAGTGAATCAAATGCCTTGCTCAGATCAATTTTGAGTAGGCATCTCGGGGAAACTCTCTTCCTATTATACTATCTTAAGAGTTCTTGTGCAAGGTGGATATTCTCTGTCATCAATCTATCTTCCACAAAAGCAGCTTGAGCCTGATCTACAATAGTCCTGAGCAACATTTTCAAAATCGGACCAGACCGGACTGGTCGGTTCAATCGATTTAATCGGGAACTAGAGGTCGGTCCGATTCAGTTACAATTTGACCGATTTTTATTTTTATTTTTATTTTTTAAAGAAGTTTAAATTTGATATTTTGTTAAATTTATGTAATTGTTTAGATTTTATGTTTTGTTAGATATTTTTTTAAGTAGTTATTTATCTTTTTTTACATTTAAAATGTATTACATGATAATTAGTCTATTATATTATTATTTTACATAATATAATAAGAAAATATAATTATTTTTTATTAAACCGATCCGACCGATGTTTAAATTGATCCAATCAATTGAACCGCTATCAATTTGATCACCGATCCGATTATGAAAGCACTGGTCCCAAGTATAGGGACCAATCTTGATGCCAAGATTTTTTGTAATGATCTTATAGGCAACATTGCAGCAAACAATAGGTCTATAATCACCAATTATTGGTGCAAGTTGTGCTTTCGGTACAAGGGTAGTCACCGTATGGTTGGTCTACTTTAATAAGGAGTCTGAGGAGAATTTTTTTTTAATAGCCCTACAAAAGTCATATCCCACAATTTACCAAGCCTTCTTGAAGAAACAAGAGGTGTAACCATTTGGCCCCGAAGATTTATTTTCTCCAATATTGAATAATGCATCTTTCATCCCTTGAATAGAGATGTCCCTTGCAAGGTTATCAGCTTGATCTATAGAGACCAATGGCCCTATGCCCAAAATGGTAGGGTTTAATGGATCACATTTGCTAGATGTTCCTAATTGTTGTTCATAGTATCTAATAAATGTTGCAACAACTTGTTCCTAGGACATAGTGTAATTATTACGAACTACTGCAATATGATTTTGTTTGGTGTTCCTCTTCACCAAAGCATGGAAGAACTTGGTGCATTTGTCACTCTACTTAAGCTGGGTACATTTAGCCTATTGGTAATAGAAGTGCCTTTCAGCTTCACCCAAACTTATTACTTCTTTCCTCAAGTGAACCACTCTATTTTGAAGGGTAGTATTTGATGGACAATCATGTAATTCCAGTTGAGCAACTTTAAGATCCATATTTGCTTTCTCTGTCTTATAGGAAATATGTGCAAAATATCTTTCATTCAGTTATTTAAGTGGACCTTTAAGACTTTGTAATTTCTTGCAAAGCTCAAATTGCTTATATCCAATTACCTTAACATTCCAATTAGTAGTAACCAAGTCATGAAAGTCATCATAACTAGCCCACATGTTAAAGAATATGAAGGGCTTGCTACTTCTCATTTCTTCATGCAAAAGTGATACAATGCAAAGGGAATGATCAGAAAGACAGCCTGCCATTGGGAAATTAACAAGACTAAAAAATCGTGCTTCTAGCCATAAATTGTTCACCATAGCTCTATCAAGTTTGCTCAAACAAAATTATTTGTCTAAGTAAAAATGCACACAATAGATCTCAAGTCTAAAAGTCCACCAATGAGATAATATTCTAAAAAATATTTCACCTCGTAAGGTATAACTTCAGCTCCATTGCTCTTCTCATCAATACCCAACACATAATTGAAATCTCCTATTACCATCCAAGGAGTGGTACAGTTGGAGCTGAATTCTTTAATGTTGTCCCAAAGTGGTCTCCTACTCACAATGGTATGGAAAGCATAAACAAAGCTGACATGGAATGTATTATAAGATACCTTACAAGTAAATGAGTAATGGATAGCTTGAGGGGAATTCTCCAGCTCTCAAGCCTTGCTTTGGATAGATTCCACAGAATCAAAATTCTTCTAGTCGGATTAGACTGAAAATTATTAATTTGCATCCATCCTCTGAACTTATTACACAAAATATATTGTAACTTTGCCTGGTTCAGCTTAGGTTCCAAAACACACATAACATCAATACTATGTTACCTCATTAGGCGTAAAACACCATTTTGTTTCAGGGGCATGTTAAAACCCTTGATATTCTAACTAGTAATCCTCATGATGATATAAGAAGGGTATGATTCCTCCTCTTATCTTTCTTGGTGGTTGTGGAGAGATGTTTATTTACTAAGCCCTTAAGCTAGTTGTTTGTAGTAGTATCTGTAATGGGGACTTCACTCACTACTGCCCTTGATCGCGTCCACTATGTTTCATAGAGAGATTGTGGCTGCATGTTATTCAAATCATTCTTACACTGAGGATCATCATCTATAATCTGGCCCTTGTGTTTGCTTTTCGTTCTAGTGACCTTAATAAAATGGACTTCATTTTCTACACCCTGATGAATTTGTTTTGTTTTTTTCTTTTTCAAACCCTTTTATGTATTCAATTTAGCTGAGTTGCTTGTTCCTGTAACATTGTTGTTAGTGAAATAATTCTTTGATGAGTGACCAATCATATTACAGTTTGATCAAAATTTTGGTTCATGCTCATAGATCACCTGTTGCTCTCGTGTTTTACCCGTGGGCATTTTAATACGGGCTATACGTGTCAGCTCTTTTGAAGCATCAACTTCAACTAAAATCCTCACATATGATAATCTGCCCTTGGTAGAGGTGAGACTATCCATTTGAATTGGTCTTCCAACTTTGATGCAATCATGCTTACATTTGTAGGGTTCCAACAATTAAGAGGTAAACCTATTAAGGTTACCCATACAGGCATGGTATAAATTTCTTTATCATCAAACTCAAAACATCTTGGCATAATTTTCAGCAATAGTAGTCTGCTAACTGGGATCTTCTCTCAATAGTTGGAGAGCATCTTTTTCTAACCAAAAACTGAATTTAAAACTGTAAAAGTATAAATGAATTGACGTATCTTAAAAATATCATAGAGAGAACTATTTATATGTGTTTATTGTAAGACATAAGCCTCAAGGATCCTTTGCATTTATTGGGCCTCAAGGACATATACATCTTATTAGATTAGAATTTAATATATTTAAACTTAATTAAAATATGTTCATCAAATGTTAATCCTATTTGCTCCCCTAGCTTTTGTATATTGTCAATTACTAATATATTTAAAATCTAAAGGGGTCTCTTCAATTTTTTTTTAAAGTTGTGTATGACATGAATCGAAGCATGTTTGTAGTTTACCTACTTGTGTTAGGCTAAATGACTTTTGCTTTTGTTACTTTGTTTTGTAGTACAGGATTACCATGTTTTCTGCAAAAAGCTAGTATATCAATGGTACTGCGCATTGGTAGATTACTCAGCTCCGTTCATTTTATGTTCAAGTATTGGGCATTAGGTCTAGCTTAAAAAAGTTACATGTGTGAGATCATGAACCAAATGTCTCAATATTTAGTACTTAGATTTTAAAAGTAGATATTTCCCTTTGTAATTGCATTCATTCTAATATTTCTTCTATTGTTTTACAAACTATTAATATCATTGTAAATTAAATCAATTTTTATGCTAATTGTTAAATCATAGATGTTGAGATGCCTAGACTGTAAAGATTGAGGGAAGTATGCAATGCTTTCAAAATATAATATTGATTGTGTTAGAATAGTATCCAACAAGTTAAATATATTGGTTATTCAAAACACTCTTGCAAAATAATTTTATTCAATTCAATAATAATAAAGAATGTATTTTATTCATATTTATTCATTATTTTAGTATTTTAGGTAAAATTTCCAAAAATTATACAACACTATGGAACATGGTCATGTATAGAATGAAGATGAACAAACATGTCCTTAGGACTTTGATCTTAAATTAGTGGCGATGGTATGTGGTGCAATCAGTATGGCGGGTGCTGATCGTGAGATTAATATTATAACAAAATTAAAATTTTTATTTTTATATAGTTAAAATGATATTTTGTCTTAAAAATCAATACCAACTGCAAAACAATGCGTATAAATCACAAAATTTGTTAAAGGAGTTAAATTACATCTTTTGTTAAACTTTGAGGGGGTCTTTTTAGTTTTAACTATTGATTCAGTGGCATTTTATTGTCATTTTTTGATTTCACAAGGAGCAAATTGTATTTAACAGAAATTTAAAGTTAACAATATCTTTCTGAAATTTCAAATATTTTTTTTGTCGATCTGATATTTATTTATTGTTTGGGCATATTATGACAAGTCATAATAAATTTAACTAATGATAATAACGTGGAAATTTTGATTCCAATTAGATGTTGCTCCTTCCCAAATAAATAAAATGAGGGAATTTTACAACTTTGTTCATTATTTGGCAACTACAAAGAGGAGGTTTGAGAGTGAGTCTCTTGAACCCCATTACAATTTTTTTTTTTTTTAAAATGATTAATCTTACTTTACCTCCCTCTATTTTTTATGAGTATCACTTATTCCCTTATATTTTCAATTATCTCACTTTATCCCCTCGTACTCTCATTATGTCTCACTTTACCTTCTTATATTCTCATTATCTCACTTTACCACCATATACTCTTGAAAAAATAACCAAATTGTCCTTATCTATACGTAATATTATTTTAAAATATTCTAAATTTAATTCATTTTTATTTAAATACTAATATTTTTTTCAACTTAATTAATTAATACCTAATATTTAATTTATTTCATATTTTATTATGCTTATATTAATGGTTATTCTTTTATTAACATAATTCCTATTAAATTTTTATATCATAGGAGTTTTTTTATTAGCTAATACATTTTACTTATAAATTTACTACTCATCATATAAAAAATATATGATATATTTCCAAATCATATATTATTAAATAAGTAAAATATAAGTAATAATTTTTTTATTATTAATGGAATATCAAAATTTCGTAGAAATAATGTTAAAAACAAAAAAGTTATTTTTAGGTTTACTTTAATACTATTAAATAAGTTATAATAATCAATCGTAGCTTGATGAATACTATGTTAAATTTAAAATAACTTAATGAATACTTTTTTAAATTTAAAAATATAGTCATTTTAGAAACTAATTTTATTATTATTACTTAATTATAATGGCTATGTTTGAATTTAACATAGTTTGATAATTTCATTAATAACAAAAATATTGCTAATATTTTATGTATTTAATAAAATATTTTTTTAAGATTTATAGTTAGTCGAAAATTTATAAGTAAAAATGTATTAGATAATAAAAAATATCCTACTATATACTAATTTAATAGGAACTATGTTATATTCTAAAATATCTACTAAATTTAAGTATAATAAAATTTTAAATAAATTTAATATTAAGTATTAATTAATCAAGTTGAAAAATTATTTGAAAATAAATTTAAATATATTAATATCATCATATTTTAAAGTAATTTTACTAAAAATAATAGGTAATGGTAGTTTGGTTATTTTTTTTAAAAGTATAAGAAAATAAAGTGAGACAATGAGAGTACAAGAGGATAAAGTGAGACATAATGAGAGTATAAGAAGGTAAAGTGAAACAATTGAAAGTATAGAAGGATAAAGTGATACTCATCATGAATAGAAAGGAATTAATTAAGATGAACCCTTTAAAAAATTGTCTCCATTTCCTAGACATACAAATTGGCCAAATTTATTTTCGAATTCCCACTGGAGTTCGCCCACAAGCTGCATGTTCAATTGTCGCAACCTGTAGAATAGGTTAAGTGAAGGGGGGGTCACAGGGGGAAATTTCTTAAGCATTACATTGATAAAAAAAATTGAAAGTTCAAATAATGTCGAAGAATCATAAACTGAAGGCGTGCTGTAGAAAGAGGAATTTACTACATCAGATGCTAATATAATGAAATAGTAAATTCTTCTTACGAGGTTTGGTTGATTTCAGTTGATCAGCTGTCAACTAATATAACTTGAATATTAAACTGAACTTGTACTTAAGGACGGTTCGAGACAGTTTAGAAAATTTTAAATCACCACCAAATTACTTTTGCGGTGTACTTTTGATTTAAGTTTATAATCAACCCCATTAACTTATACTTAATGTGCAGTATAATGTGGTTCAGGCAATTCAAACAATTTTTTAAATTTGATAATCAACCTTGATTTTTGGGTTACTTGATTAACATTTAACAATAAATTCATCAAGTACGCTAGATATCAGCCCAAAAAAATATTTTTAAATAAAAAACTACTAGGGTTTAATGATGAAGGATAAAATTTATCCAAGGGTACTTTCATCATTTTGACCAAAGGCATTGAATACATAATAAGAGATCAAAGCATGGAAGTATCAAGACACACGGAAAATGCCAATTAAGCTGAATAGTTCACCCGGTAGTATAAGGTATTTAGTATATCTTGTGACCATCAAGCCATAATAGTAGCAAAAGATATTTAACCACCTCAATTTGGTTGATTTTGAAGTGATTATGGTTTGGGGATTTTGAAAATTAGGGTTCAAATAGATGAAATTGGGAAATTTGAACTTGATTGTTGGAAAAATCTGAGTTGGAGATTTCCCTATGCCTCTCAAATGGACTCACATGACCTGCACATGACTTTTTCATTAGTTTCTAATGAGAAATTAACGGGGGATCACTTTTGATGAAATCTTGAAATGTTAGGTACCAAAATTGATACGGCCAGAACATGTGATATGAAAATTGATTTAATGGTATAATTAGGGACCAAAGTTGAAATTATCCTTAAAATTAATCTTTAGCAAAACTACACATGGAAAATCGATTTGAAATTAATAACAAAAAAAATTGCAAACCGCATGATCACCATTGGCCCTAAAGACGCAACCCTTCACCTTAATGGTTATTATTGTTGATTACTTTCGCCCCCTTTCTTTATAATTATATGCTCCAATTTCAAAAAATAGGTTAAGATTGAAACATATTTTTTTTTATCTTTTTATTGATTTCTTGCGGGTCACTGAATCTCTTTACTGGTAATTCCAGAATGCTACTAATTGAGATGACGGTGCTTTGGCAAGGTCAATAAACTTCTATTGATTAGTGATTCGATTTTAGGGACTCTAAAAGGGTATTTAGTTGAAATTATAAGGTCTCGTATGGTTATGTTTTCCGTAAAACTTCTCATTTCTAACATTTCTACTAAAAATTTGATTTTGTATTGGTTTTCATGTGAGAATTTGAGATTATACTTAGTTGAATAATTTTGAGGGAATTTAAAACACAAAAATATGTGACAAAAATAAAATTATGTTTGCTTGTGTATTTTATAGTATTATTTTCATAAGCTTGTGTATATAATAATTTGAATATAATAATTTATTGTGATAATTTAAAAGGTGGTAGGTCCATTAATTTGAAAATAGTTATATATTAATTAGATGAAATTGATTGTGGTGGGATCCATTTTGAATTTTTAACCTGAATATGATATTTTTTAAAAGATTTGCAGGTGGTGAGATATATTAAATGGATATAGTTTGTAGTGGTGGGTTCCACTAATATAATTTGAATTGAAATAATAAGAATAATAATTGAGATGTGACGAATTATAAGGTTGGAAATTGGAATTATAAGTTTGAGATAATATTTTTTTGGGAAAATGAAAAGATAAAATAGATATTTTTGAAAATAGATCAAAGAAATATGATTTCAGAATAAAACAGAAAATGGGTTTTGGAAATAAAAACATACAAGGCCTAACATTTTCAAAATAGCTTATATGTTGTCGAAGAGTTTATAAACTCTTAAAAAATGGTTGGTGATTTTTTTTTTTGAAAGAGTTTATAATTCAAAAAAAATTATTTAAGAGTTTATAAATTCCTAAAAAATACATCCATCCCAACTTATTTTCAAAATATTTAACAAACTCCTTTAATTTTAATAATTTTAAGTATAAAATTATTATTATTAATATTTTAAAAGTTTCAAGATCTTATTTTATTCAAACATTTCAATAATTTATTTTTAAATAAAATCTAATATCTTATAAAACTTAAAAATTTATAAAATCTTTTAAATAATTTTAACCAAACACGTAACACCAAACAAACTTGTATCATGTTGCACTTCGTTTCTTTTTGCTCTAAGTTCTAATCAAAGTTTTTGTGTGGTGACACGAATAGTCTTTCATTTTTGCTCAGTGCAGATTCCAAATCCTTGGTTATCATTTGCTTCAATTCAAATTCCTCTTGTGCAAAATTCAGAGTTCAGGAACAAGACCATGGTAAGTTGTTTTCATACATTAGGGCAGCAAAGACAACCTCAAAGTCAAAAGCACAACTTTGTGTGTCTACCAGCTAGTCAAAGGTGCGCATGATCTACGAACAAGTCTATGCACATCTCCCAATGGTCAGAAGACGCAAAAAAAGTGTGCATAGACTCGTTTTGCGGTGCTTCCTTGCGTACCAGAGTTCTTCTGTTGAAAATGTTCTCACTTCTGAACCAACATCCCAGCATCAATGGAAGCGCACAGAGAATTCCACCATCGAAGCTTGGCGAAGTATCCTTTCAACCTGGTTATTACGTAAGGCCACCAGGAACACATTGTTTGCCAAGTAAAGATCTGCAATCCTTCCTCAAGTTGTGGTACCCTTTCTACAAACAATATAGGTGTTGCAATTGGAGAGTATAATCTATTAATGAGATCTCCGTGGACTTTACGAGTTGCCAATTGATGGACCCAATAATTGCTTGTGCCTAATAATTCAAATGGGTCCAGTCCAATGGCCTAAGCTCAACAATATAAGAGGCTCTAATATGTTTATGCACCCTATTACACAGATCACAATCCTCACTTGAATATCTATAAGTACCCCTACTTATTTTTATTTTCAAGTACATTGAATTCATTTTACTATTTTATAGCTTTCAGTCTCATTGATAATCCTGAGCTCTAGTTCTAACTTGATCATCAGAGCGTATTGTTGGGAAAACTATGATATCGCTTACTCGTTGTTTGTGTCACAAGCAAGTCCTATTGCTTGATCATATATTTGGTGGAGTTAAAACTTGCCAACTAAGGAGATATTACATCATTTTGACGTAATATGTAGGAAACCTGCATCAACATTGGGAATGCAGGCGAGATATAGAACATGCAAAGTCAACGGTTAAGATGCCCCTCCGAATGAAAGGGATAGGGATAATAGAGTGGATCAACAAATGCAAGAGATTCTTCCCCCACGTGATCCACCGCACAAGGAGCACCAATTGAAGCAACAGTATTACAGATCATGCAAGAGACCCTATCAGCACTGGTAAAAGATGCCATGAAAAGAGTTGCAGAGCAAGCAGTAATCCAGTATACTAAAGACCAACACTTGAGAGTGTTAGGTTCGTATATCCCAAGATAGGTACGTAATAAAAATTTAAAAAATTAAATCATTCATATTAAATCAAATATGCAATCTTAAGAATTGATATGATTTAATCGGTTTGCGTTCTAATTTACTCACCTAAATAAATAAAGAATAAAGTTTCGCAAAACTTATAGCTGAATGCACTCCTCCTATTGTAGCAATTAAAGCAATTCAGATTGCTAAGCCCAGATCAAAAATAAGTTTGCAAAAGATCCAATTGTCTTTTTTCTAAGCATAATCACACTTTTGGAAAGTTTACGAATCGTTGATCCTTGCTAGTGAATCAATATTCTTTGTTTGTAATCTTCTGGAGTGTAGTTTTATTCTTAAATCACCTTGTGATTAAAGAACAAAATTGAATCAAGAAGGAATGATACCAACATGGTGAAAAATGATTTTTCTTGCTAAAGAAGAAAACAAAGTGAGGGACAAGAGAAAAGGGAGAGGGCCTGAATTTTCTAGCTTCGGAGCTTCTAATTTTGGACCCTCTCAAAGTGTATAGATATACGCACTTTGATTTTTCAAGAATCTGATCTCTCCTGCAGAGCCATTAACCTTGGATTTTGAATTAATTAATTTAATTAAGTTCAATTAATTGATTGCCGTTGGTTAATCAAATTTAACTAGTTATTTCATCAAATCAATTAATTAATTAATTCACAAACGTTATATAGTCAAATTATGCCCAATTAAATCTCCAAGAGCTCATAATTTTAATTAGGTCCAATTAAATAACTACATTAATTAATTGAATAAATTAATTTAACTCTTTAAATTGATTCTAACTCAAGTTAATTATGCCCCATCTTAATTTGGTCCAAAACCTTTGATTACTTTTTTATATTAGAAGTGGATTATCTTGATTTGTGTGTGTGACTCATTGAATTCATAATTAAGCTAGCAATGAGCTTGCAACTTTTACAACTTAGTGAATAAAATAATATTCTGATTAATTAATACAACTAATTAATTCATTTGGAATCAACCCCTTAATTTCAAAAATCTCACAAGTCATATGAAGCACCTACAGTGCATAATAACTATCAAGTTTTAGGTGAATAGAAAACGAACCTATTTCAGTTGCGAGTACCATGCAAATATGATCATTCTATCAACTAATCTTTCAATTAAGTATACGGTATGGATTACTAGTCAAAACCCTATTTTTATATAATGACTATGATGTCATTTTAAATTATTGATCCTTTGATGAATGAGAAAACCCCTCATCTAATATTCATCGTGGGCAAGGTTTTTAAGATCAAGGACTATAAAAACATAAAAGATGCATTTATTCTTCTAGATAGGTAATATATACTTTATTTGATCACTCATTAACCTTCTTACACGATGACCATACACCCAATGTAAACCCCTTTATAATTGTCATGCAGTAAAAAAATACATAAAAGCGTATGATGTTATGTGCAAGGCTAATGTATTATGATATCTAGGGAAATTCTCATTTGATAAACAACGTTTCCAATAAATAATTTCCCATGGGCCTATTACATGTACTTGTTCCCTAATAAGTACCCACACACACGCACTAGCATCACCATCTTGATGTCTATGACATGAAACATCATTCGTTCGAGCATGCATCATATGTGTGAGTCTATTAGACTTATTATTGATATCTCATCACAATGAACTCTAGACTTGGAACATGTTTAAAATCAATACCATAGAGGCATTGTTCCATGATTGTCATCATATGTGTGACCATGCCCTGCAACTATACATGATCTATGAACTTTATCTAATTGATAAAATAATTAAAAATAAAGAAACACATTTTATTGATAACTTTATGAATAAGATTGTCTTTATAAGAGTATAAAAGCTCACCACTATTGGCTCATTGGGTACTATTCCAATAGAGAGATCCCCATCAATCTTCTTGCCAAAATTGAGGTTCATGCCTGGCTTTAGAGAATACTAAGTTGAGGTGAGAAGAGTTAGTAGTCAACATTTCTTCCTAAAGATGATATGAGGTGGAACTCAGACACAGTGGAGAAGAACCAAATAGAGGAAAACATAATATCTCTCAATCCAAGGGGTCATACAAAATAGTACATGCTGCTAGTAGTAGCCTACCCAAAAGGGTCAAAGTGTTTAACTTATCTAAGTATGATGGAATTGGGACATTTAAGAACACTTAGATAAATTCTATGCCAAGGCGGATTTGTTTCATCATAGTGAGGCAACTTATTTTCTGCACTACTCTATCCAAATGTGCCCTCACATGGTGCACATAGTTGTCCACTAGAAGTATTGCTAGTCTTGAGCAACTAACACAATATTTCCTACACCGTTGAATATTGTCTCCTATCTAATCTCAATCACCCATAAAGATTAGATGGAGAACCTCTAAAAGACTATGTCCAGCATTTTATGAAGGCGGTGCATGAAGTGTTACACATTAACCACAAGTTATTGGCGAGTATTACCAGGGTAGGTTCAAGGAATCCATTGTAAGAAAAAACTCCCTATACTTTATAGGAAATGTTATCCAAGCTAGTGAAATATATTTGCATCAAGAAAACTACCGACATGGGAATAGAGATGGCTAATAAGAGAAGATATAGAGAAGATGGGAGAGTTGACGTGAAAAAGAAGGAAGAGCATTGCTATGAGCCACCCACCAAGTACCCCCATAATATGCCCCTAAGCACATCCCAAGCTGAAATTCCAACAATACCTGAGTAACAAAAGATAATTCAATGGCCCAAGAAAATAATGCATAACCCAAATAGAGCTAAATATTATCATCATATCATGAACAAAATAGAGAAATTGTTATAGAAGGGATATTTAAAGGCATTTTTGTAAGGGCAACCAAGAACTCGCTACAACGACTAGCAATAACTTAAGACTTCATGAGCTCAAGTTTAGTAGCCTGAACAATTGAGAAGAGATCATGGGAGAATCCTTGATGATTATAACCTCCCCACAATATAAGGGATTGCCATTATCTTGAGAGATAAAGCAAAATGAGATAATAGCGAGTAAGAAAATACTAGAACGTGGATAGAAAGGATGAAAGTTGTAAGGGAATTAGAGATGGCATTCTAACTTCAAGTGTTAGTAGTTAATCGGGGAAGAGTTTTAGTCTTAATATCCTAAGATGATTATGTTATAGTAGGATACCCAATACCCCAATTGGATTAGGTGTATTATACTCTTTTGCTTTTGTAAAAATAATCTTATTGGGAATCATATTAATAAAAAGATATTTTCTTTATCTTATGTATTGCATCTTTTATTTCTGCACATTAGATAAAGTCCTTAGACCAAATTTAGTTACGGGGCATGGTCGCGCATATGATGGCAATCATGGAACATGCCTCTAAGGCTTTGATCTTAAATAAGTTTTGAGTTGATAGCTTTTTGAGATGGGACATCAAATAGCTTAGTAAGACTCGCACATATGATGTATGCTCGTGAGATAAGGATGTCATATTCTATTAGTATTAGCGTAGAGACGTAAGTGCATGTATGTGGGTGCTTGTTAGGGAATAAATACACCAAACATGGCCCACATGAAATTCTTAGTTGGAGGCTTTGCCTGTTGAAACAAAAATCTCTGTATTGCGATAGTACACAACTAGTCCCCAAACTTGAGGTACGATGGTAGCCTTGTGTGCATCCTGCAGTACTTTGATATATCTTCTGATTGTTTGACAATCACAAAGGAGGTATGTTGGGTGTTGCACTGGTGCGCATGGAGCTTTGACAATGACCAATATAAAATTTGACACTTGTCTTTTTAAACAAGAGAATCTCTTATGTTTTTATAGTTCGTGATTTAAATACCTTGGCCAAGACAGGATGAATCATGATTAATTAAGATCAATGGAACTTGAAATGGGATCATAGTTATTGAATCATTTAGGGTTTTGACTTATAATCCATGCCCTAGATTCAATCGGAAGATTAGTTATCGAAAGAATCGTATGTGTATAATACTCGCAACTAAAATAGGTTTGCTCGTTATTTCACCTAATACTAGTTTGTCATGATTACTTGTTAGGTGTTTTCATGAATAGTGAGGTTCTTAGAATTAAGGAGTTGATTCCAAGCAGATTAATTAATTGGATTAATTAATTAAAATAATTATTATTTTTAAGTTGCAAATGTTATAAGCCCACTACTAGCTTAGTAGTGAACCTAAGAGGGTCACACATCTTTATGGAAAGTAATATTTCTAATTTTAGATTTTATCCAATAGTTGAAAATTAATTAATTAATAATGATTAATTAATTAATTAAGGATTCTATTTAATTTAATGGTTAAATTAAATTATTCAATTAAGTAATTGGACTATTTAATTGAACCTAATTTGATTGGGAAGCCCAATTGGAGTAAATCAAATTAATCAATTGGATTGATTAATTTGGGATTGAATTAATTGAATTGATTTGGGAATTTTTTAGTCCAAACTCAAAATTAATGTGGATCACTTAAGAAGTCCACTAAAATATGAAAATAATAAATTAAATAAATATAATTTATTTAATTAACATATTTATAGATAAATAAACATAGTGACCGATTTTATGGGATAAAATCGGCCACTAAGATTTAATTTATGTATAAATATAATTATAGTATATATATGATATATATATCTATCTTGATATTATTTGAAGAGTTCAAATTAATATCAACAATGTATGTAGATAATTTTGATGATTAATGTAGTCTCAAATTAGTCCACATACAATAGGAGATAGAAAGAGAAGAGTTTTTTGAAGATTTGGAATCCTTCCAAGATAATATTTTGAAATAGTTCAAAATTGAAAAACTTTTCAAAAGTTGGAAATGGATTAAAATTTTCAACCCTATATATGAGGGATGAAAATTACATAATTAATTCAAAAATTTTGAGCAAAAATTATTTTGTTTAAAGTCTTCTATTTTTTACTCTCCAAGAAAAGAAAGAAAGAAAGAAAAATCAGTTTCTTATTATTCTCTTCATATTATTATTTCAAGAACTTAAAAAATCAATCTTTATTGTTCTTAAAAATTTACTCCGATTCTAGATTAATAAACAATTAAAAAGATACTATGAATCATTTTGATTGTTGTTGCTCTTCCATATTGTGGACTTGGCGATTTATGTGTATATTTGATCCTTGTCATGAATGATGAATTTTTATTGACCACATCGTGTCAAAATCTTGTAAATTACATGCTATTTGGTGTTGGATTTTGCTTTCAATGAGTTGTATTGGTCATTTTGTGGTGTTCTAGAACTTGCTTGATTACTATTTGAGGCAAAATTCTAGATAACAAAAAACTTAAAAATGATTTAGGCAATCTTTGACTCGTTTGTGCCATTCAAGCCTACCATGATCACACTTCTATTCACTAGTTATCCCTTTGAGCTGCTTTTCAAAGAATGGTATGTGCAAGGCATATGAATGACCACCATTCGACTTCATTTCTTAAACCTCACTATACCAACCCTTTATAGTCCGAAAAACTAATTATTATCCCTAAGAGAGCTTAAAGTATGACATTTTGTGCACAATCTTATCAAGGGATTATATGGAGACATATTGAGGGCGTGGGTGAATGTATTTATTTAGAAGTATGAGCAAGAAAAATATGCAAAATAAAATAAAATAAACCACAACTTATGTTGATAAAAAGAAATAAGTTTGGGGGTTGTGAAAGCAAAAGAATAAGAAATGAAGCCTTGGGATTCACGAAAAAAAGAAGAAAATTTGTGAAAGAGAAAATAAAAGAAAAACATGAATCCTAAAGGAAAACAATTAGGAAAGAGAAAAGAAAGGAGGAGAGTGAGATTCTATGTGCAATGCTTTATGCCCTCTTACGTTATTTATCCCTATCTTTCTTTGTAAGCCAATACCTAAGCCTTACGTTACAAGCTTATTGAAGTCCTTTTGATCCAAGTTTGCAAGTGTCTATATTAGTGGAGAATTTGTATGAAAAGCAAGCCTATGGAACATCTAGAACTCATTTGCTTAGACCATGAGAATTATTGATTGTGAAATTCATACCTAAAATGCATGCATGGAACTTGAGCTTGACACTTCACACACATACGTTTTGAATTCATGACTAGATTAATGAAGCACAAGTTTTATAGTGTCATTTGACTAGCTTTGTGACTAATCTTTAGATTTATGTACAATAAAAATTGATGAGGCATTTGATTTGGTTGATCAAGTTTAGTAATTCATGACTAAAGCATGAGCCTATGATTGTTTTGATTTGGAGTTTTCCTCGACGACGAGTAAAAGGTAAAGTTTGGGGGGTTTTGATAAATTGGTTTTATACCAATAACTCATATGTATTGTTATTAACATTTGGTTTGTTTTCAAGTTTTTTTGTTACCTTTTTTTATTTAGTTTGAAATCTTATAGGTAATAACAAAAAGAAAAGAAAATGGAAAGAAACCAAAAACTTGGTTGAAATGTTGAAGAATCTGAATTATAGTGTAACTAATGACAGTTTTCGTATTTCAATCATAACTCTTTGTTCAAAAATGATTTTGTCTTGATTCATGAACCAATACAAAGACAATATATATATATAACTTCTATGTTTACCACAAAATCTAATTCTCTCAATATCAATAAGAAAAATCAAGTTTAAGAGTCAGCATTGGGCTACAATTTTTTGCTATGATACATCTTGGTATTTCAGGCATAACTATCTCCACAGATATCATAATTAGTTGATTCAACTGCCTATAGAAATCCAAGATATAGTGATACAATTCGTAAGAAGATATCAAAAGCCGGTTCGGGATATAAAGAGGTCTAAAATAGGTTTAAAGAGGCTAAAGATGCTGAAGACAGTGCCTAGTTGTGCCAAGCTGTCTAGTCAGCACCTACACATTGCCACACGGATAAAAGGGGCAAAATGGATTTTTAGCCCTCTTTAGGGCTTCTTCCATCTGATTTAAGAACCCCAAAGAGCCTCTAAAGGTATGTTGGACATGAGGAGTTATTCTTGGACAGAAGAAGGCTGTTGGACAGTAAGAGCTTGCTGCTGGACAGAGAGCTATTCTTGGAGAGAAAAGTCAGCCATTCTTGGAGACAAGGAGAGCTTCAACCATTTCTTCCATTTGATAAATTGGTGAACAATTTCCATGCTATTTCTTATGTATTTCTTGATGTTATTTTCATACATGATGAACTAAACATTTCTTTCTAAAGGATGATGTAACCTTATTTGATCTTATGTTTTGAATTCCAAACATTATTAGTTCAAATTATTCATCTTGTTTGTGTTATCTTGTTTAGTATTGCATTTTGATTATTTGGTCATTAATTAAGAGTGTTTGATGTATGGGATTTGATACTCAAGAGAGGGAAGATTATACATGATCATAAAGATAACATAACTTGGGAATTATAGAGTTGAGAAGTTTATAAAACCTTTAAAGTTTTGAAGAAGAATGCATTGAACCTTTGTAGAATTTTATTCTTGAGTTTTTATAGAGATATTAAAATTCATATTAGAACTCATAATCAATTCGGCACTTGAGAGAGGAAATTGATGAGCTTAGAAATTCTTAACTTATATGTGTTGTTGACTTGAATTGGTATGTTTTGAAAGGAAGAACATAAGTGATAATTAGGTGAGTTATTCATCTAGAATTCCTTGTTCATAAGGTATTTATTGTATAAATTCTAAGAACTCTAGTCTTGTATTTTGTAATTTTATCTTATTCAACTTTGTTTAATGATCACTTGATTCTCTAAATAAAATTGAGACTATTTGAACTACAATATTTGCTGTAATTTTTTATTACAATCCTTGTGGATACGATACTCAACTCACCATTGTATTAAAACTTGACACCGTGAACTTGCGGTTTGCTAAATATATCATGAACAATGGCATACAAGACAAGTCTTGACATACAACTCGACACTATCCCTCATGTGAGGTCAAAAGTAAGTCTAGATGTCCCACCCATTTAGTGTCGTGACATTCTTTGATGAGTTCCTTCCATAAGCTCCCCCATTTCAAAATGTATAGGCATCGTTCCTTGGTGTAGAATTGGTTATCCTCTACCCAGAATTGCTTGGTTTGGCCCTCCACAACTAGCTTCTTTAGCTCCTTAGCTAACGGGTCCTACTCTAATCCTTGTTTGATGAAATTCATTAACTCTTATTTGGCTAGGCTGACAGCTGCAAGCTCCACCTGTCGGCTACTACATTGGCCTTATCGAGTTTGTACTCCAACATGTAATCAAATTTCGCCAAGAAGTCTTACCATCGATCTTGCTTCAGTGACAACTTCTTTTGGGTTTGGAAGTAACCTGTGGGAACATTATCAGTTTTAATGATGAAATGTGAGCCCAATAAGTAATGTCGCCACACCCTTAGATAATGGATGATGGTTGTTATCTCTTTTTCTTGCACAGTGTATCATCGCTCGGTGTCATTGAGCTTACGACTTTTAAATGCTATATGATGCCCTTCTTGCATTAGTACCCCTCATATTGCAAAGTCTGAGGCATCTGTAGAGAGTTCAAATGGTTTGTTAAAGTCCAACAAGGCTAGTACTAGCTCATTGTTTACTGCTGCCTTCAAGTCATCAAAGGTGTTTTGGTATTTCTCGGACCATTCCCATGCTTTCCCTTTATTGAGTAGGTCCATTAGTGGTGCCACCCATGCTGAGTATCCCTGGATAAACCTACGACAATAATTGATAAGTCCAAGAAAAGACCTTAATTCGATTATCTTAGTTGGAGCTTCCCACTCCACAATGGCATGTATCTTTGCTCCGTCCATCTAGAGTTGCTTATGTCCGATAATGTGTCCCAAGAAAATAACCTTCTCCTTGGCGAGCGAGCACTTTTCTTTTTTCACGTATAACTCGTTCTTCCTTAATACCTGATATACGGTACGAAGGTGGTTGGTGTGTTCCTCCAATGAATTGCTATAGATCATTATATCATCTAGGTAGACCACCATGAACCAATCTAGGTATGACTGGAAGATCTTGTTCATGAGCATACAAAATATGGCTGGGGTATTGGTCAATCTAAAAGGCATAACTAACCACTCAAAGACCTATATCGGGCGATGCACAATATTTTTGGCTCATCCCCCTCGACAATCCAAACTTGGTAGTAGCCTTTTTGCAGGTCCATCTTGGTAATCTTGGCTCCTCCAAGTCTTTCAAATAGGTTAGCTATCAATGATATCGGATATCGATTTTTGATAGTTACCTTATTTAATGCTTGATAGTCCACGCACATCCTCAATAACCCATTACGCTTCTTTTGGAACAACACCAGTGCACCGTATGGAGCCTTCGAATGTCGGATCCATCCCGTGTCTAACAACTCTGTTAGTTGCCTTCAAAGTTTCTCAAGCTCGACCGGGGTCATGTGGTAGGGTTCCATGGCGGGTGGCTTGGTACTCGGCTTCAATTTGATCTTGTGATCTATCTCTCGTTTAGGTAGAAGTTTCTTAGGTAATTCTTCCGGCATCACATCCTTGTTTTCCTCCATGACATTCTAGATGATAGGTGACAAGTCCTCATCTTTAGTGACGGCTGTAACTTTCTTCTTCAAAGTTGGTAAGTATGTCAGCTAGCCCCGTTTTAGCCCATTAGTAATTTTCATTGCCGACATATCCCTCGATTATAACTTAGTCCCTTGCGAATATCCCTCGATTAGGTCAATAGTGGGTATCATGTAATGTGCTCCCTTTTTAAGTATGCATATAAAGCTAAAAGAAGGCATGAGGATAGTTGTTACCTTTCTTAAGAAGTCCATATCGAGTACGACCTTGAAGTCGTCCATGGGTGCCATTGAAAAATTCACTTGACCCTTCCAAGTGCCTAAGCATAGCTCCATATTCCTCGCTATACAATTAAGGCGTTGACCGTCTTGAGCCAACCCCCGCCCCTGGTACAATATAGGCCTAACTTATTGGCCTCTTTCTCGATTATGAAGATGTGGATAGCTCTCATGTCGACCAATGCCTTGGTAGGCTTCCCAATTATGTATGCCTCCACATACATCAACTTGGCATTAAGGGCATTAAGGAGTCGGATGGATCCTATATTGCTTGTCCCTTCATCCATGTTTGTTGCTGCCTCATTCCTATCAACCATGGCAGACAAGGATCTGAACTTGAGACAACTGCTCATGGTGTGAGGCCCCTTGCACATGAAGTATCCTCTCCTTGGTACGAAGGCACATTTTTTTCCTTTGTACTCCTTTCGGGATGGATTCTTATCTCCTACCTTAGGCTGGTGTGTCCTTTGTTAGTCCTGATTGTCCCGCTTCTCTCCCCAATCTTTAGTCGGGTTCTATTTTTCTTTCTTTTTTGAAGCATCCGTGTGGGGTTGGTATTCCATGAGAGACTCTACGACGGCGATGGCCTCATCTATCAACTTGATGTCTCACTATTGCAACTCTTACTTGGCCCATTGTTGAAGATCATCCATAAAGTGGAAGAGAATGACCTCCTCCTATAGGTTGGGGATTTGAAGCATAATTGTGGTAAAGTCTTTAACGTACTCCCTTATGATACCTCGTTGCTTCAGCTCTCAAAGCTTCTTGCGAGCCTTATAGATGAAATTTTATGGGTAGAAATGTCGCTTAAGCTTCTTCTTGAAGTCTTCTCAAGTATCGACCCAACAAGAGCCTCATTCTATGTTGGCGTACTTTCTGCACCACCATTGAATAGCAGTATCGGTGAGATAAAGAGTGGTGGTTCTTACTCTTAATGCTTCGTCTGTTAAGTTAAACCCCTCGAAATAGCATTCTATTTGCCATAAGAAGTTCTCGACTTTCTTGGCATCCCTCCAGCCATCAAACCCATTGGATTTTGGATAGTCCACCCATGACTAACCACACAGGTGCTAGCTCTCCCAGTGGTAGCAACCCTCTTACATACTTCTAAGTCCTCCCATAATGTCTCGATGTTAACTTGCAGAACTTGTAGAGCGTCCATCACCTTCGCCTCCAATCGCATTAAGTGATCATCATGCAGGGTGTCGGCATCGAGGCATGCTTGGACATTCTCTTTTAAGGAGTCTAACTGTTCGAGAACATGGCCATCCAGAGTCTCAACATTGTGCTCAACTATCTCGAGGCGCCCACATATATCCTCCATGATGAGCTACCCTCACAGCTCCTACTCTAATCGTGCTTCTTCTTGGATAGGGTCTAGGTGGATTCTCTCCCACGGTCCTCGTGTCACACCTAACCTATTCTCATTCCCATCCATCACTTATGACTTCACAATACCTAGCCCAACCGGGCTCTGATACCACCTGTCACAGACTTGTTCCCTTAATAATGATCGTGCGACCTTTGCTTCTTCAATCGTCCCTCGCGGTAGCTAAGTCAGTCTCCCTGCTTAGAAGAAGTGTTCGAAGACAGCTGGAAAGATTGAGAACACTTAAAGAAGGTAAGAGAATTTAAGAGAAAACTTGTATTTACTCAAACTCAACTCTTACTTGGATGGTTTACAAATGAAGCTCCTACTCCTATTTATACTACTCCACCTCTTGAATAAACGGTGGTGATCTATTTGATCATATGATTGGGAGAGACTCTCTAGAGTTGTCCAACAAATATGCCAAAATGATTCCACTATATAATTACAAGGAGACATTCTAAAAGTTCTTAACAATTATCCAAAATATCCTTATGGTTATAGAAAATTACGGGTGAGCCTCCAAACCCAAAAATGCTGTAAATAAATTGGTTTTGGCTTAACGATGCATGACATAAAACTCAATACAAAGAAAAAACTAAAGTAAGAAAGCTACATTTCTACAAGGAAAATAAACTAACCTGAGCGAAATCATTTGCTATCATCTCTGAGATAAAACGAGAGGACTTTGTGAAGAAATAATCAATATCAAATTCATTAACAATGATATGAGTCTTGCACCAACCAACTCCAATATCCTGAGTGTCCGAATAGGACCATACCCCTTCAGCCTAGTTCAAACCACAAGTAATGAAGCCCTTCCCCGTATGATGGGGAACGGAAACAACACCTGAGCCACGTGCTCTCTTAGGTAAGGGATCAAATGGCACATCAGTAGCACCACGTGATGATGACCTAGGTCCGCCGCCTCGTGAAAGAGAGGAAGACCTAGCTCCATCTCCTCCACTAACCAATATCAATACTAGCATGACTAGCACCTCTACCACATCCTGATGAAGAGCCCTTCCCATTGGGATGACGTGAAGTGCTCGACTCTAAATACTTGCGAGAGTGAATATAAGACAAGTCAAGTAATTGGTCTACAAAAAAATAAACAAACTGAAACGAGTATAATTCTTATGTGAAGATACGAAACAGAATAGAAAGAAGTTGAGATAAATAATTAACTACATAATAGTAAAGCACACACAAAGAGCTAATAATCAGACAAGTACCCATATGGAATAAACTCGTGGGGTTGAACAATGAGTCCAATAGACCTAAAAAATAACTTTGAAGCTAAAAAGAGTGATGAGTGCCACTCAAATAAATCTTAGAAAAAGAACTAATCCATTCAATAGGCACAACCCATCCCTTATTCTAAACATAAAATAACCTCTTTATCCAACATATTTCCTTTTATCGATAAAGAATATTAAATAATAAAACTAATGTTGAAGATAAAATAAGCAAAGAAAAAAAAATTGTATAGCCGACTACAAAAGTGAATTAAAATGTCTTTCCAATAGAGTAAGTGAAATAAAATTAATTTAGTTAAAAGATGTGATTCAGTTAAAAAAAAAAATAGAGAATTACAGGACGTTTGTAATTAGAATGGTTGGAACTCCCTGTAAGAAATCCTTTTTGCATATGTAACAGAAAAACGAAAAAAAAAAACACAAGGAGGGTAGTGGATATCTAGTCATTAAACATTGGAAAGAAGTATGACGCTCCATTTGTCATATTCACATTGAGGTACGAATTTGTGAGGTATAAAACCTCAATTATTGAAGAAAAAGTATAAAATTAAGAAAATGACTCATAACGGCGCGATCAAAATAACATAAATAATTTATTATAATAACTAAAAAATCTAACACTCGAATTATTAAGTGTTTAATCTTACATATAACTTTGAGTCATTTTGTGATTTCAGATTTTTACCATACTGTTATTAGACAAGTTAATGTTGGGTTGAATTTTCTCAATCTGGAAATACCAACTTAAATGAAGAATAATTTTGTTAAATGACAAAATTACTGACTTAAGGCATTAAATTTAAACTTGTTCACAATCAATAAAAATGAGAGAGAGAAAAAAAAAGAACTAGAAAGAGAAAGGAGAAAAAAAAATTCAATTTTAAAAACAGCATCCGATCAGTCACCTTAAAAAATATGATCAGGAGAAATCGAACCGTTGAATCACCAAGATAAAGAAATCATTAGACGTGATACAAAAATGGGTTTCTTCTTCTAAGAAGGCTGGTGAATTAACGAAATTAAAAATTATTTAAGCAAATTAATTTCAATATAACTTCAACATCATGAAAAGAAAAAAATTGATCCCCAAGTGTGAATGATAAAAAAAATAGTCAGTTTTTAAGTTTATTTTGATTACTTAATTATTTAACATAAATCAATCAAATATATCCCCAAAAAACTTAAAATTAGAAATATTTCATTTAACATCACATCAAAACCTTATAATTAGATCACCATTCGCTATCCAAACCTTACAATTCGGCCACCATTTGTTATTCCAAGTAGGTTAAGCATCATAATCATATTAATACACCACAATGTTCATGAGAGAGAGAGAGAGAGAGAGAGAGAGAGAGAGAGAGAGAGTGGGACTTGAAAATACACATTATGTAGATAGATATTTTAAATGGCTCCTTCAATATTTGCCTACCAATCTCATAAAAATAAGGGGTAAAATGCATAAAATTTCCCGGATATTTTTTTAACAAAAAATGTAAAAAATCTTTATAAGTTAAACAAATACTCTAAAAATTCTCCGCAAAATTAAAAAATTTGCATAAAATTCTCATTCCATTAATAATTTCAACCTATGAAAATGATAGTGAATTGGCATCTTTTGAACAAAATAATCCGAACTAATTGACTATATTCCCCCCTCTTATATGACATATTGTATGAGGACTTAAGAACATCATTTATTTTATGAAAAAAAGAAAAAAAAAACATATGTTTTACAAAAAGAATTAATATATGAATTCTTTAATTCTTTTTAATTTATTACATTAAGTAATCTTGAAATTTTATTGCTCATTTAAAATTACAAATAATTTTGTTCATTTTAAAAATTATGAAAACTACACACTATCTCTTCTATTTTTTAATTGTTATAAAAAATAATATTATTTGACTACAAATTTTTGGCTCCATTTACAAAAATTAAAAATATTTTCTTTTTTTTCTTTTTACTCTTTCTTCCTTATTTTTATTTTTATTTTTATTCTTTTTTATTTTGTGTATTATTCTAACAATATACAAAAAATAAAACTTATTAATATTTTTCTAATTGGTCAATATAATTTACTTGTTGGGTACTATTCTAACAAAATCACTATTGTATTACGAAAGCATACTTCCCTCCACCTTTTTATTTCTACGCATCTCAACATCTAGGATTTAACAATCAGCACAAAAGCTAATTTACTGAAGAATGATATTAATAAGCCATAAAACGCTACCTGTGAAATATTAGAAATAAAGAAATTGCAAAGATTTAATTTTTTTAAGCAAAATCCAATGCGCATTACTTGAATATAAAAAATGAACACAGCCGATGAATCTACCAATTAGCCTAACCCAAATAGGTATTAGACATATGCTTCGACACATAACCGTAAAAAAATTGCAAATATCCCTTTACAATTTTAATATATTAGTAACTAATACAAAGAGACTAAAGTTAGGGTAGTGAATGGGATTAACATTTCACTAGTCCTATCCATAAATAATGGATACTAGGTGTTGTGTTTAATTATTAGGGATAATTAAAGTGCGGTTTTGATTTTTGTTGTTTTTTTATGAATTTCAAACTTTAATTAATATGTGCGGTATTTCTAAACAGCATTTTAAATTTTTTATTTTGTAATTAAAATTGAAGGTGCGATGATTTTACGATTTTTAAATTGGTTTGTTCTAAAACTTAAATAAATGAAAAAAAATTATTATATGTGCATTATTCCATAACAAAAATTATCTTAAAATTTTACATAGTATAAATTAATTAAAAGGAATATAATTATATCATTTATTTCTATTAAAAGATTATGTGTTGAGTGAAATGAAGAGTCTGACATGACATGATGTGTCACTTAAATGATATTCTATTTGTTTTATACAATGTCATCTTTAATACAATATTATCATTAATTTTTACTAGTTAATTTTCTTCTTCATCTAATTCTTAGAAGGAGAAATTGACTTCATAAGAATGAACAGCAAGAATATTCTGTGTCAAAGTTGATGAGCATATTAGGAGTAAATATTAAATTAAACTTTAACCGACAGTACAATTAAGAGTTAGTTATTAAAATTAATTTTAATATTAAATATTAATAATTAAATATACATATATAGACAATTCATTTTGATTTATTCGAACTTCAAATCACCATCAAATCATATAAAATGAAACAATTTTGATTGAATTTTAAAACTACGATTTATATAACAATTCACAAAAATTATTTAATACGTTATGGTATGGATGATTTGGACGAATTTTTAATTTTCATGATTGACCCTAATATCGACATGTGTAATTCTTGAAATATGTATTGTACTTGCAAAACGAATAATGAAGCTAATGTTGAAGATACTAAAAAAAACAAAGTAGAAAAATTGTACAACAGACTACAAAAGTGAATAAAATTATCTTTCCAATAGAGTAAATGAGATAAACTTAATTTAGTTAAATAATATACCAACAAAAAACTTAAAATAAAAAGCATGTCGTTTAAAATCACATTAAAACCTTTCTATTCAAACATTATAATTGGGCCACCATTTGTTACCCCTAGTTGATAGGAGATAGTCGATGAATGAGAATATTTCAAATGACATTAATTCATAAGCATCATATTCGTATTAATTATCAATATTTTTTAAATTGGATTGAATCGAATGTTTGATTTTGAATTGACGGTCGGTTCAATCCAATTAGTCTTAAATATTCATTTTATGGTTTAACACTTTTAAATCGATCAAAATCGATTAAAAACTATTTTTTTTTTTTTTTGAGGAAGTTTAAAACTTTAAACTTGGTATTTTGTTATATTATATGTGATTATTTGAATTTTGTACTTTGTTATATATTTTTTTAGTTGGTTATTTATTTATTAATAATAATTAGTTTATTACATTATCATTTTACATGATATAACAAAATATATAATTAATTTTCATTAAATTGATTAAACAGATCCAACCTGTTGAACCATTGACCGACAACAACAAGTATAATTATGAAAACATTTTTCATCGCCACAATCATATTCATTCAAAAAATTCTTGAAGTTTGTATAATGATTTTTAAAGAGAAATTTTAAGGAAGTGTCTTATTATACAAATTGTTTCACAAGTGGAATTTTTATATGTATAATAGGGAGTTTCTTCCAAATAAAAAAAACTTCAATCACATAAGGAATGTATTCCTCTCAAATTTAAAAATAGAATCTTATTCAAATATGAATATTAATTTAATTGCGAGTTTAAAACTTGATTCAAGAACGATTACAAAAAATAATAATATCAAATTGTATTGATTTACATGTCCTTGATTGCTTATCGTTTTACGAACCAAATCTAATATCTGATTACTACTTATCAATCATTCTATGGTCACGTGGTTTAGTGTTAGTATTGCATTCCTTTTTGTTAATATGGGATACTGCTAAAATTTTGGGTAGTGGTAACTGGGCATCTTGTTTTTTTTGTTTGGGAGCAAATAAGCAATACTTGATTTATGAAAAAAGATGGGTGTAGTGGTTGGCCAAACTTAGCATTTTGGCATGTGAAGGTGCAAACAGCTTTCTTGGCAAAGACTGGTTAACACGTTGTGGTATTTTTCTCTATACATTTTTTTTTTTTTTTTGTTATTACAATTTACAAGTCAAAATAGAAATTAGGTAGGATGATGCACCCTTAGATATTTCTGCAAGTCCTGCGGGAGGGGATGGGGAAGATTGGAGAATCCAGATTAGTCACGTGAACCGATTGAGATGTGATTTTTTTTTTTTATTAGGAAACCAGCCCATTTCATCATTTACAATATTAAATTTAAAAAACGTACAACCAATAATTTCATAACAAAGTATATTGTAACATAAAAAAATATTATAACTAATTGAACCCAAAGTTTTTAATTGTAAAATCTTAAAGTTTGAACATTAATAATAAGCAAAAACTAATTTCATAATTTTTATAGATGCTGTTTTAGAAGTTCAATTCATGCCCCTCTCTCTGTTCCTATGTTTTAGAATTTGAATTTAAAAAAATATTAAAAAAGGCTCAATGGAAACCTCATTAGCAATAAATGGTAAGAAATTTAGAATTTGAGTTTAATTTTTTAAAAGTTCAAATTTGTAATTCAAATATTTTGTGGAATAACTTGAGAAAATTTGATAAAATATAATCTATATAATACATTTACGAGTGAAAATATTATAATAAAATGTACTATCTAGTAAGTAAATTTCATCAAATAAATAGTTATAACTGTTGGAGACACAAAATTTTACTCGGAAAAAAAATCGAAAATCATACAGTGTTGGAGGGAGATTGGGGATTGGGGCGGGTAAATCTCCAAGGATTTGAACCTTTTAGATTTGCCTACGCGACTCATTATGCATAGAAGCCCCCACCCTTTATTCTCATTTTTAGCATTTTCAGAAATATCCGCAAAGCAAACAGTATGATTGAAAATGGATGATGGAGAGACTTGAGTACATTAAAAGGCAAGGTAACCTATCTTTGGAATTGTAGAGAGACAGAGGGGGGGAGAGAGAGAGAGAGAGAGAGAGACAGTGGGTGGCCACTGTCCAATGGCCATAAAAAAGCCACCCACCCTTACGTTTCTTGCCTTTCTATCCTTTTGGTAACTTATATACCCCATATCATTATTATTAATTCATTGCCATTCTTTCTTCTTTTGTCACTTAAATGCAAGATTATTGCTATCACAATACCCGCAAGATTCTCCCCTCTGCCTTCTTCTTCTTCTTTCTCTGGCTTTCTTTGAAAATTCACCAAGAAATTGATGGTGTCCTTCTTTCTCTACCCTCTGTAAATACTGTTATTGTCCCTGGATGATGACGAAATCTTCTTCTGCTTTGCAGTTGGTGACTTGGGGATAGGTTGTAGTATTTGGAATTAAATTGCTTGAAACGGGAGCGAAGTGAATGCCGGGGTGGAGAGAAAATAGTTTGGTTAAGGATTTGAATTGAATGGAATGATCATTTGTTGGCTTTCTGAGTAAGAGAGAAGTTTGCAGGTAACGAGCATTCATGGCGTCTTACCAACTCATCAAAGAAGCCGGCGAGGAACGGACATTGGATTTGCACGGCAAGAATTGCGCTGTGCGCGTTGATGGCGGCCATCATGGTGATGAAATCAATCATGTGAACAACTTATTTATGCCGTGTATAGTTTAAAGATTGTGCTTTTGAGGCGCACAAACAATAATTCTTTGCTTTTTTGTCCCTCCTTCAGAGAATTGCAGCAGCATATTGCGTGGCAGCAATGTGTGAGATTTGGCTTAGAAACGTTGAAAAAGTTAGTTCCGGGTTATCGTTGCTAAAGAAATATCAATGGCACTGGTAAGTCCTAATATATGCCTACTCTCATGCGTTTTGAGAGAGGCAGAAAAGATTCAGTTAGATAGATCTCTCTTGAAAAGCTGTATTCTTGTGAAAATGACAAAATGGATAAAGGGGAGGGATAATGAGACGAAGACTACATTTAGCTTCTTTTGCATGTTGTTTACCTAGGGATATGTGCAGCCCAAAGCTTGAAACAGGGTCATATCATCATGTGTGCTTACTTCTCAAATTATCTCTTTTGGTGTGAATGGTATCAAGTTTTTATGCAGTCTTTGCTAGTGAGTTTAGGACCAGATGCAATTACTAAGTGCTTTGGTGAGTTGCTTGGAAATGTGTATAAATGTCTGAACACAGGTAAGGAGAGGAGTGTCAGGCATGCGAATGGTCAAATTTCCATTCCTTTTTAAAGTGCTTTTAGGCAGATCCATTCTTAATAGTAGCACGCTGATGTTAGGTTTCTTGAAAGGTGATTTAACATTAAATAATCTGATGATTCTTAGAAAGGATTTATATTATAACCAGAACGGGATATGAGATAAGGCACATCTTCTAAGACAAGAATTTGTAGTTCTCCTTTAGGGTGAGAGACTTTATTAAGTGCTGGAGAGTCATGTCCATCTCCGAAAGGTTAAGCAAATGCCGAGTGCTGTGTCAGACTCACCTGGAGGAAGCATAACTGAAATGGTGCTGGACCACCATTTTTGCTCATATTTTGTTGTTCTAAAAATTCATTGGGCTAAAACACATAAGGCTCCTTGGTGGAACTTTGACATGGGAATGCCCCATTCCGAGAATTAAAGTGAAATAGAATGAGAGGAGACATCAGAGGAAGAGTTGAGAAATACTCACGTGTCTTTTGTAACTACTACACTGGAAAGTGCTAAATTACCAGGTGTATTTTCTATGTTTTCCAAAGCACTGCAATATCTACCTTTTTATGTTTCAATTTAGGATTCTTCTTTTGATGATTTCAGGACTGTAATGTTCTTGCTTACAACCATATATCTTCTGTTGTTATATGGTTTTTATGTTCGTGACTGGGAGTATCAGATTCCATATGATGCATCTTCTGAGGCTAAGATATTCATGGTAGGTTCTTGTATTTCATAATCTATAAAAACCTTGGGACAGGAACCTAATTTGTGGTGGTGAGGCGAAGTATTTTGACTTTGTTTATTTGCTGTTGAAGGTGAAATGTGGTGTGCGTGGTGACACTGGACCAGCATGTAATGCTGCTGGAATGATTGATCGTATGATTTTGGGTGTTCACCTGTTATATAGCATCTTTTGATTCTAAATGTTTCTTTTCTTCTACAGCAATGCAGTATCAACTCACCAGATTATGGCCCACTTCCTCCTCCTGATGCTCCTTCATGGTGTCGAGCCTCCTTCAACCCAGAAGGATTTTTAAGGTTTCTTTGCCTTATTGTACTTGTATTTCATTGAAATAACTCAGAATGGTATAAACCATATGGAAAAGAAACGAGCAGACAGTTATACAGCAGGAGTAACTTTTTGCAATTCACATTCTATAAGAAAAGCAACTACTGAAGAAGAAAGTTGATCGGGTGATTTACTAGTTTCAGTTGAGACTTGAGATGACCTCAAGTGCCGGATTTTGTTGATTGGTGAAGGTGGTGGGCTTAAAAAATTGTGGATATAGTTCATGATTATTTTAGCTCATGGTCAGGATTGTGTGCAGAGTGGACTTTTCTAATGATTGAGTTGAAACAATTGAAAAGCATTTAGATTTTTCACTGCTATATGCTTATTGGATTTTTTTCTATTTTTTTTTTCTTTTATAAAATTTTGTTGGTCAAATCGTAGGTTAATTTACATCGCAGGTAAAGAAACGTTTCTAGAGCACTATAATAAAGAGACCAACATTATACTATTCCAGTTAGTTAAGATTGAAATTATATTTATTTTTTATAAAATTATCTTTCTAAATATAATAAAAATATTGAATAAATTCAAAATTCGACCCATCAAAATTTTTATGAACCTAAAATTTTTATATATCAGAAAATAATATTTTTAATTATATTTAAATTATTAAAACAATGAAAAAATTAAATATTTTTATTGCTTTTACATTATTAACATAAACTATTCATTAATTTTATATTATTACTATAAGATTATATTTATATTTCAGTATATATGTAGCATGCATAATTATATATATATATATAAATTTATATCACATAAATACATACATTATAAATAAAAAAATATACGTGTAAGATTTTAACAGGTCATATTCAGTTTCTATCTAAGTTTAAAAAAATTAAAGTTTGACACTTGTTCCGAGACCCATTTGTCGATATTTGAAAAATTATGTTAGTGTAATTTTTTTTATCTATATTCTATATATATGTATATATATTATTTAACATCCATCAAAATAATAATAACAAATTTATTGATGCACAACATATTAAATATAATTTTATTTCATAAATTTTCTACTAAAGGGTATTTTGATTTTTAAAATTATTTTATTTTATTCCTATCACTCATTTCGAGTTACCAATCATGATATTTGAATTAAACAAGATATAACGATTTCATTAGTTTCTCATTTCTTATACACACCGAGCATAGGAATTGATATACACATATCTTCTATTTATATTATCATTCCACTCCTAAATTTATTCTATTCCTATCTAAATCTATTCATTTATACCAATCACCACTGAAGTACAAACTCCATAAATTTAGAATTAAAGGAGACAATAAAGAATAAAAAAGAGAACAATGGTGACTTAAGAAAAGATAAGAAAATCAAGTTGAACTAGACTTATAATTGAAACAAACACTAAAAATTAACGAGCAAGAATGTTGAAAACCAAAAACAAAAGAGAAAGAAAATAAGAAAAAACGAAAGAGATAAAATTACTTACAAATGGTAAATTACAATACAAGGATACCTATCCGAGCTAAATTTATGTGGCTAACTCCAATGTAGAGGTATTTATTTTTATGAATTTTGATTCAAACTTGAACTAATTTTAGTTATAATTATGTTTCATGTATGTGGAACTTTTAGGTGAATGTCGGTTTAGTTCTACGAACCTTGACATATGAATCATGGAAAAATTCTAGTCAAATTCAATATAGAAATATGTGTCTCAATTCTTGAATTTATTTAACACTTAGTAAAAATAAACAGAGAAAAATATAGAACTCTTAAATAGTATGAATATAATCATGGTATTAGTTTGTCTTATATTGGTGGATAAGAAGAAGGAACATCTTGCACCAACTCAAATAAAGAACACACATAAAAAAAGAAAGAAATAATGAATGGGTTACTTGGCAATAAAAGGTACAAGAATAGCACGTAGGATTCTAACGAGTTGTGCAAAATGAGAATACTAGAAATAATGAGGTTGATTACATAGTAATGAAAGAAAAATGAGAAAGACGTTTGTCTTTTATGTAAAGTTACTAAAAATATTTCTAGGAATATATATATATATATATATAATCATAAGAAAATGAGGAACTCAATTGCAAATAAGAAAAAATCACATGTGACAGGGCTTTTTAAAGCTAAATTTTCATGTGAATTAGAAGGTTGATAATTTAAAGATTTTCAGTATATATATTTTGAAGCAAACTTTTTATTTTAATATAACATCTAAAATATTTGATTTTTTTTTCCTTTAGGTTCAATACTTAATGAACCAGTATGCTCAAAGATGTATGAATTGAAAAAAAATGCCTAATTGCATTTATTGTGGTGCTGTAAGATATAAGTATGAGCCTTCGACTTTTTGTTGCTATAATGAAAAAATTAAATTTGCACCTATTGAAGTTCTAGATAATTGTATGAGTTGTTTATTTCAGAGTCTGAAGAGACTGTCAAGGCGAGGGGTTTATACTTTTCGAGTACAAGAAATGGTCTACCATGACCTTCCAGGATTAATTCTTAAGGAAGACGGTATTGATCATTTTCAATTGTATATTTTTGAAATCGAAAATAAGATAGAAAATTTGACTTTATCTGAAGTTACTGTGAAGAAACTCATAAAGGTTATAAAGGTAAATTCATATGCAAATTTTTTCAAAAGATTAAAGGATTATCCTTCAATGGATAACATTTAACTCTATATCGCAAAAGATGTGAAATTAGACCAGTGAATATATAATTATCCAACAATTGATAAAATTATTGAAAGACGTCATGAGAAATAATGAATTTGGTGGAAAAATGATACTTTTTGGTGGAGATTTTAGACAAGGACTACCAATCGTTCTTAGGGTAATAATCTATCAAACTGTTTATGTAAGTTTGCTGAAATCATATTGATGGCCCAAATGATTTTTTTTTTACTTTGTCAAGGAATATAAGGTCGAGGAATGAACTATACTTCAATGAATTCTTACTTAGAGTTGAAAATGGTGAGGAACCAATTAATACTGACAATAACATCGAAATTTCAAAATAGATAATTATTGAGTATGTCAATGAAAAAAACTCAGTACAACGACTTATTAAGGTTGTTTTCCCAGCTTTTACATAAGAGTGTCCACTCAGTTCATTGTATGACAGACGGACAATATTAGCTGCTAAAAATGAGCATGATGATAGTTTTGAATTATAAGTTAACCTCTATTTTTCCTAGAGAAGTAAAAGAATTTAATAGTTTTGATAAAACTATAGATGACACAAACAACTATTATGAGGACTATTTGAACTCTTTAGCTCATCGTAAGTTGGTGCTAAATATAATTTGCCCAATAATTCTTTTAGGTTGTATTTAGATTTAAAAAATTGAATCTAGGAGAAATACTTCAAATGACTCAATATAAAATGGATTTGAAATCCACCACAATAATATAAAAAATAGATTCAAACTGATAAGTTGAGCTCAAGCCAAGAGAGTTCTATTCTATTTATGCTAAATTCCAGATAAGGTAGGGGAATCCTACCTTATCTAGAACAGAAAGGGGAGAATAAGACGAGTGGGTTGCAGGACTTCAAATCTCTTATTCCACTTTTCCTATTTCACTTTGTATTCACTCTTTGGATGAATATCTCGTGTTCATGAGATAATATGTGCTATTGATTATTTAAATAATTTATCTCATGAACACGTGCCATGAATGCAAACTGATAAGTGGATATTTTGACATATTTTTGTATCAAATCCTTTATACTTTTCTTACTTTATTCTTGTTAATATTATTGTTTATTAATATTTTGTGTTAGGGAATAAATGGAAGCATGTTTCCAGACTTGTACAATTTTTGTAATTTGAGCATAACTTCATGATCAAACACTCTATGGACCTGAAGCTTATTTCATTTGAAAGCCAAGAGATAGAGGTACAACTTTTATGTTGGAGGCTCAGCTCAATTCAGTCTTGATGATAGCAGAAAATTCATCCAAGTAGTTGCACAAAATGGATCACCAAAATTCGGATCAAAGTTCAGCCTAATATTGATTTATTTTACCAATTCGGTTATATATCTTGAGCCCAAATTTATTTTGGTCTGAAATTTGGATATGTTATACCCAATAGGTAAATAAACAAGTTTACTGAGGACAAGATGGTGTAAAAATGTGTTGAAATGATAAAACCATAGGCTGCAATTTGCTGCTGATGTTACAGGGCGGCTCTTGGACATGATTCGGTAATTTGACCATATGTCCTTCATCTGATCGCCAAATTTGACAAAAGATATATGAAAATATATCAGCGTTGAAAAATCTACAATTTTGATTCTTCATGTATCTTCAAAATCTGGCTGTATCTGACCGAAAAATATAATTCAATTCAGTGGATGAGAAATTTATGTAACAATATACCAACTCTTGGCAACTAGCATACCACTTGATTAACCCCTCCATTATTTGTTTGGCCTCTAACTTACTCCAAGTACTATAAATAGGCCATGTATTAAGCTTGTAAGAGAGGGGGGTAGAGGGTTTCTTTAGGCTAAGTTATCTAGTTTGTATGTTTTCTAATATTGTAAGTTTTCTTATAATAATAGAAATGCATTCTCTAGTTTCTCTTATATTTTTAGTCTTTGTTACTTTTATTATGTCTTTCTAAACTTTATTTTGCTGAGAACAAAGGGTGAATCTCTTAATGGAGGAAGAGAAATGGTTATAAGGGTAGAAATTATTTAAGTATGTTGTATTATTATTTTTATTTTTGATCTAAACTCTACTTGTTTTGTGGTGATTCTTGATTTATGTATCTCCAATGACACAACAAATACTTAGGTTCATTTAGCTTATTATACGGTTTTACCCCACCGACTGCTAATGTAAAACCTTGATTTATTGTTAACGAAGGTGTACATAAATACTTGATCCCATAAATAAGTTTTGGTGTTAAGAGATAATTTGCAATAGTAAGACAATATCATGATTACCTTATTGCATGAGTTACTTGATAATATCTTCCCATTGGAACCTTCATTATGTATGGATTCCAATTGTGGCAATTAATAGAGGTAAAAAGAATAAATAACCATTTCTCTATCCAAAACTCAAGAGTGGATCCCTAATCCTCAGTACTTTTATTACTTCGGTTTTTCTTTAGTTACATCATACATTAATTGTTCATATATTTTGATTCACATAAACTCCATCTTTTAGAAATATAAACTTGAATTCTTCAAACAACTTCCCTGTGGATCGACCTCGGACTCATAAGAAATTTATTACTTACTACAACCTGCACTTGGGTTTGCAACCTTAAAGTTGTACCAAGTTTTTGGCGCCGTTGCCAGGGAAGGTAAGGTAAGTATTCAGGTTTGTTAATATTTTTTCTTTGTAAATATAGTTTGTTTATTTTCTTTATAGATATATAGTTATATGGTAGTCATAATTCTCGACGTTTAGTAAAAAATAATTCCGAAACTTTGTTTGGAAATTTGTTTGAATCATGTCCACACACTTCCACCATGGCTGAAAATGAAAGTGTCCAGGATGAAAATGAGAATCAACAGGTGCGTACCATGCATTATTACTTGCAACCTTCTCGAAATTCTTCTCCTTCTTGTTTCATTTTTCCTCTAAATGCAAATAATTTTTGATTCAAGTTAGGTATGATCCTTTTACTTCCTAATTTTTATGGTTTAGACTCTGAAAGCCCTTACTTACATTTAAAAGAATTTGATGAAGTGTGTGCCACTTTTGATGATCAAACTTGCACAAATGAGATTGTTAAGCTCAAATTATTTCCTTTCTCTTTAAAAGATAAAGCAAAAAATTGGCTTAATTCTTTAAAACCTAAATCAATTGGCACTTGGCAGGAAATGCAAGCTGAATTTTTGAAAAAATTCTTTCCAACTCATAAAACTAATGCTTTGAAAAGACAAATTCAAAATTTTTCTCAAAATTCGAATAAAGTTTTCTTTTAATGTTGGGAAAGATTTAAAGATTTGTTGAATTCATGCCCACATTATGGTTTTGAAAAATGGCGCTTAATTAGTTTCTTTTATGAAGGTTTAACTCCTAAAACAAAATAATTTGTTGAAACAATGTGTAATGGTGAGTTTCTTGATAAGGAACCACTCTCAATCATGGCATAGTGTTAATTCTTCCGAAAGTTCTATTAGATCTAATCTTGCTAATAGTAATAAAGAAAAATATTATCTTAGCCAAGAAGATGATCTAAATGCTAGACTTGCTAGTTTAATAAGAAAAGTTGAAGCCATGGAACTTAAAAAAGTAAAGGAAATCAAATCTGTACAAAAGGAAGAAGTTTGTAGCAATTGTGAACTTTTGGGGCACTCCACCAATGAATGTCCAAACCTTCCAGTACAAGCAAATTTTATGAACACATTCAAAAAATCTTTCCATTCTCCATATTCTGAAACTTACAATCCACAATGGAGAAATCATCCCAATTTCAGTTGGCGAGATGATAACCGTGCCCAACCACCGCATTCACAAAAACCACAAAACTTTCATTCTTATCCACCTCCACATACAAAATCCATTGAGGAGACTTTGTAAGCATTTATGCATGAACAAACAAATATCAATAATCAGACTTCACAAGCTATCAATGAGATCAGAAGCACACTTTCAACACTGATAACTTCTTTGCGTACTCATGAAAAAGGTAAATTTCCTGCTCAACCTCAACCTAATCCTTCTACTCGTGTCATGTTTCTTCTTCAGGTGAAAATGCAGTCAAGGAGGCTAATTTAGTTACAACTCTTCGGAATGGAAAAGTTGTTGACAAGACTATTCATCCCAAGGAGAAAGTTTCTAATCCACCTCCAGAAATGAAAAATGGAAATAGTCTTGACAACAAAGGTAAGTTTGAAGAAGGTAAGCGTGAAAATGATGAAAAAGAAAAATATTTACCTCTAGCAACCTTTCCTCAAAGATTGCAAGCAACTCAGAAATTGAACTCAAATGCTGAAATTTATGAAATTTTTAAACAAGTCAAGATTAATATTCCATTATTGGATGCAATCAACCAAGTTCCGCCTTATGCCAAATTTTTGAAAGATTTATGTACAATCAAAAGAAAACATCATGTACAAAAGAAGGCATTTTTAACTGAAAGTGTTAGTTCAATCATTCAACAATTCACTCCACCAAAGTACAAAGATCTAGGTTGTCCAACCATTTCATGTATCATAGGAAACACTAGAATAGAGCGTGTTTTGCTTGATCTTGGTGCTAGTGTAAATCTTCTACCTTTCTCAGTTTATGAACAGTTAGGTTTGGGAGAACTTAAAACAACTTCTGTTGTACTCCAACTAGCTAATCGTTCGATTAAAGTTCCAAAGGGGATAGTAGAAGATGTGTTGGTACAAATTGATAAGTTTTACTTTCCAGTTGATTTCATTATTTTGGACACAGAGCCTGTTGCACAAACACATACACAAATTCCTATCATTTTGGGTCGTCCTTTTCTTACAACTTCAAATGCTTTGATCAATTGTAGAAATGGTATTTTGAAGTTATCATTTGGAAATATGACTTTGGAACTAAATGTGTTTAATGTTTGTATGCAACCTGCAGAAGATGTCGAAGTACATGAAGTAGATTCAATTGAGGAACTTGTTCATGAATACTTTACTACTACTAACTCTTTAGATTCTTTGGAGACTTGTTTTGAAAGTGAAAGTATTTATAAAAAGGAACACACTAATACTATCTCTGAATTTTTGCAGGTACAAGAAAAATATTTTTGAAAGCCAAGGTTCGAAGAACTTTCATCATCAACAGTAAAATCTATTCCATCAAGTATTAAAGCTCCTGTGGTTGAATTGAAACCTTTGCCAGTTAATTTGAAATACTCTTTCTTGGGTGAGAATGAAACTTTTCTAGTAATAATTTCTTCCAAACTCGATGCATATCAAGAAGGTAAGTTGATCGAAACTCTGAAAATGCATAAGAATGCTTTAGGATGGACCATTGCTGATATTAAAGGTATTAATCCTTTCATTTGCACACATAACATCTATCTAGAGAAAAATGCTAAACCATCTAGAGAAATGCAACGAAGGCTAAATCCTAATATGAAAGAAGTAGTAAGAAATGAAGTCATTAAACTCTTAGATAATGGAATCATTTATTCTATTTCTAATAGCAAATGGGTAAGTCCTACTCAAGTTGTGCTTAAGAAATCTGGAGTTACTGTAGTCAAGAATGAGAATGATGAATTAATTCTAACTAGGACTGTTGCTGGTTGGCAAATGTGCATTAACTATAGAAAACTCAACTCAGTTACTAAAAAAGATCATTTTCCATTACCTTTCATGGATCAAATTTTAGAAAGAGTTGCAGGACACGAATTTTATTGCTTTTTAGATGGATATTCTGGATATAATCAAATTGCAATTGCACTTGAAGATCAAGAGAAAACAACTTTTACATGTCCTTTTGGTACTTTTGCACATCGAAGGATGCTTTTGAATTATGTAATGCACCAGCTACATTCCAACGATGCATGCTTAGTATTTTTAGTAACATGGTTGAATGTTTTCTTGAAGTCTTTATGGATGATTTTTCTGTTTTTGGTAATTCATTTGATGATTGCTTATTTAATTTGGAAAAGTTTTGATCAGGTATGAAAAAAAGAATCTTGTACTCAATTGGGAGAAATGTCACTTCATGGTAACAACTGGTATTGTTCTTGGACACATTATATCATCAGAAGGTATTGAGGTTGATAAATCTAAAATTGAGTTAATTGCCAATTTGCCAATACCAAAACTGTGAAGGAGATTAGATCATTTTTAGGACATGCTGGTTTTTATAGAAGATTTATCAAAGATTTTAGTATAATATCTAAACCTTTGTGTAATCTTCAAGACACTATTTTTGAATGGACTGAAAACTGTGAAAATGCTTTTGTTAAGCTTAAAAGCATGCTTACATCTGCTCCAATCATGCAGCCTCCAGATTGGATTTTACCTTTTGAAATAATGTGTGATGCTAGTGATTATGTTGTTGGAGCTGTTTTGGAACAAAGAAAAGATAAAAAACCATATGTTATTTACTATGCAAGTAAAACTTTAAATGGTGCTCAATTGAATTATACAACAACTGAAAAAGAATTACTTGCTGTAGTTTTTGCATTAGATAAATTTTGATCTTATCTTGTTGGCTCACCAATTGTTGTTTTCAGTGATCATGCAGCTTTGAAATATCTATTGTCAAAAAAAGATGCTAAACCAAGACTGATTAGGTAGATTCTCTTACTCCAAGAATTTAATATTACTATTTGAGATAAAAGGGGAGTAGAGAATGTAGTGGCTGATCATTTATCGAGACTTGTTTGTGATGACTCATTTCAAACCACACCTATTAATGACATTTTCCCTGATGAATAATTATTTAACATTTCTATTTTACCTTGGTTTGCTGACATTGTTAATTTTCTTGTGACAGGAAAGATGCCATCACATTGGAACTCTCAAGATAAAAAGAAGTTTTTGACTGAGGTTAAATTTTTTTATTGGGATGATCCATACCTATTCAAATATTGTCCGGATCAAATCTTTCGAAGATGTGTGCCTGACAATGAGATAGGTAATATTGTCAAATTTTGTCATTCAGAAGCATGTGGTGGTCATTTTTCTGTAAAGAAAACTACTGCAAAAATCTTGCAATGTAGATTTTATTGGCCAACTCTTTTTCAAAGATACTTACACTTTCTGCAAAAGTTGTGAAAATTGTCAAAAGTTAGGGTCTCTTTCAAAGAAAAATATGATGCCCCTACACCCTATCCTAGTGATTGAAATCTTTGACTGTTGGGATATTGATTTTATGGGGCCATTTCCATTATCATTTGATTTTCTTTACATATTGGTTGCCATAGATTATGTTTCAAAATGGATCGAGACAATTCCTTGTCGAAACAATGATCACAAAATAGTGATAAAATTTTTGAAAGAAAATATTTTAAGTCGATTTGGAATTTCTAGATCTATTATCAGTGATGGGGGAAAATATTTTTATAATAAAGTTTTCGGAACTTTAATGAAGAAATATGGAATCATACATAAAGTTGCAACCCCTTATCACCCTCAGACAAATGGACAAGTTCAACTTGCAAATAGGGAGATAAAATAAATTTTGGAGAAAACAGTTAACCCAAACCGTAAAGATTGGTTTCTTAAACTTACCGATACACTTTGGACATATAGAACTGCTTTCAAAACATCATTAGACATGTCTCCTTATAGGATAGTTTATGGAAAACCTTGTCATTTACCTGTTGAACTTGAACATAAAACTTATTGGGCAATCAAAATGTTTAACTTCAACCTTGATGAAGCTTCAAAATTACGTAAATTGCAAATCAATAAACTTCAAGAACTGAGAAATGATGCATATGAGAATTCTAAAATTTATAAAGCAAGAATCAAAGATTTTCATGATAATAAAATTTCAAGAAAAATATTTGAGGTTGGTCAAAAGGTTTTGTTTTATAGTTCTCGATTGCATTTGTTTCCTGGAAAATTGAAATCAAGGTGGAGTGGTCCTTTTGTTGTAAAAAAAGTATATCCTTATGGGGAGATTGACATTGAAAATCCTAGAAATGGTAACATATTCAAAGTAAATGGACAAAGAGTTAAACCATTTCTAGAAAATTAATTTTCACAAGAGGAAATTCTTTTTCTTTCTAACCCTTGTTATGATTAGTGTTGTATATATTCTTTTTTATCTGACATTATTTTATTTTTTCTTCCCTTCTTCTTCTTTTATTTTTTTATTTTTTCTTTTCCCGGTTAAATGGCGGATAACGGTACTCCGTGGCTATAAAAGTTGGAATTTTATACCCAAGAGGTAAATAAACAAGTTTGCTGAAGACAAGATGGTGTGAAAATGTATTGAAATGGTAAAACCATAGGCTGCAAGTTGCTGCTGATGTTACAGGGCGACTCTTGGACATGACTCGGTAATTTGACCATATGTCCTTCATCCGATCGCCAAATTTGACAAAAGATATATGAAAATATATCAGCGTTGAAAGATCTACAATTTTGATTTTTTACGTATCTTCAAAATCTGGCTGTATCATACCGAAAAATATAATTCAATTCAGTGGATGAGAAATTTATGTAACAATATACCAACTCTTGGCAACTAGCATACCACTTGATTAACCCCTCCATTATTTGTTTGGCCTCTAGCTTACTCCAAGTACTATAAATAGGCCATGTATTAAGCTTGTAAGAGAGGGGGTTAGAGGGTTTCTTTAGGCTAAGTTATCTAGTTTGTATGTTTTCTAATATTGTAAGTTTTCTTATAGTAATAGAAATGCATTCTCTAGTTTCTCTTATATTTTTAGTTTTTGTTACTTTTATTATGTCTTTCTAAACTTTATTTTGCTGAGAACAAAGGGTGAATCTCTTAATGGAGGAAGAGAAATGGTTATAAGGGTAGAAATTATTTAAGTATGTTGTATTATTATTTTTATTTTTGATCTAAACTCTACTTGTTTTGTGGTGATTCTTGATTTATGTATCTCCAATGACACAACAAATACTTGGGTTCATTTAGCTTATTATACGGTTTTACCCCACCGACTGCTAATGTAAAATCTTGATTTATTGTTAACGAAGGTGTACATAAATACTTGATCCCATAAATAAGTTTTGGCGTTAAGAGATAATTTGCAATAGTAAGACAATATCATGATTACCTTATTGCATGAGTTACTTGATAATATCTTCCCATTGGAACCTTCATTATGTATGGATTCCAATTGTGGCAATTAATAGAGGTAAAAAGAATAAATAACCATTTCTCTATCCAAAACTCAAGAGTGGATCCCTAATCCTCAGTACTTTTATTACTTCGGTTTTTCTTTAGTTACATCATACATTAATTGTTCATATATTTTGATTCACATAAACTCCATCTTTTTAGAAATATAAACTTGAATTTTTCAAACAACTTCCCTGTGGATCGACCTCGAACGCACGAGAAATTTATTACTTACTACAACCTGCATTTGGGTTTGCAACCTTAAAGTTGTAGCACAAACAATATCAAAATAAGAGCTTAAGGATTTGAAATTCATGTATTATGAAATTATCTAAATAAGTTTAATGAATTTGTTATTATGAAGTTTAAATACTTAGGTTCAAATTTATCAATCCAAATAAAACCTTAAGGAATTTGGACCCATCAAATAGGTTGTATAATGATATAGAGATAGTATGCAGAAAGTTCAAAAGTAATGCGATTGATACAAAGATTGTATTTGGGCAACATACTGGAAAGGTCTTTACATATAGAATACTATTTTCACGAGCTAATAACCACTTTGCTTTGCCATAACAATCATTAAAACTCAAGGATAAATAATTCCAAATGTTGTATTTGTTTGCCTCATTCAATATTTTCTCATGACTAATTACCAAATTAACTTCATTATCTACAACCAAACTATTGATCAAACTAGATGTCGTATGTGTAAGAGGAAAAACATGGACAAAAACATTATGTACAGACAGTTTTGAGTACAAGTACAAATATTTTTTCACCTAAGTTATATATTAAATACTATTAATAGTAACTAATATTATATTTTTCTTAGGCAACACAATATTGAAGCAGAATTTAATGTAGCATAAAATTTTAATACCAATCAGTCAAGTAATGTGAAAAATAATTCCAACATTCAAGTAATTAAAAAAAAAAAATAATTTGATTACTTGTGATGGATAGACTCAATTTAAGTAGTTTAATAATACTATGTTTACACAAAATATTCACATAATGATATATGATGATATATTTCTTATTATACATTGTTATATTTCTAATTATGAATTATGATTGTTTTGAAATTTATTTACTTGAAATATATGAGTTTGTTAGTTATATTATTTATCTTTCAAATTTTTGTGGAATTTAATTCACTGAATATTTTATTTAATAATTCATATAATTCAACAATTAGTTTTTCTTTATTTATGAAATACCTTGTAAAGTTTTACTTTTTGTCAATCAATTTTTTTTATTAATATTTTCTTATTTGTGAATTTTTTTCCAACATTTCAATTTTATTCAATTATATAATTACTTTAATAAAATGATATGAATCATGTGCATTATACGGTTGCACATGCATTTTACTAGTTATTATAATTGTACTAATATGAATAGCTCAGGATGTTTTAAATAATTAGAATAACTCTATGCAATGTATAAGATGATACTAATTGATGTGCAATAAAATAATTTTGCACTTATAAATAAAAATGAAAGTTAATTTCAGTCATTTTGGATTATTATTTTTTAATTCTTTATCTTTCATAAAATCATTATTTCTTCTTTTCACTTAAATTTGAGTTGAGTCCTAAAAATACAATGAGAGACATTAATACTTATTCAAACTATGAATTTTTTTTAAAAAAAGAGACGTTGATAAGTTCAAGATAAAAAATACAAAGAATTCTATAAAACCAAGTTAAGAGTGATTATGTTGAACATCCAAAGTCAAATAAGAGAAGGACTAATGCAGAATGAATTCACATAACTTTAGTTTATAAAAATATGAAATCATGAAGGTTAAATGTTATATAGGTCTGGATTATTCAATAACTACTTTATACAATCACTTGTGTTCAACACTTAATTATAATATTACTTTTTTCCTCATTTGTTGCATTTAAACATTTTAATTGTTTATCCAATCTAATTTATTAGTCATGCAATGTCCAGCAAGGTTATATATTTTATTAATTGAAAATAAATCATGAATAGTACTAGAGTTTTGTTAATTGAAATTGAAATTGAAAGTTCAAATATAAAGATAACAACAAATTAATTTTTTTTAAACACACACAATAACTTTTTTTTGTGAGGACAAAAGTAACCCTACGCAAGTATTATAGTAGTAATTAAATAATGTTAATAAGTAAATAAATTAATTATGTTAATAATTAATTAAGTAAAAGTCTAGTTAATATGCAATTCTCAAGTCAAATTAAGTAAAAGTCTAGTTAAATGCAATTCTCAAGTCAATACGTATCCTCTAATTCCAAGAAGCTTGTGTTTTCACATTTATTTTTGTTCTTATAACTTATAAGTTGCAAAGATTGCAAGAGCCGTTTTTGAAACGGTCCGTTCATCTAATTTTAGGAAAAAAAACGATCTTGAGCTGTATATCAATATGAGTTTTTCGGTAATTAAATTATATATTTTTAAAAGATAGAAATCTCGTTTGAAAGGCATGCAAAATATTCATAATTTTTTAATATAAAATAACATGCTTTTGAATAATAAATTGTAAGAAATAATTATCTTTTAAAACTACTTGTATATTCACGTGGTAGGACTATCATTTTTCTTAATTGGTTCTTGAAAAATTTGAATTTGAAAATAAAAAAAATGAACCTTGTAGCAATCGACAACTCTGATTTTAATTATCATCCAAAATATGGTAAGATGAAAATAACGCACATGGCCTTTGCGGATAATCTTATTTTGATGGCTAGAGGTGACACGCTATTTGTTCAGATTTTAATGTAAAGCTTATGGGATTTTGGGAACAGATCAGGACTTGGAATTACATTTTGAAGTCAAGTCTTTACACAACTGGAATTGCTGGGCAGCAGTTGGATGAAATATAAAAAGTGACCAATATTCCTAGGGGATCAATGCCTTTCCGTTACTTGAGAAATCCTTTAGCTGTAGAAAAATTGAAGGTAATGCATTACGCACCATTCATTGACAAAATTGTTGCTTTTATTAATGCATGGACTAACAATTCTTTATTCTACTTGGGGCGAGCGAAACTTGTCTGCACTGTACTACAAGGTGTCGAGTGTTTTTTGTTGACGATTTTCCCAAGGATGAATAAGGTCTTGGATTCTAGGACTTGAAAAGCTGGAACATGGCATTATAGACCAAGTTGTTGTGGAACATTCATGCCAAAAAGGACATATTATGGGTTCGCTATATTAAGAGTTTTTATCTGAATGATGTATCCATTTGGGATTGGAATCCACGCAAGGGGGACTGTCCATTGTTCAAGAAAATTACAGACATTCAAAATTTTCTGATTCAAGTGAAAGACATGATACAACATGCTGTCCAACAGCTTACAAAATGGTATGATGAGTTAGATTTTGTTACATAAGGGCATACCAGTTCTTCAAATCAAAAGGGGCGAAAAAACCGTGGGCAAAGGAAGTTTGGAGACTTTATATTTGTCCAAAGCATTCATTTATCTAATGGCTTCGTGCTAAAAGGAAGGCTCCTCACAAAGAATTAGATTAAGTACATATAAATAGACAGGACATGTAATATGTGAGAGAGATGGAAAATTCACAGTATTTATTCTTTAACTACAGTATCAGTCACATAATTTGAAAGCAAATAAGAGATTGGATCAACATCAAAAAAGAAATGTCCAATATCAACAATGCACTTAAATAGATCAAAAAAGAGGCTGGAAGGACATTGTGCCATAATAAAGCTAAGAAGATTGTCTTAGCATGCACCGTTTATCAAATATGGACAACATGCAACCAAATTTATTTTGCAGATATACCTCCTATTATATCTATTATAGTTCACAAGATCAAAACATATGTATACAAGTCATTATTTACCTTGTAACCATATGTCTTAACTCTTTTTTAGGATATTGCCATTAAAGCTGACATTGAGTGAGCTTTATTTTGTTCACACTTTTGTATTTTGATTTTGTAAGTACAAGCTAATACAGTTAAATCAAGAAATCATAACTTTTCATAAATACTAGAGTAATGGTTTTTAATAAAAAAATTCCATTTTGGCTATAAGAGAAAAGAACTTGAATTTATTTGTTGTTTTATTTTATTTTAAACACACTATATACATAAATCAAAACTGAATACATCTATTTACAAAATCATAACAGAGCGGCTTATTTAAAAACAAAATAGAGTTTTCAAAATAAGCTACAAAACAGCTTGAAGCATGGCATATGAACAAATCTCTGTTCGGCCGCTCTGAAGACTCAGTCAACCTCAAAACCTTTTCACTTGCATCACATGAATCCAATGAGGTAAAGGCTTAGTAAGGTGAAATTGATGCAATAACAAAAGACATGCATAGAAATCACATAAATGATTAAATGCATTATTCAATTTAATAACATTCATTCATAAATTATTCTTTACGGCCCTTGAAGTTTGGTAGCTAACTAATAGCAATAAACTGTGGTTTTCAGAACCTGTTCATAATGATTGGCTAATAAGAGAAATAATACGGGGATTTCATACTTGGTCTTTCAACCTCAGGTATTAGCCGTATTATGTCTCATTCATTATGGCTTTCCTATACCAGTTTTTCAACTTCAAATATTTTCCGTCATTTGTTGGGCCGTTCCCTCCCGCATCCCTTATCTACCCGACCATCGATCAAATGACATATTTTCTTTTCAAAAACCTCATTATATTCTTAATAGTATCATGCTTCATGAACCATAAATGCATCTAACATTATATCATTTGACAAAAAATAACAATCACATTAAAACATGAACAACATTATATGATTCTTGTGATACAGAAAATGAAAGTTTCAACTTACCTCAAGTCCGCTTTATGTTAAGTGAAAAGGCCAATCTCTTTGAAAGATGAGATTTGTTAAAGGCCTAACATAATCAAATCATGTACCTTTCAATATCCTTTTAATAAATCACATAATCTATTCTAATTAAAATTATATACACTATTCAATCATTTGTAAACAATTCTATACCAATTACATGGCCTAAAAAATGATGCATACTCTATATTTTACTACTAATTCAAGACATTAAAAATTAAGGCAACCACTAAATCACTAATAATTCAAACATAAATATTAGGGCAGCACCCAAAACATGCACACAATCCAAATTAGCATAACTTAAACTCGGTTCTAACTTAAATTAATTCTAACCTTCAATTAAGCAACCTACTTGAAACTGTTCAAAATTATTTGTAGGCACTTTCAAACACAATATAAGCATTATGAAGTCAATAGGAACAAGTAAATTAAGCATATTTCACAAGACTATCAATTTTGCTAAATACTAGCTTAATTAGCTCGATTTTGGCTTCAAGTGTAACCTACTTAAGTTTTCAATCATATAAAAATATACTAAAACATGTAACAATCCAAGATACTATAAATTCATCATAAGAGACATTGAAAAAGTATATACCTTGATTAAATTAGAATTAAGCTTCAAAATCAACGATTTCTAAACATAAAAGGGTGGAAACTTGTTCTAGTTTGTGTTCTATAGATTCCTATGGATTGAATTCAATTTTTTGTTAGTAAGAGAGTGTAGAAATTTAGGAGAAACTTAGGAGAAGAAGGGCTGATCATTTTTGAGAAGCTTCCACAAGAAATATAAATGGAAATGATTTCGCTGATATTTCAAAGAGAGGTAAGTGGAGGGTGATGATTGGTTGTATTATGGTTGGTGTCTTCTCATTTATTTATGGGCCATGGAGATGACAAAAATTGATGATTTGGTGTTATAATCAAGTGCAATGAGGTTTAGAATGATTTCATGCAACCTAGTCAACCAACCAATCAAATTGTACCATTTTGCATACTTTAGTTCTTAGCCAAATGTAACATATTTCAAATAAATATTTTGGTAAATAATCACTTTAGAATGTAATAAGTATGGAGAAATACAAATATTTATTCCATGACCATTCAACACATCAATCTTCTTTGACCAAGATACCGAGCTTTTCATTACAAAAAGACACTTAAGGAATATGTTAAGTCAAGAAACAAAAGTTTGATCTCATATTTCATGGGCTAATACATGTTAAAGTATAACTGGAGCATATAGTAACAATTATTCATGTTCATGCAATAATGTACATTGATTAAATGCATATTTATGCAAGATGCTTATTATTGACTATGTAAAAGATAATTGGGCATTACACATAGATTCTAAAGACTGTAGATGTAATGCCTAATTTATCTTCTACATAGCCAATAATAAGTATTGTTCATGAATATGCATCTAATCAATACGCATTATCGGATTATGGAATACAAATAGTATGATTGCACAAATATAAATAATTGTTACTATATGCTCTATTTATACTTTAACATGCATTAGTACATACAATATGAGATTAAACTTTTGGTTCTTGATTTAATATATTCCTTAAAATGAAATGAACGGACATGAAATGAATTGTTTGTATTGCTCCATACTTGTTACATTATAAAGTGATTATTTGCCTAAATATTTGATTGAAATATGTTACATTTGGCTAAGAACTAAAAGCATGCAAAATCGTGCAATTTGATTGGTTAGTTGACTAGGTTGTGTGAAATTATTCTAAACTGCATTGCACTTGATTATATCACCAAAGTATTAATTTTTGTTATCTCCCTAGCCCATAAACGTGGGAAGATACCAAGCATGAGTCAACCAATCATCATCATCCACTTACTTCTCTTTAAAATATCAAACAAGTTATTTTTAGCCATATTTTCTTATGGAAGTTCCTAAAAAATGACCAGCCTTCTTCTCCAAAGTTTCTCCCAAATTCAATACTTGTATACCCGATGTATATTGTACACTCTTCTGATATATAAATTCACATTTATCAATAAAAGAAAGAGTGACGTTTTAGTCAGCTGAAGATTAGAGAGAGAATTTTCACCTAGAAAACTTCTTGGGTGCGTTCACTTCTGGTCTGAGAGATGTCTTCAATTTTTCTTCAACTTTCTGCAAATATCCGCTAATCTTTACCGAATATTGTTGGTTTTCAAGTTCATTAGGTCAGATTTTGGGTGTTTTGTGTGCTTTCATCTCATAAAACATTCCTATATTTTACCCAAATTTGGGTTTCTAGATATCTACAGATTCTCACAAAACTTCTTCCGATTTAGATAGCTCTGTGGTTTATTAGTAAATAAATCAAAGCTTCGAGTTACATCAAAACATAACTTGGATTTGATTCTTGCACGTACGATCTATATTTCTGCACTTGGGTTCTGATTTTTGTACGTCTTAGAAGGTGAAAAACCCAAATATGATTTCATTTTACTTTGTGGACGCCTTTTTTGGGATTTTTAGATTCCAACTACTGGGTCTTTTGCTTTTTCTCTTTAGTACTTCTTGTATCTCTAAAAATGACCAGGAAAAATAAGTACCAGTATTTGAATATTGGTGAACCATCATTTACCAACAAATCTGTGGGATTAATCCTATGTGCTGGAGCAAAAAATGGTATGGTTCAACAAGATGTTTCCATGAGTCAATCTACTAGCAACTCTTGCATGTTGAGTGTTGAGGACACCAAGTTAGATTCGCAAGCTTCTAGTGATGATAGAAGCAGTGTGACAGATGGCACAGACTAAGTGTTCGATAAAATTCCTGACAAGGCTACAACAAGGCATTTGATGAAAAGCTAAGTTAGAATAAAGACCAGAAGGCTAAAGCCCTTAGCTTAATTTATTTAAAGACAATAGAAGTATCTCATAGGGCATTAAACTTTCAGCTTTCAAATGCAACGATGACGAGAAAGTCATGCTGGAGCATCATGACTTGTAAGTTTGAAAATCTAATTGATAGAGATGAAGTGTTGAACGGTGGCCCGTACTTTATTTATGACAGGCCACTTTTATTAAAAATGATGCCCTCATGCTTTAAGTTTGATGATGAGAAGATCAGTATCATTACCAATGTGAATTAATCTTCATGGCCTACCTTTGGAATGTTGGAATGCCACAACATTAGGCAAAATCACCTCAAAGGTGGGTAAGCCGATTATGACAGATAAAATTACACTCACAAAGGAAAGATTATCCTATGCAAGAATTCTCATTGAGATTGAGGTAACAAAGGAGCTTGCAAGAAATATACGCATTAGGTTACCGAATGGTAGAATTCGTGCGCAACTGATTGTATTTGAATTTGAACCAAAATTTTATTCCATGTGTAAAACTTTTGGACACTCAAAATTAGTCTGCAAAATTGCCAACTCTATTCAAAAGAAACAGGAAGAGTCCTCCCATCAACAAACTAATCACGTTGAAAAAGATGAGAGGATCACAGATCTTTCCTCAGACATTCACCCTTATAATACCGAAAAACGTAAGAAAATAGCATCAACTAATCCCACAGCTGAACTTGTAGCAAAGGAAACAACGTACAAAGCACTGACTGAACTTGCTGTTGTACCTGATGTAGGAAACTATATACAAAATTATCACCCATAAGAAAAGGAGCAGCACTCTCAGACGGATGCAGGGGGCTCCTCTGTTGATCAAATTCATGATGATACAAAGGGACATAAACTAAACGGTATTTTTGGAGGTGTAAGGCACAACATTTAAATACAATAATAAGTTGAATGGACCTTTCCTTCACTTATAACCATGAGAATTGCATCTTCGAATATTAGGGGCTTTAACAAAGCCCTTAAACATGATGAGGTGCTTGACCTCATTAGACAAAACAATCTTGATATTATCGAAGTCTTGGAGATAAAGCTTAGTTCTCACAAGCTTTGTAGAATTAAGAGAAATAAGTTCAATGGATAGAGATAAGTCAATAATTTCTAACTGCACAAGGCGGGCATGATTCTTGTGCTATGGAACCCATTAGTTATCAACCTTCAACCAGTGGAACTCACCCCCAAGCTATTCACTGTGTGGCTACATATATGATAAATTTAATTTCATTTCCAGTAGGTTTTATTTGTGCTTTTCACATTGTGGTGAGTAGGAATTTCCTTTGGGAAAACCTGATCACATATGGATTCACTTTGACCGAACCTTGGATTATCCTTGAAGACTTTAACAATGTGAAGAAAATTGAGAAAACATATAATAGGGCAGATATTACTCCATATGAAGTTAAAGGCATTGTAGATTGCTATCTCACACTGGGGTTAATAAACCTAAAACTCAGTGGAGTGTTTCGACACTTGGAGTAATAATACAATCTAGAGCAAAATTGATAAAGTGATGGTTACTAACCAATGGTGCACTTCTGGGTTAAATGGACTTGCAAATTTCCTTCCCCGGGGATGCTTATCTGATCACCCTCCAAGCATCGTTCCATCTTTCAACAAGAAAAGAATTTGTGTATACCTTTTAAGTTTTTCAACATGTGGATTTCTCATAAGTCTTTTCAAAGTATGGTGCGCAATGTTTGGAGACAAGATGTTTGAGGCACATTGCAATTCAACTGATTCAAGAAATTACAAAGTCTTAAAGAGTTATTGAAGCAATTTAACCATCATCACTTTGAGCACATTTCTACGAGGGTAAAAGTAGCCACAATTTGCTAAAATTGAAGCAAACGGAGCTGAATAATCATCATGAAAATTTAATGTTACAAGGTACAATTGTAGATTTAAGAAGGAAAGCTTTGTTCCTGTCGGAAGCTGAAAGAAGTTTCTTTTCCCAAAGAGCCAAATGTCATTATATCATTAATAGTGATAAAGGTATAAAATTCTTTCATACCTTAGTTAAAAGAAGCTCAAGAAAGAATCACATTGCAGCTATCCATTCTAAGGATGGTACATTAACTCCTCCTATCCGTAAGTTGCTGAAGAATTTATGGGGTTTTATCAGAAGATATACGAAATAAATAAAAATTGTGAGCCTTTAGACACTGACGTGATTGGCTCTGGCCCTTCTCTTTCTTTGGAACAATGTTCCTAACTAACTAATGCCATCATAGATATAGAGATTAAGGATCCTTTTTTAGTATCGCCGATGACAAAGCCTCGGGGCCTGATGGGTTTTCATCACATTTTTTCAAGCACTTGGGACACAGTGGGTGAGCAATTCGAAGGAGCAGTTATGGAGTTATTTCCAAATGCATCACTTCTCAAGCAATTTAATCATATTGTGATTGCATTAGTACCAAAGTCAACACATTCACCTGCAGTGTGGGACTTTAGACCAATGTCTGAGTCAACATCCCGTAAAGTGTGAGAAACACTTGATTCAATAAGGGGTTTTAGGGTTGTACTTTTTAACCCAACAGATCTACCTGGATCAGCAACATCCTTGGGCTGTTTTTTGTTCTTTTTCTTCTTTGCCATGATAGAGGTTCAAGCAACAAATAAATAACACATTAATAAAATCAAACCACAAAATTAAACCCAACGATCTCAAAGTAACCAAAGTTCACATGACCAACAACACAGGTTTCAAAAACAAGAATAAAAATAGTTGATTCCAGCAAGAAATCACAAAAAATAGCAACAAACCATCAAACCAACAACAACCCATCACCATTGTTCAGAAAAACAGTAGCAATTATAGTTTCCAAGACCAACTCAATGTTAGTTTGGAGTGAATGCCCACAAAAAATGGGCACAAATCAACAAGTAACAACAATATTGAAGTAAAATCAAAGAAATATCTCAAGTTCAAAAGATAGGCACTTAGGAGCTTTGTTAAGGAGTACTTCTCTCTCTAACCCCACTTACTTTTTTTATCGATAAATTAAAATATTTATTGATTAAAAGAATATACAAAGTGCACTAGCATACCCAACGAATTACAAATGGGACGTCGTAATTTACCCAAATTTGGGTTTCTGGATATCTATAGATTCTCACAGAACTTCTCCTGATTCAAATAACTTTATGGTTTATTAGTAAACAACTCAGAGCTTCGAGTTACAACAGAATATAACTTGAATTTGATTCTCGCACATAATTCAACTGTTCGATCTATATTTCCGCACAAACGTTCTTATTTTTGTACGTATCAAAAGGTAAAAAACCCGAATATGATTTTCGTTTTACATTGTGGGCAGCCCATTTCTGAAAATAACTAAGAAAAAGAAATACCAACATTTGAATATTGGTAAACCATTATTTCCCATCATCTGAGGCATAATGCAATTCAATTGATACAAGAAATTACAAAGTCTTAAGGAGCCATTGAAACAACTTAACCATCGTCACTTTGGGCACATTTCTGCAAGGGAAAAAATAATCAACAATTTGGTAAAATTGAAATTATATGGAACAAATGAAAATTGTAAGCCTTTGGACACTGACATGATTAGATTTAGCCCCTCTATATCTTCGGAACAATGTTCCTAACTAACTAATGCCATCACATATATGGAGATTATGAATGCTTTGTTCAGTATTGTCGATGATAAAGCCCCAGGGCCTGATGGGTTTTCATCATATGTTTTCAAGCAGACTTGGGACATAATAGGTGAGCAGTTCAAAAGGGCAGTTATGGAGTTCTTTTCAAATGCATCACTCCTTAAGCAATTTAATCATATTGTAATTGCATTGGTACCAAAGTCAACATATTCACTTGTAGTATGGGACTTTAGACCAATTGCATGCTGCAACGTTTTCTATAATATTTTGTCCAATATCCTGACTTTCAGATTGGCTCAAGTACTACACTCTCTAGTGGACACTGCGTAATCTGATTGTCCTTTGTTTAGATTAATTCTCTAGACTCATGAAGAAGTCAATGGAAGATTCTGATTTTAACTTCCACCCAAAGTGCAGCCAATTGTGTATTACTCATCTCGCTTTTGCTGATGATCTCCATCTTAAATCAAGGGGTGATTTACCCTCAGTTCAGATCCTCATGGATTGTTTACACAAGTTTAGTATGGTCTCAAGCTTTCGAGTAAATGAATTGAAATCTAGCTTGTATACAGTAGGGATCTTAGGTCTAGATTTGGAACAAATCCAGCAAATGATAAATTTTGCAAGGGGTATTATGTCATTCAAATATGTGGATATCCTGCTTGTTGCAGAAAAAATGAAAACCATGCATTTTGCCCCCTTTGTTGACAAGATAGTTTCATTCATTAATGCTTAGACAAATTGCTCATTATTATATGCAAGTAGAGTTGAACTTATTCAAGTGGTTCTACAAGGTGTAGAATGTTTTTGACTCTCAATTCTACCCATCCCAGCTGTTGTAATTGATAGGATCACGAGGCTTTATACACTGTTTGTTTGGGGATCAAGGAACACTCTTGTTGCTTGGAAGGAAATTTGCTTGTCCAAACATGAAGATGTGCTTGGATTCAGAGACACTAAGGCTTAGAATTCAACCCTTCTTGCCAGAACCTTATGGAACATAAATAAAAAAAAAGGATACATTATGGTCTTGATAGGTCAACAATGTATATCTCAATGGGAAATCAATTTGAAAATGTTCTCTAAGGAAGGGGGACTCACCCCTCATCAAAAAACTTATTGATATTCGAAATTAGTTCACTAGAATGTGAGATCCAAAGACACGACTATACATAATTTCAATGAGTAGCAAATAGGAGAGACATTCAACACAAACTTTGCTTATGATTTTTTCCAACCCAAAGGACAAAAGAAAGTATGGGCAAAGAAAATCTAGAAGACCAGTCTTACACCAAAATATTTATTCATTATTTGGCTCAGTACAAAATCTAGAATTCTCAATAAGGACCGTATCAAGCACTTAGAGGCTAATGAGACTTGTGTTTTTTGTGATAGTGATAGTGAAACCGTCTAGCACCTCTTCTTTGGTTTTCTTTTTACTTGCCGAATTTGAAACCACATCCATGGTTAGATGGGCATTGATAGATCTATGTCAACGATCAACAGTGCACTCAAATGGTTAAAGAAGGATTGTAGGGGCAACTCATGGCAAAATACTGTGAGGAAATTAGCCTTTGCATGCACGGTTTACCATATATGGAATGCACACAATAAGAAGAGTGCCAAGTTGCTACTTGAATCTGATTTATGCACTAAGATATTATTACTGACTACACGTTTGAAAATAATAAAAAAAAAATCAGCTACTGAATCTTGGTGAACCTGTGTCTGCTATTAAAAATGAAGGAGTTCTGTATGATTTAAAGATGATGGAAGCTCAAATATTCCATGGATAGGGGCTAAAAGTAGAACGGTCCAGCAGGTTGTTTCATTTTCCACTAATAATTCATGTATATTGGGTATTGATACTGATCTGGAATAAGATTCCAGCAATAATGGTAATAGTGTGAAGGAAAAGATTTCTGAGTCAAGTGAATGATAAAATGTCTGATAACACTACAGACAAGGTGTTTGAAGAAATGCCAAGTCATAATGAAGAACAAAGATTTAAAGCCCCGTGGATTAACTTGTGTAAGGATAAACCAGGGACTTAAACTCACAGGAATTAAATCTAAAGAGGAAAATGAAGTGGTTCTAAAGGCACAGGATCTGGACGATGTACAGATAGTGTGGGGTTTCTTTGACTAATTTCCTGGAAGAATGGTAATGCATAAAATTTGTGATTCATGGAAAGTGAAATATAAGTACTACCCACACTTTAGTGGCGGACTTGTGTTCAAGTTCAAGAGTGCAATAGATTGGGATATGGTGCTCAATGGAGGCTCTTACTTTGTCTACAGCAGGCCCCTCCTACTTAAAATGATGCCTTCATGCTTTGAGTTTAGGGATGATGGAATCAGTATCATGCCTGTATTGATCAACCGTCTAGATTTACCATTGGAATGCTGGAATGCTTTAACCTTGAGAAAAAAAGAGACTCTCCTATGCAAGGGTCCTTGTGGAAGTGGATGCAACTAAGAGTGTTGATATTCAAAATCATTTGATTGGGACGGAAGGGTCCATTGATGGTGCTAGTCAAAAACTGACTGAATGGCACACGGGATATAAACCATTCACTGCTTGTGCACATGAGTTCTTCAGACCAAGAAGCACCATAAAGGTATGGGCTACAGTTATTTGGAAGCCTGCCATCACGCTAAAACATGCATTTATCACATGGCTTTGTGCTTTAGTCAGTTGGCTCTGCTTCCAAAGGTGTCTTCCCAATATTAGAGAAATGTTGTTATGTAGTGTTTACTTTGTTTCTTTTTCAAGCTGGTTTTAGCAAGCTATAACCCCTCGTTGAGTGTCCAAAAATGTTGCATTTTTTGATAGAATTTTGGCTCGTACTCTTGCTCCCTCATTCAACCATTAGGCAACTTGATTTTAATAGATCAAGCTAACTCCTTAGCTGCATCCACTTCCACAATGATCCTTGCATAGGACAATCTCTCTTTTACGGATGTGAGCATGTCCGTTAACACTGGTTTGCCAACCTTTGAAGTTATTTTACTCAACATTGAAGCATTCCAACATTTCAATGGTAGATCTGGAAGGTTGATCCATACAGGCATGATACTGATTTCATCATCATCATCAAACTCAAAGCATGAAGGCGCCATTGTAAGTAGGAGGGGCCTGTCGTAGACAAAGTAAGGGCCTTCATTAAGCACCATATCCCAATCTATTACACTCTCAAACTTGAACACAAGTCAGCCACTAGAGTGTGGGTAGTACTTATATTTCACTTTCCATGAATCACAAATTTTATGTATTGCCATTCTTCCAGGAAATTTAGTAGGAAATTAGCTAACTAAACAGAATTATCTCTACATCATCTAGATCGTGTGTCTCTAAAACCACTTCATCTTCCTCTTTAGACTCAATTTATGTGAGTTTAAGTCCTTGGGAAAGGCTTATGTTATCCTTAACATGAAGCAACCTACTGGACCGTTCCACTTTTAGCCCCTGTACATGAAATACTTGAGCTTCTATCACATTTAAATCACGTTGAACTCCCTTCATTTTTAATACCAGACACTGGTTCACCAAGATTCAATAGTTGATTCTTTTTTTTTTTTTTACCATTTTGAAACGTGCAGTCAGCAGCAATACCTTAGTGCAAAAATCAGATCCAAGTAGCAACTTAGCACTCTGATTTTACCGAATGTTCACAAACCCACAAAAGTTTATGAATCATGACATAATCAGCAAAAACACCAACAATAATTCGAAAACCCAAATTTTGAGCGAAATATGGCTATTTTCCGAGTTAAACACAAAACACCCAAAATCACACCCAAAAAACCCACAAACTACAAGATTTAGTATATATAAGTCAATATTTGCAATAATATTAAAGAACAAACCAATGAAATCTCTCAAGTAAAAGATGAAGGCACCTAGAGGGTTTCCCAAGGAGAAATTCTCTCTCTAAAATGTCACTCTTTCTTTTGTTTTTTTTATCGGTAATGTAAATTTATTGATCAAAGAAATAAAACAAATTACATTGGACATGCCTAGGCCTTGCAAGCATGAAACGACATCAAAAACCTAAACTAGTCTAAAGCTAGTTAAGACGCGTATAATAGAAAAATAATCATTTTGCAAATCTAAGCAACAACCCAAAACTTAACCTGAATATGGGGGTTCTCGAAATGATTCAAAATATATGGATACTTGGCAAATATAGACTTGTAAACATGCATTTTGATTTTAAAAATGATGGTGTCAACTAAAGATGGTTCATTCTAAAAAAATATTCTTATTGTGTGCATTCCATATATGGTAAATCATGCCTGCAAAGGCTGATTTTCTCACAGTATTTTGCCATGAGTTGCCCCTACAATCCTTATTTAACTATTTGAGTGCACTATTGATAGTTGACATAGATCTATCAATGCCCATCTAACCACGGAAGTGGTTTCAAATTCAGCAAGTAAAAGAAAAACCAAAGAAGAGGTGCTAGACGGTTTTACTATCACTCTCACAAAAACACAAGTCCCATTAGTCTCTATATGCTTGATATGGTCCTTAGTGAGAATTCTAGATTTTGCACCGAGCCAAACAATAAATAAATATTTTGGTGTAAGACTAGTCTTCTAAATTTCCTTTGCCCATACTTTCTTTTGTCCTTTGGGTTGAAAAAAAATCATAAGCAAAGTTTATGTTGAATGTCTCTCCCATTTGCCACTCGTTGAAATTGTGTATAGTCGTCTCTTTGGATCTCCACATTCTAATGAGCTGATTTCGAATATCAATAAGCTTTTTGATGAGGGGTGAGTCCCCTTTCCTTGGAGTACATTTTCAAATTGATGTCCCATTGAGATATACGTTGTTGACTTATTAAGACCACAATGTATCCCTTTTTTCATGTATGTTCCATAAGGTTCTGGCAAGAAGGGTTGAATTCCAAGCCTTAGTATTTCTGAATCCAAGCACATCTTCATGTTTGAACAAACAAGTTCCCTTCCAAGCAACAAGGGTATTTCTTGATCCGCAAATAAGCACTGTACAAAGCCTCGTGATCTTATCAATTATAACAGTTGGGATGGATAGAATTGAGAGCCAAAAATATTCTACACATTGTAGAACCACTTGAATAAGTTCAGCTCCACTTGCATATGATAATGAGTAACTTGTCCAAGCATTAATATATGAAACTCTCTTGTCAACAAATGGGGCAAAATGCATGGTTTTCATTTTTTCTGCAACAAGCAGGATATCCACATATTTGAATGACATAATACCCCTTGCAAAATTTATCATTTGCTGGATTTGTTCCAAATCTAGACCTAAGATCCCTACTGTATACAAGCTAGATTTCAATTCATTTACTCGAAAGCTTGAGACCATACTAAACTTGTGTAAACAATCCATGAGGATCTGAACTGAGGGTAAATCACCCCTTGATTTAAGATGGAGATCATCAGCAAAAGCGAGATGAGTAATACACAATTGGCTGCACTTTGGGTGGAAGTTAAAATCAGAATCTTCCATTGACTTCTTCATGAGTCTAGAGAATTAATCTAAACAAAGGACAATCAGATTACGCAGTGTCCACTAGAAGAGTAGTACTTGAGCCAATTTGAAAGCCAGAATATTAGACAAAATATTATAGAAAACGTTGCAGCATGCAATCGGTCTAAAGTCCTATACTGCAGGCAAATATGTTGACTTTGGTACCAATGCAATCATAATATGATTAAATTGCTTGAGGAGTGATGCATTTGAGAAGAACTCCATAACTACCCTTTTGAACTGCTCACCTATCGTGTCCCAAGTTTGTTTGAAAAAATATGATGAAAACCCATCAGGCCCCAGGGCTTTATCATCGGCCATACTGAACAAAGCATTCTTAATCTCCATATATGTGATGGCATTAGTTAGTTAGGAACATTGTTCCGAAGAAAGAGAGGGGCTAGAGCCAATCATGTCAGTGTCCAAAGGCTCACAATTTTCATTTGTTCCATATAACTTTTGATAAAACCCCACAAACTTAATGTACCATCCTTAGAATGGATAGCTGCAATGTGATTCTTTCTTGAGTTTCTTTTAACTAAGACATGAAAGAATTTTGTCCCTTTATTACTATTAATGATATAATGGCATTTGGCTCTTTGGGAAAAGAAACTTCTTTCAGCTTCCAACGGGAACAAAGCTTTCCTCCTCAAATCTATAATTATACCTTGTAATATTAAATTTTCACGATGGTTATTCAGCTCTGTTTGCTTCAATTTCAGCAAATTGTTGGCAGCTTTTACCATCACAGAAATGTGCGTAAAGTGACGATAGTTAAGTTGTTTCAATGGCTCCTTAAGACTTTGTAATTTCTTGAATCAGTTGAATTACCTTATGTCTTAAACATTTTGTCTCCAAACAATTGCGCACCATACTTTGAAAAGACTCATGAGAAGTCCACATATTGAAAAACGTGAAAGGTATACACAAATTCCTTTCTTGTTGAAAGATGGAACGATGCTTGGAGAGTGATTAGATAAACATCCCCAGGGAAGGTAATTTACAAGTCCATATAACCCAGAAGTATACCATTGGTTATTAACCATCACTCTATCAAGTTTGCTCTAAATTGTATTATTGCTCTAAGTGTAGAAACACCCCATTGAGTTTAGGTCTATTAACCCTAGTGTAAGACAGCAATTTACAATGTCTTTAACTTCATTTGGAGTAACATATGCCCTGTTATATTTTTTTCTCACTTTTCATCACATTGTTAAAGTCTCCAAGGATAATCTAAGGTTGGGACAAAGTGGATCCATATATGATCAGGTTTTCCCAAACAGAATTCCTACTTACCACAATGTGAAAAGTATAAACAAAACTGACTGGAAAAGAAATTGAATTTAAAAAAAGGCTAGAATCGCACTATTACCCCGATAGTCGCGATACTAGCACCACAACATGAGTGGACAATCCATTCGACACCACGACACCATATATGGGGGCAATGGAAAGAAGTTTTTTGAAGCTTTGGCATCACGGTGTGAGAGAGGCAGAACAAGCCAATTTTTTATCGTCACGATGCCTGACCAAGTACCACAATGCAATTTTTGATTTTTTTTTAATTTTTTTATTTTTGAAGGCCTCCAAATCAAATTACACCCAAATTAGATAATCCTATTATTTAAATTGGTCAAATTAATTTAACCCCTTAAATAATTTAGGCTCATTAATTAATTAGCCACTGGTAGAGAAGACATTATTGTGGATCAAATTACCTCAACAGAAAATATAGCAAACTTACTGACTAAGCCCTTAGTACAGAATGTATTTGATGGACATCTCAAGAAGGTGGGTCTTAGATACATGGGCAATTAGAATTAGGGCAAATGGAAGATTGTTAGAGTAGGATGTTCGGCATAAACTGTGCTTGGGCTTGCATGCAACTTAGACCGTAATCTATCATTTACTTCAAGTGCAGTTAATAAGTTCACTGATGAAGCATATCAAATCTATGAGGTCTAGTTGAATGTAAAGTGGGTATAGCTGTCCCGGTGCTAAGATTTCAGTCTACCTCCTCGATGATTATATTTCACCCATTAATACTTGTCAGGGCTCTTGAGAGTAAATTAATTAATTGATGAAAATCAATTATATTACCTTTGTCTAAAATTAATTTAAGGAATTAAATTAATTTAATCAATTAAAATAATAGAATTATTTTATTTGTGCCTAATAGGATTACTATGATGGAACCAACTAATTAATTGATTGAATCAATTAATTGAGTTGGGCCCAAAGGCACAACCCAAGAGCTCACCCACCAACGAGTACATCTACAGAATGTCAAAATAATACCTAGGGGATTCGAACTACCGATCCTCCATGATTGTTTGTTTTCATCTCTCCACCGAAGGTTTTGCCCTAGCTCAGGACAAAACCTATTTTAATCTCATGACTTTGCAGTTTCTACTTTGACTCTCTATTGAGCAATTAATCTACATAACCCAATTTGAACTTTCTGCTTCAATTTTCTTTAAGCAGAAAACCTGTTATTTGCTTATGTGGTGCAACAACGAGGTCTAAGTGTCAAAATAGGATGCCTAGGTACCTTATTCCTAGGGAAAATTTTAGTCCAATTTTATTAAGAGTGGAATAAGGAAAGAAAATATTATATTAACTAAACTGTTTGATTAGTGATTAACTTGTCTTTTGATATTTATCCAAGAAAAATAGTAGAATTATTCTCTTATTCAATTACTAACTTAACTAATATATAAAGTTTTCATAGTTCTTTATGTATGTTTAAAATTACACATTTACATTAAAGCATCCGATAATCTCAATTATTCTCCCTGTTTCTTTTGTTAAAATGCAGGACACCAACCAATAATTTTTGGGACGGTTTGAAACTGATTGGCACGTCATCCACGAAGAATCTGTGCATACCCACATCTATCAAGAGTCATCATGTCATGTCTTAACTTACATGTTTAGCCAAAAGACAGTAATAAATTATCTATCCATGCCTTTGTAAATACTTTTGGACAAACTGAATTCAGATGTTCTGTGGGTGGGAATCAAAGGTGTAAAAAAGAAGGATAATATGGGTAAAAAATTCAAACCGACCAGACGAGACCACTACATTGTTTAGTGTGTTTCAGTTTTGTTTGTAGTTTTTCAAAGTTTTTTCCTGTTTGCTATCTTCCTCAATCAGCGGGGATAAGAGCAAAGATTAAAATGCTAATGGCCTTAGAGAGTCAAAAGCCCGCACATGATCCTGACTAAAATATATATCCCCAGAAAAACACGAGGAAGATACAGATGGAAACCAACTTTTGATGGTCATTATGTTAAATTTAAATTTCGTTTCATAAATGAACAAACAGAATCGGGTCGGCCCCTTAATTTCATGTGCCATAGACCTCAAGTCAAAAAGATGTTGATTATAAGTCGAGAGTAGATAGACAATAAGTAATATCACCAGAGATTAGGCACAGGAAATTCAAACAAGCAAGAAGCTCTCAAATAAAGGAAGAGATGTAGGAGCAACATGTAAACTTACACAATCTGGTAGAGATTCCACAAGACAGAGTAGGCGTGGTACTCTTTTGTTGGATCAAACCAAAGATAAATCCTTTGTTCTTTGTCTCCTTTCCCTCCTGTGTATACATTGGTCTGCAAGATGTATGGATGCCCAGTTCTGTTCCCCAAGAACTCAAAGTCTATTTCATCACGCTCTGAGTTTTGAGAAGATAGCTGCACGGCCCCCATAAATCGAATGGAGAAAGAAAAGAATAAAAGTAAATTACTCAAACATGCCCATAAGAACTACATATGAGAGGGGAGAAAAAAAATTGATCTTTCTGAAATAGTTATCTCCTCAGCAGGATTTCCAGCTAATGAACAAATGAAAGAGCACAAATGGGCACAAAAGGAAATCAGAAATGGTCACTTTTCCAAGAAAAGGGAATAATAGTCTTTGTCATATGCTCTTCCAGCCAATAGATGAGAAGTAATAGTTCAAGATTATGAACAAAAGCATATCCAAAGCAACTGATATTCTATGGCATGGCTCAAAAGGTAGTATTTACTTGCATAGACAGCAGTAACAGTGCCAGCAGAATCTCCAGGGACCATCTTAATGTTCATACTGAAGTGGCCAAATAGGTAAGAAGAACCCTTTGACTGGAATCCAGTACCTAACAACCAGAAATATCAAGATTAAGCTCAATAAGTTCAAACCAAAGGGTAATAGCATTTGCAAGAAGCTAGAAAGAAGCAAGCTCCATATGAGCAATTTTTACCAGTGTACTTGTCAAGAAAGCTGGATCTCTGAGCCACCATTGTTGTACTTGATGCGATCAAAAGCCCATGTAGGCACGTAGTTCCTGCGAAAGGGCACATCCACTGGTTTCCTTGGTGCAGCACCCAATGCTCCAGAGACGCGCATCTTTGAAACCAAATGACAGAGTACATAAATAATGAGAAGCCATCTTTCTGCAAATGCAAATGCGGACAACTTAGAGCAGGAAACGAAGGGAAAAAGGAGAAGCCTCTTCAAGCTTTTAGTTCATTGCCTGAGAGAATGAGGAAAGTTTCAACGAAAGAGAGATGAGAGGAAAGGAGTATGAGGCTCTTTATATAGGCCAATAGGGCTTCGTTTCTCCTAGGTTATAATCAATGAATTAGGGTAAAAGCTGTGCCTCCCACACCACCCCCACCTCCCCCCACCTCCAAACAAAAAGAAGAAAAAAAAAAAAAGAAAGAAAAGAAAAATGCCATGATAATTACAATACTAACTTAGATAAATTAACTCATGCAACATGATATATTAAAAAGTTGAAACTTTGAAATGAAATTTTAAATGCTTAAATTTGTTACATATTAGGTTCAAAGCTAAAGCCTTTTATTTCTTTTCATTTTTTTCTAAATTAGAAACAGACATTCTTACAATTTTACCAATAACTACTATTCTATGACTCAGGCATTGTCACAAAAAGGATGAACATAAATTTAGATAATGGTGATTGATACTGAACTAAATAATACCTATTTTTATAATGCAATTTTTTGTGGACTAGTCACTTTTTTGTGGATTTATTATATATTTTCGGTTCTTATCTTAAATATGAAGAGCTTAATTCATTATTTTTGACTAATTATGGACGTTTCCACTTGTGCTAGAGGGGCATTAGAGTCGGGACAATAATTAATATCCAAAGATAATACTTACTAGTTTGCAATTAAATCATATTGATGGATTGATTTATAGCAATACTTTTCGAGTTAAAATGATGTAAAAGATTAATTTTAATATTAATAACATTAAAATCCATTTTGAGTATGTTTAATTAATGAATTCGTGTTTGACTCAGTATCTAGTATCATCTTTATCCGACATTTAAAAGTTTTGAAAATCGGAGTAGAATATTAGTCATGCAACATCAAAAGTAACTTATCCAAAATCATCATAAATGTTATAAGACTAGTGTGCGAAACTCTTTGTCCCTACTGGGAAGGAGAATTTTTAGGTGAGTAGAAAATATCTTTTTAAAGATTTATGTGCACATATCATATTATTTTTTTTTGTTTCTTGATTAATTTTTTTTGTTATGATTATGCGGGAAATATACATAAAAGCTAATTTTACTAATTTAAAATTTTAAGCCTAATAGTCGAAGTCCAACTAAATTACTCCAATTAAAATTGGTTAAATGTATTTAACCTACAACAAAATAAAGTTATTAATAAAAAGTTTTTGTATTTCGCACTTAATTTATCTTCAACAATTAAGTCAGTAAAAACATGTGAGAGTTCAAATATATTCAAATTCGTTTAGAATTGAAATCTTATCTCTATCATATATAAAATAATATTTATTCATTTGAGCAAATGTAATCACGAACATTAGAGTGCACCTTTAGGTAGCATAAACTATGCATATAGTACAATTATATGATACTTGTAATCGAGGAGTTAAAATGTGAAGATATGATAAAATTCTTATAATTTTGCGAATTACTTATAGAATAGAAAAAATTTCCAATTCACCTAAGTAAAAATTGTATCCTGATATACAATATAGGCAAAAATAGAATTTTGGCATGATACTTAATTAGTATTGTGGAGGACATAAAATAACGGGGCGAACAGAGGTCCACATGGCAGTCGGCAGTCGGCAGTCGGCACCTCCCAATTCCATGCTTTATTTGTCTGCTTGGAAGGACAGTCACAATACTTGAAATTTTTTGTTGGGTCGAGTGCACTTCATTTTTGAGCATTGGATTATCATCCATCCATATCTAATTAGTTGCTTATTTTTATTTCAAAAGATATTTTTTATTTTTTATTATTCTAAACTTGAAACTATAATTAGTTTACTCATTTTTATTAAAAATGTAATTTATTTTTATTTTTAAAATTTGTTTTCAAATCTATACATTTTATGTATTTTTATGCACCTATCAAAACTCGTTTTTAAGCCTATTAATGTTTTATATTTTTTTTATACAGAAAACATCATAAAATAAATATAATTTTATTTTCAAGCATATACATGCAACATAAAATATAACTAATTCAAATATTTTTTATTTTCATAAAAATAATTAATAGAAATATTCTAAATCGTAAAATTATTGAAAATATAAAAATGAGTTGAAAAACAATAAGAAGATTTGTATTCGAAAATATATTGGAATTGTGACGTATGTTTACTTTTAGTTATGAGGGAGACAGTTTCTATTGTATATGTTATGTCTTATTTAGTTAGTAGTATCACATTATTATTTTATATTACTATGTATTATTTTTAAATTAATATAATATTAAATAATTTTTAAATTATTTTTAAATATATTTGTTATTGATTAGATGATTATATATATATGTATAATAATAATTAGAATTTTTTGTAATATTTTAGAAATGATGAAAATGGTTTTGAAAATTTTAGTATTTTTATGTTTAATTTTATTTTTTTCTAAAATACTAAAACTAATAAAACTGAAATGAAACCAAATGCAAACAATTCCTTAAAATTCTAAGTTGAGAAAAGTGGAAATGGAGGTAAATTGGGGTGCATCACCCCCAATGTTCTTTTTGCAGAATTTGTGTACAAAAGGCAGTACACAAGCAATGCTCTATTAACGTACGAGTGGGTCGCCTTTCCAACAATGGTAGTTGCATTCATTCTGACACAGTTTTCCTGCTGCTGTCAATAATTTTAATTTAATACTACTATACTATTTGACTCGTTGATGTTTCCCACATGTTCACCATCCACAAACCAACACCATATATCTATTACACCAAGTGACTATAATTTAGTTAGTGTGATCTATTATTATTTTTTCAAAGATTATCCAGTAAATTTCATCTGCAAAAATAATTGATGAATTGGTATTTTATCTGTAGTAAAGGAAATTCAGTTCAATTGGAGTTATAGGGAAGGATTTATTTTTTCAGTATTGGTTGTGATTCGAGTCTGATGCAATAAATTTATTTTTTTAGCATTAATTATAATTCAATTTGAACATTTTTTTTGAGACACTGTAATGATATGAATTATTATATTAATAGTACATGTCTTTCATTTAAGTTGAGACTCGTCTTATAAACTTTTGATTTGACCTAAAAACTATTTCTAAACCCGTGAAGGTTTTAAAATATTTGTTGCATCCTATCTTTCTATTTTTTAGCCACATCACTATTTTTGGGCTCCATTACAATTTTTGTTGAAAATATTTTGATTTCATATAATGCATTCGGTGTAGTGCAGATTTGTACCAAGATGAGAAGCCTGTGATATTTAACTCTCCCATTAGAGATCGAGTGATTAGGAATTCACCTGTTAAAAGCATCCATGGTTTCATCATGGTTTCAATCCAGATTTGTTGTAAACAAACCTGTGCATAAATATTTGATTTCATAAATATGTGTTGGCATTAGAAAATAATTTACGTACAGTAAGATAATATTATTAACACCTTAATGCATAAGTTATCTATAATATCTTCTCATTGGAACCTTTTTGTGTATGAATTTTAATAGTAGCATTTTAAGAAGAGGTAAAAAGAATAATAAACAATCATTCATTTATCCAAAATTTAAAAACGGATCCTAATAGTCAGTACTTTATTATTTTGATTTCTTAATAACACATTATTAGTGAGTTGAGTCTTTATTTATAGAATTAATAATTTATTATTGATTAACTTTGGTCTTCGTGGGATCGACCCTTACTCGCACTATATTTGTAAAACTATTTTAATAGTACGATTTTAATTTAGTATGATTAACGGCACGCACCAGCCTACAGTCGTGCACAATATCAACATAAAGTACCATAATACGCTGCACAACGACCTCATTAAAGGCCGGAGAAGATTGATAAGCCACAACTACCTTTTCTGCAACTATAGCCAAGAGTTTTTTTCCCATCTCGGATGCCAAAAACTTATTTCTACTAGTTTGCTCACGAGCATACTTATCACGAACAGTTTTGTAGCTCTCACTCATCTTCTGATGCTCTTTCTTTGAATTTTTTAGCTTCTCCTTCCGCTTAGCAACCTTTTCATTTAGTCTGGCAATCTTCTCTTTAACTTTCTTCTCAGCATTCTCAAAATAGAGGGTGGACTCCCAAGCTCTCTTCTCCCGAACATCCATCAAAGTCGCCAAGGTAGTACTATGCAACAAGCAAAAGAGCATGAAATTATCAACCAAAGCTAAAACTCAATACAAAGAAAAAACTAAAGTAAGAAAGCTACACTTCTACAAGAAAAATAAACTAACCTGAGCTACATCATTTGTTATCATCTCTAAGATAAAATGAGAGGACTTTGTGAAGAAATAGTTAATACCAAATTCAAAGGGCTCCACCCTTTCAGCTTAGTTAAAACCACAAGTACAATATCCTAAGTGTCCCAATAGCACTCCACCCTTTTAGCTTAGTTAAAACCACAAGTACAATATCCTAAGTGTCCCAATAGCACTCCACCCCTTCAGCCTAGTTCAAACTACAAGTAAAGAAGCCCTTTCCCGTACGACGGGGAACAAAAGTAACACCTGAGCCACACACTCTCTTGGGTGAAAGCTCCAATGGCACATCAGTAGCGCCGATCGCTAAAACAACATCAGTATTATGTGACGATAACCTAGGTCCGCCGCCTCATGAAAGAGATGAAGACCTAGCTCTACTTCCTCCATGAACCAATATCAATACTAGCATGAACAACACCTCTACGACATCCTGATGAGGAGCCTCTCCCATTGGGAGGATATGAAGAGCTTGACTCTGAATACTTGTAAGAGCAAATATAGGACAAGTCGAGTTGTTGGCCTATAAAAAAATAAACAAATAGAAACAAGTATAAGTCATCTGTGAAGATACGAAATAGAATAGAAAGAAGTTGAGATAAATAATCAACTACATAATAGTAAAGCACACACAAAGAGCTCATAAACAGACAAGTACCTACATGGAATAAACTTTTGGGGTTGAGCAACAAGTCAAATAGACTTGAAGAATAATACTGAATCAGGAAAGAGTGATGAGTGTCACTCAAACAAATCTTAGAGAAAGAACTAATCCATTCAGTAGGCACACCCCATCTCTTATCCTAAACATAAAAGAACCTTTCCCTCTAAAGACCCCGATTAGAGGGCCACTATCTAGAAATCCACACCCAACGTGGGGAACTAAGTAGAAGTAAGACTCATGAGGCACACAATGCATAGTGAATAAAGTGTGAAAACCATCCAAAGATATTGGGAGTCCCAACTTCTCCAATCTATAATGAAACCTTGCAAAATACAACACCGCATTAGGAGTAAGTTGGATGATATTAAGGCTAACACTTCTCACGATCTCAATAAGAAGATGGGGAGGAGGAATAGTGAACTCACTAGTGAAATACACAAGGTACATAGTGAAGTAGCCATTCGGGGGACTCACAATCCTATCGCCAACATATGAAAGAAGCAATTCGTAAAGTGCATGTAAATTGAGGCCCTCATGCAAAAGTTGAAGATCATCAGATGACATGAGAGTATCATCCCCTTCAGAACCTCAAAACCGACTATCTAAAGAAGGCTCCCCTAACACATCATCTGATTCGAGACCAAGTCAGAAATGGGAACATCATATGAGCATCTTAGTATTTCTAGGCTAAATGTACACTTCTGCCATCTGTTTTTTAACATTTAGAATGGGCATTATGTTCAAATGTGTATTTTTGTACATGCCATTTAAAGGAAGAGACTCTAGGTTCGAAGGCTTGAAACAGTCTACCAGTAATTTGTATGAACCTTTCTTGAATTGATGTAATTATGCCAATCTTTTCATATGCAACAACATTGAGTACTTTAGACCATTTTTAAGCCGCCCGTTTCTTGCTTTTAGTTTTTACCATTAACCTCATTCTATCATTTTGTAGTACAGTGATGGAAATTGTCACGTGCTTGATAGGTTTACAACATGGGCACGTTAGTGTCTACTTTAAGGTACAAGCTGCCATGTTTCTGTTTATTAAGACAAACTGTTTGAATGATGGTGTGAACAAAAAGAAAAGTTGCTTCAATCTAATTTTTGATTGAACTAAAATGATCTTTTGACATAATAATTTGAATGAAAATAATGTAATTAACAATACTTAATTTTTTATTAGAGTAAAATGACCTATTGACATATTAATTTTAATGACAATAATGTAATTTATAATTTGTTCTCCAAAAATATAATTTTTTTCAAGTTGAACTAAATTTTTAGTAGGAAACAAACACTTAAAATTAATGAGGAAGAATAACACTATGTAACACATAAAATGACACAACTTGATGGATAGCTAAGTAATTTTGCACTTATGTAATTAGTCTTTAAAGTGAGTCTTATAGATGCTACACCTCGTGTGCATATATTTGATATAAATTTATCATCCAAATATCCCATTTTTTTATAAAATGGAATACTTGACCTTCATTCATAAACCAAGTGTACCGTACACCTAGTGTAACATGAATATTACCTGGTCATATAGATGTTACAATTGGTGTACATACACTTGGTATATATCCATCATAAAAGTATTTTATTTCTTATAAAATGGAATACTTGACCTTCATCCATATACTAAATGTACCATACACCTGGTGTAGTATGAATATTACCGATATTACCTTTAAAGTGGATTATAAACTCCATAAATTTAGGATTAAAGGAGACAGTAAAGAACAAGAAGAGAATAACGTTGAACTAAGAAAAGAGAAGAAAATCGAGTTGAACTAGACTTATATATAGTTGAAACAAACACTAAAAATTAATGAGCAAGAAAGTTGAAACCCAAAAAAATAAAATAAAAGAGAAAGAAAATAAGGAAGAATGAAACATATAAAATTACTTAGAAATGGCAAATTACAATATAAGGACTCATATCCGACCTAGGTTTATGTGGTTAAATCCAATATATGGATATATTTATTCTTTATGAATTTTGATTCAAACTTGAATTAATTTTTGTTATAATTATGTTTCTTGTATATGGAACTTTTCGATGATTGTCGGTTTAATTCTACGAACCTTGTATATAAACCATGGAATTCAATATAGAAACATGCATCTCAATTCTTAAATTCATTCAACACTTTTCATAATAATAAATACAAAAAAATATAGAACTCTTAAATAGCATGAATACAATCATGGTATTAATTTGTCTTATAATGTTGGACAAGAACAAGGTACATCTTGTACCAACTCAAATAAAGAATACACATAAAAAAAAGAAAGAAAGAAAAGAAAGAATTAATGAATGGTTTACTTGGCAATGAAAAGTACAAGAATAATATGAAGAATTGTAATAAGTTATTCAAAATGAAAATACTAGAAACAATGAGGTTGATTATTTAACAACGAAAGAAAAATGAGAAAGATGTATGTCTTTATGTACAGAAACTAAAAATATTTCTAGGAATATATATATATATATATATATAAAGTCTTAGCATAAGAAAATAAGGAACTCAATTGCAAATAAGAAAAAATCACATGTTACAGGACTTTTTAGAACTCAATTTCCATATAAATCAGAAGGTTAGTAATTTAAAGTTTTCCAATATATATATATATATATTATTAAAGCAAACTCTTTACTTTAATATAAAATCTACTTTTTTTTTCTTTAGGTGAAATACTTTATGAATTAATATGCTCAAAGATACACAAGCTAAAAAAATGCCCATTGCATTCATTGTAGTGTTGTAAGATATGAGTATGAGCCTTCGACTTTTTGTTGCAGTAATGGAAAATTTAACTTGTACTTATTGAAGTTTTGAATGAATTGTATAAGTTGTTTACTTTTGAATCAAAAGAGACTATGGAAATGAGGGGTTTACACTTTTCGAGCACAAGGAATGGTCTAGCATAACCTTCCAGGGTTAATTCTCAAGGAAGATGGTCTTGGTCATTTTCAATTGTATTTTGTTAAAACTGAAAATGAGGTAGAAAACTCGATTTTATCTTAAGCTAGTATGAAGAAACTCATAAAGGTTCTAAGGTAAATCCATATGAAATAAACTTCAAAAGATTAAAGAATTATTCTTCAATGGATGACGCTCAATTTTATATATCACAAGATTGACATTATGTAAGATCGACATTTACAATCGATGCAAGTAAAGTTCAACAAGAACAATGTACATCTTGCACCAACTCAAGAAAAAAATATAATTAATGCATTACTTAGCAATGAAAGATACAAGAGTAGTATATAGATAACTCAACAATAATGTAATCTATGGAGTTGTGAAAAATGAGAATACTAGAAACAATAAGGTTAATTGCTTAGCAATTGGAAACAAAAAAGGAAGATGTCTGACTTTATGTTTATTTTTATGTACTGAAATTAAAAGTATTTCTTGAGCAAATATTTTCAATACTATGATTAAATTAACATTTCTTCCTCTATTTGATCCAATTTTATTTTTAATTTTGTGTGATAATATTAATTGACATAGGTTAAAATACAAAGTTGCTACTACAAATAAATACGTCTAACATATCTTTCGGTTGAAACAAAAAAGTGTGCTATATTAATTTGTTTCTCAATAAATCTATAATTTATTTTATAATTCTTACTTAGTTAAATGATATATCAAAACCTTGCTCATTTTCTAAATAATTATTTACAAATAACAACTAAGTTATTTGTATTTATTTATTGATATTCTCTATTATGCACTTGTTATCTTTAACTTTTGCAATGAAATCGTATATCTTCCTTTATTTTCATACAGATTTTACAACAAAACTTAAGTTATATGATTAACTATTATATATTTCAGTAACACATTGGCAATGATCTCAATGTAGTCCTTAAAAGTTTAACAATCATTTCATTATACTCAAAACAATTTTACCAAGCTTACATGAAAATATATGGTGAAATTACTTCATGTATATCATAACTTAATCTATTTGATTTAATTCATATTTGATTTCATAAAATTAGATTAATTTGATATAAGTTAAATTTAAAGTTGGTAGTATACATTAATATTTTGAATTACATAATTTTATTTGGAACTATAAGTAATGATGTATTAATTTCCTTTTCAATATACTTAATTTGTTTGTACAATTTAAATATATACAAAAACCTCGCTTCATTTTCTAAGTTAATCATATTTTTTTTTCCAGTAAATAATCTACAAGATAATGATGCTTCTGGCCCACAAAGATTTTCTTCTATAGAGGATGTTTTGCCCCAAAAACAAGAAAGTACATTTCAAAACAAACACCTCTTTTTATCTCTATTTGTGCACTTGTGATATTTCAAGAATAGACACTTGAGATATATGAATAATACTAAAGAAATGTTGCTTTATTTATTTTTCCTTTTTTGTAAAATTACTATGTTTAAGGAATATCCCAACTGTTAATGATGTTTCGACACTATCAAGATTTTCTTTTGTGGATGATATTCTTTTCCAATAATAAGAAAGTATTTACTTATTAAAAGTTTAAATCATCTCAAAAATATTATGCATGTACTTCTTTCATGTAATCAGAATACAATTTAACAATACTTTTACCAAGCTTGGTTGAAATATATATGTTTGAATTACAACCTTTATATCAGAATTATGATTTATCATTCATGTTTAAAAAATATTCTTTAACGAGTCTCCACTTTTGTAGCTTAAATATAAATTTGCTAACATAATCAATACTTTTCTTTTTCCACATGTCAGTAGGATTAAATTTTTTTATATCTTCTCAAAATTCTCAATGTTTTTATTATAGTTGACATAAAGAAAGCAATAAGAAAGCCTCATGTAGAGAATATAGTTGCAACATGCTACAAATTGGAAATTTGAGGCAATTTACACTTCTCTTTGTAGTATGACTATTGCTACAATATACGGTAGACATGTACAAGTTAGAGTAGGATGCCTAGCACTCCAACTAGATTGGATGTATTGTACTATTTTCTTTTGTAAAGGCAATCTTGTTGAAAATTATATTAATAAAAAGATACTTTCTTTATCTTATGTCTTGCCTTTTTCTCTATGTGCATTAGATAAAGTCCCTAGAGTAAATTTAGCTATGGGTCATGGTCGCACGTATGATGGTAATCATAAAATATGTCTCTAAAACTTTTGTCTTACATAAGTACCGAATCAAGGACTTCTTGAGATGAGACAATAAATAGCTCAATAAGACTCGCACATATAATGCATGCTCGTAAAACGAAGATGTCGTATTCCATTGGCCTTAGCATAGAGATGCAACAAGTACACCGAACATAGCATGTAAGAAATTTTTAACTGGAGGCTTTGTATTTCGAAATAAGAATTTCTATGTTGCGATAGTACACGCTAGTCCTTGGATTTGAGGCACGATGGTAGGCTTGTGTACATCTTGCAACACTTTGATATCTTCTAATTACTTGACAATCATAAAATAGTATGTTGGGTATTGCACTAGTGTACATGGAGGTTTGTCAGTGGCCAATATAGAATTTGACACTTACCTTTTATTTATTAAGGGAATCTCCTGTAGTTTCATAATTCATGATTCAAAGACATTGGCCAAGACAAGATGAATTCGGATTTATCAGGAATCATTGGAACTTGAAATGGAATCACAGTTATTGAATTATTTGGGATTTTGACTTATAATTCATGCACTTGATTCAATCGGAAAATTAGCTGTTAAAATGACCATACGTGTATAGTACCCGCAACTGAAATATGTTTACTCGTTATTTTACCTAAAACCAGTTTGTCATGCTTACTTGTTAGGTGTTTTCATAGATAGTGAGGTTTTTGGAATTAAGGAGATAATTCCAACCGGATTAATTAATTATATTAATTAATCAAAATAATTATTATTTATAAGTTGCACATGTTGTAAGCCCACCACTAGCTTCGTAATGAACCTAAGAGGATACACGTCTTTATGGAAAGCAACATTTTTATTTTGGGATTTTTTCAATGGTTGAAAATTAATTAGTTAATATTAATTAATTAATTAATTAATTAAGAGTTCTATTTAATTTAATGATTAAATTAAAGTATTCGATTAAATAATTAAATTATTTAATTATATCTAATTTGATTAGGAAGCCCAATTGGAGTAAAATTATATTAATCAATTGGACTGATTAATATGGGTTTAAATCAATTGGATTGATTCTTAGATTTTTTAAGTCCAAACCCAAAAATTAAACTAGATCACTTAAGAAGCCCACTAGAAGATGAAGATGATAATTAAAATAAATATGATTTATTTAACTAATATATTTATATAATTAAATATAATATGATTGATTTTTATGAGATAAAAATCAGCCGTTAGGTGTTTATTTTATAAATATATTTTTGATATATATTTGATATATATCTATCTTGATATTATTTGAAAAGTTCAAATTAATATCAAGAATGTATGCAGCCTATTATTAATGATTAAGGTAGTCTCAAATAAGTCCACATACATTGAAAAGAGAAAAAGAAGAATTGTTGGAAGATTTAGAATCGTACCAAAATTAAATTTTGAAATGGTTCAAAATTAACAAACTCTCTAAGAGTTGTAGAGGGAAAGAATTTTCGGCGCCTATATATATAGGGAGGGCCGAAAATTGCATTGAAATTTTAAGAAAAATAATTTTGTCTTATCTTCTATTTTTTTTTGCAAGAAAAGAAAAGAAATGGTATTTTCTTAAAAATCTTTATTTTCTTGTTCGTTAAAGAAAATATATTTCTTGATATTCTCTTCACTTCAAAATTTCAAGAACTTAAAGAATTAATCTTTATTGTTCTTGAAAGGTTGTTCATGATCCATCAATGGATTAATGGACATTAATGCGGATGTAGAATAGAAAATAATTTTAAGAATACTAGTGAATTCTTTTAATTTGTGTTGTTCTTCATATTATAGACCTGATAGAAGGAAGACACATGAATCCCTACGAATTCTGATAAGTAAGGAATATAACAATTGATTGTTTCATTCCATACATCAATTGAAGTGCTTGAAATGTATAATCCGAATTTAGTATATTTGTTTATATATTCACTTTAATAAGTGCAATTGTTAAAATCACTTTCAAATCAAGAAGATATATATATATTTGATAAATATATATTTTATTAAAAATTTAAATTTTCCACTGCACATGCCCTTGCAATTGTAGTGAATCCAATAGTATATACAATTAGAGACAATAAAGTTGGATTACTACCACCAAAATCAATCAAATATGAGAGTTGAATTGTACTAAGAAATCATGGATAGTGTCTTGAAATGAGAGACTAGAGGAAGAGTTGGCAAAAGAATTGTAGTTTCTGTATCATCTTTTGAGAGGTTCCAAGAGATATGCATTGTTGATATCTTGATGCATTAGCATTACTACAAGGTTTTATTAGCATATAGAGATTTGAAAATCGAATTTGTTTATTACAATGACTTACAATCTAGAGTGGAAGGGGATACAAGAGAAACTGTATGATAGTCAACGAGCTCAATATCGATCAGATTTTATCTCAAAAGTATTTCAAACAAAATTACAAAACTTGAAAGATCAGTTATTTTAGAAAGAAATATTCAAAATTATAGTTGCACATGTTCTTGTAATTGTATTTCAAAAAAATGGATTGCCACATGCTCATGTGTTGATAATATTTTGAAGTCCGAGTATAAATTACAACCCCAGATCACTTTGATAGATTTGTCTTCACTCAACTTCCGGATCAAGAAAAGCATCATGAACTCTATGACCTAGTTGCAGAACATACGATGTATAGACCATGTGGAGATAAGAACTAGAAAATTCTTGTATGATGGATAGAAAATGTAGTATCATTGCCCCCGATCATATTATGAAAGCATAATATAAGGTAAAGACGAATATCCAATCTATAAAAGAAAAAAAAAAGGATTGACAGTTCAAGTTCAAAATACACAACTAAAAATGAGTGGGTAGTAACCTTACAATCCATATCTATTATCAAGATATAATTGTCATATGAAGTTGAGATATGCTCAATAGTGACATCAATGAAATATCTCTACAAATATATCTATAAGGGACATGACAGAGTGGCAATTCATCTTACCTATAGTGATGATGGAACTTTAATTGATTAAATTAAATATTTTCAAGTTGCTCAGTGGGTCTCTGCTCAAGAAGTAATATAGAGAATTTTTTATTTGAATGAGATATACCATGTAGTTTTTCAACTTGCAGCTTAGAGTTCTTATTTAGAGTTGGAAATAGTGATGAACCAATTAATATTCATAGTACAATTAAAACTTCAAGAGAGATTATTATTGAGTATGACAATGAAAATTATTCAGTACAACGACTTATTATGGTCGTTTTTCTAGTTTTTACATAACAGTGGCCACTCAACTCATTACATGATAAACCGAGTAATATTAATTGCGTAAAATAAACATGTTAATAGTTTTGAATGATAAGTTGATCTCTATGTTTCCTAAAAAAGTAAAAATTTAATATTTTGATGATACTGTTGATGACACAAACAATTATTATGAGGAGAACTTTTTGAAATTTTTAACTCCAAATGGTCTGCCTCCTTGTAAGTTGGTGCTAAAAAGAATTTGCCCAATAATTCTTTTAAGAAATTTGGACCTATCAAATAGGTTGTGTAATGGTACAAAAATGTTATGTAGAGAGTTCAAGAATAACGTAATTGATGTGGAGATTGTGTTTGGGCAACATATTGGAAAGATCTTTATACCTAAAATACCATTTTCACGAGCTGAAAATAAAAGTTATCAATTTTCCTATTAGATTTTGTTTTGCCATGACAATCAATAAAGCTCAAGGACATCTAATTACAAATGTTGATGTTTATTTACCTCATTCAGTATTTTTTCATGATAAATTATATGTTTTCTCTCCAAATGATAAATTATAGACAAGTTTTGAGTGCAAGTACAAATATTTGTTCACCTAAGTTATATATATTAAACACTATCAATAGTAACTAATATTGTATTTTTCATAGGACAACATAATATTGAATCAAGATTCAATGTAACACAAAATTTTGATACCAAAGAATCTAATAATGTGAAAAATAATTCCAACATTTAAGTAATTAAAAAAAATAATTTGATTACTTGTGATGAGCATACTCTCATTTTAAATAGTATAACAATACTATGTATAGATAGAATATTCATAGAATGATATATAAAAATGACAAATGATATCTTTCTCATTAAACATTGTTATATTTCTAATTATGACTTTGAAATTTATTTACTTGAGTTATATGAGTTTGTCAGTTATATTATTTATCTTTTGAATTTTCATAATTTAATTCGTTGAATATTTTATTTAATCATTCATTAATTCAACAATTACTATTCTTTATCTATGAAGTACCTTGAAATTTTTTACGTTTTATCAATCAATTTTTTTTACTAATATTTTTTATTTATGAATATTTTTGAACATTTCAATTTTACGCAATTAAATTATTAAATAATATAATTAATTTAATAAAATCATACGAATCATGTGCAATGTACGCGTATTTTACTAGTTATTATCAAAATACAAATAAGAATAGTTTAGGATGTTTTAAATAATTAAAATAACCCTGCATAGTGTATAAGATCATACTAATTGATGTGCAATAGAATAAGTTGGCACTTTCATAGGAATTAGTCTTTGAATACAATTTTGAATTTCATCAGAATATTTAATTGGTTGAAAGTAATTTTTGGCACACCCCGCAAAATTAACAATCCATACGAGAATATTTTTGCTTCATGTAATTTAAATTCTTAATTGATTCCAACCTCAAAACCGTTGGTCAGTACAAACAAAAAGAAAATGAGAAATAATTAATTGTATTGTGCACGATTATAAATGTATGAATTGTAAAAAGTAATTTTATTTCTTTAAAATATTTATGATATATAAATACTATTAGAAATAATTCCGAATACTACTTTATGGATACAAATATAGATCGATATAGGGAGATACAACTGAGTATTAAAAAATTAAAAGAACAAAAAAAAAAAGATAAATATGGTATGAGATATGGCCTGCAAGACTACCCGATTTGTTTTTAATACAATGGGGTAGTAGATAATGTTTACAAAAAAATTGAAATCAAATTATAAATAAAATGAAAGTTAATTTCAGTCGTTGTAGATTTTTTTTAATTCTTTATCTTTTAATCTTTATTTCTTCTTTTCACTTAAAATATGAGGTGAGTCCATAAAAAATGAAATGAGAGACATTAATACTAATTCAAACTATGAATTAAAAAGAGAGAGAGAGAGAGAGAGAGAGAGAGAGAGAGAGAGAGAGAAACGTTGAAAAGTTCAAGATTAAAAATACAAAGAATTCTATAAAACAAAATTATGAGTGATTATGTTGAACCTCCAAAGTCAAATAGGAGATGAACTAATGCAGCAATGAATTCACATAACTTTAGTTTGTAAAATATGAAATCATAAAAGTTAAATGATATACAGGTCTGGATTATTCAATAAGTACTTTATACAATCACTTGTGTTCAACACTTATTATAATATTATTTTTTTCCTCATTTGTTGTATTTGTTTATCCAATCCAATTATTATTCATGCAATGTCTAGCGAGGTTATATATGTTATTAATTGGAAATAAATCATGATTAGCAAGTTATCTGAATTGACTAGAGTTTTGTTATTTTAAATTGAAAGTTCAACTATAAAGATAAGTAGATAACAACCAATTAAGGTTTCTTTTTTTTTTTTTTCCCTAATTAAAAGCCACACACACCCACACACAACTGGAGAGATGAATAAGTGATCCAATTGATAATAATCCTCACATCTTAATGGATAGGGATGGCAGCTGGAAGTCTGAATTTGGCTAAGTTTGCGTCCGCAAAGAATAAATTGGATTTAAGATATGCTTAGATCTAAAATTCGGCAGTTTAATTCCTCTGGACTCTTAATTCGTTAAAAATAAAATGTGAGTTTTTTTAGTATTATATAGTTTTTTTTTTTTAATGACTATTGAGTTGTGACATTTTTGACTTAATACTAGTAGTTACAAAGTATATTTTTAATAATTTTTCCTTTCTCTAATTAATAAAAATGATAATAACATTAATTTATAGGAGATGAACATAATTAAATTATGTGTCCTACTATTTTGGAATATTTTATACAACCTACCTACATACAGTTTTTTCAGTTTTAATATAGTTTGTTTATAATGCATTTTGTATTGGATTGTATATAAGTTAAGTATAATATTTTATGAATTGAAACTAAAATCACAAAATAATTTTGAAATAATATTTAAATTGATCTAATAATAGTGCAATGGGATAGTCGCTCAATTAAAAACTCAATAAGATTAAATTAATTAATAATTATAAAATATATTTTATATTAAATAATAATAATAATAATAGTATGGGCAGGGTTTTGGGGCGAGTGCAATTTCACTAAAACACATTACTCGCTCCGAACCTGATCGGATTTATAAAATTAAAATTTGTTCTCATCGTGAAACTAGTTTAGCTGCATTTGGAATTGTCCCAAGCGAAATGGATTAGTTACAAGTTCAAATTTAAACTTGCAAGATTATCATTTCTATTAATGGAGGTATGGCCATGCCAACCCTCCACAGAAAACAAATTAGACTACCAACATATAAGCATGTAACTAGAGCAACATTATCATGTTTTATAATATTATATGTGTATTTATCAGTCATGTTTTAACCATTCCTAATATTTTCTTTTTTGAGGACAAAAGTAGCCATACACAAGTATTATACTAGTAATTAAATAAGGTTAATTAAATAAATAAGTTAATTATGTTAATAATGAATTAAGTAAAAGTCTAGTTAATATGCAATTCTCAAGTCCAATTTAGAGTTTAATTAACGTGTATAGGTTGGAATTGAATAGTTAACAAGTCATGGATAGGCCTGACTGATCATGTACTTATAGTAATATGTTAATGATTAATTATATATATACATATATTGTTTATTTATAACTTTAAATTGCAAGAGTCGCTTTTTAAAAGAACCGTTCATCTAATCTTAGAAAAAACAATCTTGGGATGTATATCAATATGATTTTTTGGTTATTATATATTTTTAAAAGACATAAATCTCGTTTGATACGCAAGCAAAATAATCATAGTTTTTTTAATATAAAATAACAATTTTTTAAATAATAAATTGTAAAAAGTTAATTATCTTTTAAAATTACTTGTCTATTCACATGTAGTAGGACAATAATTTTTTCTATTGGTTCTTAGCAAAATTGAATTTGAAAAAACAAAAGTGAAACTTGTAGCATGTAGAATACAAAATATTATACAATAATTTTATTTTATTTTATTTTTTGTATGTGATTTGATCCTAAACAAAACATATATGAAACATTGCTTTGAGTAAAATTTTTAACTTGACATAAAAAATCAAATAAATAGCATATACTACACAAATGAGATAATTATTTTATTTTATTTTATTTTATTTTTGGGTGGAGGTGGGAATAGGAAAATGAAAAAAATACATTACTTAGAACACTTATGCAACAAGAATAATACACTTATTTATCAATAATAATAATATCTAATGGCATCATTGGTATGTGGGAATATAGTCGGAATGAAATGAGCGAATATTCCCAAATTCATTCACTTTCACATGATTGGTATAATTTAGAGGTAAGAATATCCATTCATATAGGAATTACCATTCCCAAAAATATGAATTAGTTATTCTCATAGGAATTCTTATTTCAAAAAATATGGATTAGTCATTCCCTTCTTACCTCATGGGTTTAACTATTCACAATTAGTCAGATGCGACTGCTGACACAGAGTTAGCTGATACTTATTTTCCAAATAAATTATATTAATTTTTGACAAAATTATCCTTTTAAATATATTAAAATTTTTGGATAAACTCAAAACCCTACTTATTAAATTTTTTATGAACATGAAATTTCAATATATGAGAAAATAATGTTATTAATAAAAATAAATATTTATATTTTAATTATTAAAAAATTAAAAATTTTAAATATATTTTTTGCTTTTACAGTATTTGCACAAACTACTCATTAATTTTATATTATTATTATAAGAGTATTGTATTTATATTTTTAGTATATATATAACATGCATAATTATATATATAAATTTATATCACATAAATATATATATAATAAATAAAAAATATGTGTAATATTTTAATGGATCTTATTTAGTTCCTATCCAAGTCTAAAAAAAATTAAAATTATAGACTTGCCTCAAGACCCATTCGTCAATCTTTTGTATTTTTTTAAAAAAATATGTTGGTGTAGAATTTTATCTATATTTTATATATGTATATATATTATTTAACATCAATCAAAATAATAATAACAGACTAATTGATGTACAATATATCTTATATCATAAGTTTTCTATTAAAAGATGTTTTGGTCTTTAAAACTATTTTATTTTATACATATAACTCATTTCTAATTACAATCATGAGATTGGAATCAAACAAGAAATGACGATTTCATTCATTTTTCATTCTTTATACATACCAAACACAATATAATTGGTATAAACATATCATTCAATTCATATTATCATTTTATTTCTAAATTCATTTCATTCCTACTTAATTTCATTCTTTTATACCAATCACTCACTAAAAGTAATATCACATTTTCCATGAAAAGAATTAAGAACTTTTTTTCGGTTATTTTGGGCATATAACATGTCCACAAGTGGTAATATTCAAAAAGCGAATTGTTTTTTTCAAGTTCATATGTGGTATAAACATTATTTTCGCATGGCAACTTTGTATCCTATACGTTGATATACAAAATAGTTCTTGTTAATTGATTTGGTCATTACAAGACAAAAATTTTGCTTCTGAAAAATATAGCATACACTACTGGATGAGACACTTCTTGATGCTAGGGTGTTGGGGGCGGGGTGGGGTATGTTTCAAAAGCAGGCAAAGAAAAAGATACATTAGTTAGCCATACATCCATAAAGAACTATAACAGCTTAATATCTTTAGTAGAAGTAATAGGAAATTACAAAAAGTAATTTGTTTGTATGTGTATATGATTAATTAAAATATATATTTAAAAAATATTTTATCGACATGTAAGTGTGATGTATAATATAAAATGTAAGTTTTCTTGTCCTTTTCAATTGAGTCCAAAAGTTCTTTGATTTTATAAATAGATCTTGAATATAATTCAAACTCTTGCTTTGACACCCTAAAGTTAAAAAAAATAATTCAATGAAGTCCTAGAGAGATTATAAATAAATTATATATCAAAGTGATATTCAGGATGCCACAAACTAATTCACGATTATATATACATAAAAACTAGCAAACTTTACGAAGACTAAGAGCTGTAATACGATATTTGTTCTTCTATATCTTACCATTTATATTTATTGTGAATAATATGGATACAAATTAATTAATAGCACCTACCAATATTATGAACTAAAAATGAAGTCAATTATTACATGAAGGATATACACAAAATTAAAAATAATCATAAACGAACTTATAATTATGAGTATCTAGGTCGAGAACCATTTAAAACTAAATATAATTTCTAAAAAATACATACAAAAAAGAAAAAAAGAATTTGACAAAACTAGGTAACATGTTTAATTTCAACATTGGTATTTTCCTACGATCTTAAACAAATATAAGAGGCTATGTTATCTTCGTACATAACAAACAATCGATTAGAATAATATTTTTTTCGATATATTTAGTTAGGCAAAAAAAAAAAAAAAAAGTAAAGAAGAAGAAAAGCTGCGATCCAATGTTGATAAAATCAAAAGAATATCATAGATCTTAGCATGTTGAATTGTTAGCTTATCACATCACATTATACTATTGAAATATTTAACTCTGTTTGTATTCTCTATTAATGAAAATTTATATTATAGCTGTAGTGCATATGAGTAACTCAAAAAATAACATTGTCTTGAGTACACATTTCGAATTTAATAAATAATATTCGTACTTTTAAAGTAAAATATTTAATATATATATATACATATTTCATATTATATTTGACAAATAATACTCTAACTTATCAAATATTTATAATATTTATTTAAAACTTAAAAATTATATCAAGATTATTTATAAGTATTAATAGAATATCATACAACTAAAAAAATAAAAATTCTAGTAATTTATATAATATTAATTATTATTATTAAATAATTATCTTTAAATTATATCATAATCATAAGCTAAAAAACATGTTGACAAATATAAAATAAACTTTTGTGTAATTTAAAAATAAACAAGAATTTATAATGTACTTGTTCATATTAAAAATCGAATTTTTTTGATGTCATATTAAACTAGTATGTATTTACGTACAAAGTAAGTGTCATCTTTTTTAGTTAAAATATAAAAATGTTGACTCCATATTTCTTATTGCTTATTAGCAATAAGAAACGGCAAACAGAAAGCTCTCACACTTGACACTGGGTTGTGGACTCTATGTATGGTTCACATTGAAATGGAAATTGACAAAATACAGGCCGACTTCTTTCTCTCAAACACACGAAAAAACAAAAGATTTTCCAATCAATCAAAACCCAACTTACAAACAGAAGATCGAAAAACACACAAGGTCAACTATCTCAAGAAACCCAAGCTTAAAATTTTGTGTTTATTAACATAATTGCAAGGAGATTGGAGGTATAAATTATCAAGAAGGTGGACTAACGTAAGATAAGACACTATAGACTGTTTGAATAATGGTTAGCGCAAAAAGGAAAATTGCTGCAATGACAGAGAGAATGGCCCATGGATTAGTGAAGTTGGTGTGCATGAGATTAGCTCTCCACTGGTGCCATGGCTTCTGGCAATAAGCACTGACCTGCTTATGAACCTCGTCCAGGCTGCTCTCCAGGTCGAGGGTGATGTCCTTTGACAGCGAGTTGAATAAGTTGGCCACGGCCTTGTCGCTGCCGACTGCATTCTGTATGACGCAGCATAAGTGCAGCAGGTTATGTTGTCCATGAAAAAGATGTAGGAAGTCACCTCATTCCCTGCCCCGACATGGAACCGTTTGAATGCTATCAGGTTCAGGTATCAATGATTCCAGTGCATCGTCTACGACTATGAGAGGGAGCTTCAGCACTCCGTCACGGAATGAGATGGCTTTCAGGGCTTTTTTTTTTTTTTTGGGTTGTTTTTATACGAATCCCGGCCTCACAGAGCTCTGTGGCTGGGCGGATGATCTCATATCCGCCTTGGCGGATGCCGGGTTCTTCCAAAAGAGAGCTCTTTCGATATAGGTCTAGTATGTGCAAAGACTTGCCGAATAGCTGGAGCTTTCTGGTTAGATATTGTTTGAGAAAAGAACTAGAGAATGCGTTTTGTTAACTCCTCGCCTTTCGCTATGCGAATCATATTAGAAAGTTCTCACGAACAATCATACTATTTATATAGCAACACTTTGCTAAGAATAAAACAAGGTACCAATGTACCATGATTCATAATTTTGTATCTAAACAGCAGGTGGGATATCATATATGTAAGAAAATTAATCAATAATATAATATGAATTAAATATTCATATAATTAATGTGGATCGAGTATATCTATACGTAATAAATTGTCGATCCACATATCCCAAATCAAGCTTGTCTACCAGTCTTCTTTTGATCGAACCACAAACATACATTTTTCGTTGGTGGTGAATAACTACTAGAGTTATTAACTCAATTACACATCTCAAATCCTTGGAGTTTATGGTGATGCTCCAAAAAAAATTGAGAGATAAAAGGATTTGAGAGAATATGGACAGAGTTTTTGGGAGAATTACATTCATTCACATACTCTGTTGGATAGAAATAAGAGATATTTATTCCTACTTAAGGTAGAATCTCAATCCAACTAAAAAACTCAATCTCACTTAAATTGTAGAGGCATCCAACTAAATATGGATGCCAATTAGGTTAAGGGTCCTAAACCCGATCTAATTTCCAACATCTTTCACTCATATATATTTGACTTGATCTCCTCGAATATCATCATCATATAATTTTTCAATCTCACGCCAGTCTCTTCATACAAAAAATGAGGTGTGCGACCAAGAGAGAGCATAGGTGAAGAGAGTTATATTAAGTCATCACCTAACTAACATAACCATACAACTCAATTGCTTGTTATGTACCCCAAATCAAGTGGTTGCATCCAATCAAGCATCTCTAAATCCCTCAATGAAATAAATAGAGCATGCTCAACTTACTCAAATATGTATTAATTTTCATGAATAGTCAAACACATTTCGACGTAGTCGCCTGGTCTATGAACTATAGAACATAAGTGCATTACCAACTTAGTTCTTCCTTGACCTCTCATATCAATCAGTTTGGTCTTGACAGCTTTTCTAGACATACTCCAATAGACCAAATCATGCATGGCCATTGGAAACATGCTAAAGTAGTGTCATCAAGCTTACATCTCATGATAAAGTCCCAAGTCTCAAAGGGTACAAAAAAAAATATAGGTTCACACAGTGATGAAGAAAGGACCTATTTAGTCACTTTTCCATAAGAGATTGTCTCAAAGCACATGTAGTATGAATACATGCTATGATGGAACTCCCACTCAATTTGGGCATGTCACGCTCTAATATCATATGAACCTAACTGTAGTCACTCTCTAAGCATTTGACCTGCGCACCATCAAAAGTCACTATCCAAAATGCCCTCTTGTAGTTTGCACGTTCAGCAAAGAACAAGCTTATTATGAAGTTTCAACATACTTCTTCATAATCGATCAACTCTATTCTCATCTTAGCCTCCAAGCCAAGGCGACTCTTAGTTATATATATTAACCTTCCTCGTTGTTCAAAGCGCAAAGGCGATCATTCGCAAACCTCAATTATGCGACATGATCTTTAAGTCTCATTCTTCTTGCTATCATAGCGCTAAGGCGATTACCTGTGTGAGAGGGTCAATCAAAGACTGGTGACAACTCACAAATCTAGTACTAAACTCATAATGAGAATACAAATATAACTCATTAATCACAATATGTGTCACCGGCCACAAAAATCAAATTCTACATAATCCCATGCTACTCACATGCCTTTGGAGCATATCTCCATACAGAGGTAAGGGATAAGCGATCAAACCGCTCGTAGAAAAATATCTTAAAACAATTTAATTATGTCTGAAAATAATTTAATTTTGTGTAATACTCTCTTAAGTGAAGGGGTGACTGGTATTAGTATGTTTAGTCCTCTAACAATACTCGACACCCAAAGCATACATCAAAGTGGCTTTATTATCACAAAGACAACAAAAGCATAACAAATGAGCGCACAATGCGCATCCTTTCAAAATACCAGATCGCCTCCAACAAATCTGAGACTACTCTATTAAGATCTAAGTATCCACTTGATAACATCACATTATTGCGTCAATGATCACTTTGATATCCACTCACCAATAATCTAATTATCAAGTATAGTACTAGTCGAGTACACACCAGTGCATATCAAACCTTCTGCAACGCTTGCATAATACTAGCTAGCGTTTCTTTTTTTCTTCCATCTCAAGGCATTTTAATCTAACTAAGAACATAATCTTTGACCATGAAGTGTCAATAGGATTGGTGAGATGCACACAAAAAATAGATATCACAATACTAAGTATACATCTACTTTTCCTATGTCCATTTAAATATAAATGACAACCACTAGTAAGCGGAGATACCTTCATGTCCATTCTGGCCATTATATTATTGCCTAAATACAAAAAGAATTAAATTCTCTTATTTATATTGACATATATTCAGTGATCTTATTCAACCATCGTAAGCTTACCAGAGTGATAGCTCGATGAAATTGATAGCCCCACTATTTGGACGATAATTCAAGTTACAAATAGAGTTTCTCGATCAGTAATCTTTGTGCTCTTGCCCCACTTCTTGAATTCATTAGGTGATCTACATAGATCTTATTGTCCACTCCTCATTTATACATGTCAACCTCAATCGTCCAGGACAAACTTAGATAAAAGTAGCAATAACTAATAGCATCTTGGCATATTGAGGTAATCTCACTACTTAAGGAGAACATCTCCAAAATTTACACTCCACAATTAGGCGTAAATATTTTGCTCTTGGTTGAGCTATACAAATGTTAATCAACTCATCTACTTTGCACTTGACCTCTAGAAACCACATGTTTATGATGGCCTTGCACTTAAACGGAAGATCAACCAACTCTAGACTTTGTTCCTAGTCATTAGGCTTATTTTTTTCTTTATATCAGCTATTCCCTTAAAGCATCAATTGAAGTCAAAAGTATAAGTTGACTCATCAACATCCACAAAAGTAGTCATGAAGGATACCTACTTAATCTCATATAGACGATGGGGAACAACTCATGTGTACTCCTTTTTACTTGTGGAATATGAGACTCATTTTCAAGTGAAACACTCCCATTGACTTAGGGTCACTCCCACTATCCCAGCGATTGCTAGATAAATTTAAAATACATAATCCTCGCTAGAAAATTAAGCACCACTTCAAGGATCTTGAAACTCGTATAGCACAAGATTTCATTTGACTTCTTATATGCTCGTAATTTCTCCATGAAGAAATCTACACTGTGTGACTTAATTTTTTATAATTTCTCCATCAAGGTGTTCATCACTTTTGAGAACATAACTCCTTGAACTTAAATAGGTATAAACCTAGTAATTTGGGCTTGTTACCATAACATAGCTTATTGAAGGTTGGAGAATTCACTTGAAGGCACAATTTTCATTATGTAGGCCGTAATCAAGATTGCATCATCCTAATTGACATACAAATCAATTTGTGCATATGGCTCGTTCTCGCTATTTCATTTGATTGAATTTATGGATGTGTATATGATTTAAAAAAATTATTTTTTCTAAAGCATAAAATTTTTACCATATGTTGATCTTAATGTGTAGATCACATGGATAAAATTTGGTGAAAAATGAATAAACGGTTTGAGAAAAAAAAATAATTTAAAATTAGAAACCCATTTATATTTAGACTCAAATCGAATTAGGTTTTCATATTTTTTGTTATGAAATTTTTTTGCTATGTTGTAGAGCATGAAAAGAGGTTCAAAAAAATATAAAATTTGTCAAAAACGGAGTTAAAATGAGTGAGATATGAATTTTTAAAGTTTTTGATAGAAATTTATTTTTCCTCATTGGAAAATCGATTTGGTCGCCGGAATTGGACAGCTGATGCCGAAAAAGGAGCCGGCGAGCTGACATGGCACACTGGTTGTATGGTATATAGCCGTGTGGCACACATGCTTAGGTGGCGTGCTGACATTGTGCCTTCGGCTGATGTGCCATACGGCCACGTGGCGCACAATTGACACTTAGCTTGCGCGCACGTGGCGCTTATGTTGTTACCATGTGTTGTTGAAAATAAAATTTAAAAGTTTGCACCAATATGAATTTGAACCTAGGTTAATGGCTATTGTTGAGATAGTGAACTACCACTAGACCAATACACTATTTTATGACTTAGTTGGCTGCAAAATCTATATAACAGTTCTTGTGCTATTTTTAAATTTTTTTTATGTGAATAAAAATTATTTTTGACCCTTTAAAAAAATTATTGGATTAATTTCAATAAAAAGTGATTAAAATATATTTGTGCGTTACGATGCATGTAAATATATTTTTATGAGTTAGTTTTAATATCAAAATACTTTTTGCGCATTAAGGTGCATGTAAAAATATTTTTTTGCGCATGGGGTGCATGAATTTTTTTTTTTTTTGCATATTAGGATACATGCAAAATTATTTTTATATGATTGATATGTCCAATATGAGTTACGTGCTTTATTAATTATATTTTTTTTATATAATTATGATGCAATTTAAATTTATTTGATGTTATATGAATTATTATATATAGTGAATGAATGGACACTGACATTTGGATGCTCATGTAAATCGAATATTTATTGTTTTATATCATTGCATATTTTTGTAAGAGATAATTTGTGGCAGTAGTGGTAATTCGATATTCCTATTTTTTATTTGTCTAGATTGATGTAGTAGGTTTTGAACCAATGTATTTTTTATTATTTTCAAAACATGTATTTACTGAGGCATTTTTTTGGAGGCCATGTATATCAATTTTAGGGGGATATTTTTGTTTTACCACCATAGGCCAAAATTATCTCAACATGATGCACCAAATGTCAATGTTGCCCATATGGGGCTAATATTTTATTGTTCATATTGCATATTTATATTCATAATATATGTGTAGATAAATTTGTATTTTATTCATGATCAGTAAATTATTTTATGCCTTTTATTAAGTGGAAGATGATTTCTAGCCTAAGTTACGAAATTTTCGATTTTGGTGAGTATAAAGGAATAATAAATAATTTACTTGGATCTAAAATAAAATATTAGCTCTGATTCCACTGTAAGAAAATTAATCAATAATATAATATGAATCAAATATTCATATAATTAATGTAGATCGGGTATACCTATACACAGTAGATTGTTGATTCACGTATCTTGATTAAGCTCATTTACCAGCCTCCTTTTGATCGAACTACGAACATACATATTTTGTTGGTGGTGAATAGCTACTAAAGTTATTAACTCAATTACACACCTCAAATTCTTGGATTCTATGGTGATGCTCCAAGAAGACTGAGAGAGAAAAGATTCGAGAGAATATGGAGAGAGTTTTTGAGAGAATTACGTTCATTCACATACTCTGTTAGGTGGGGATTAGAGATATTTATTCCTACTTAAGGTAGAATCTCAATCCAACTAGGAAACTTAATCTCACTCAAATTGTGGAAACATCCAACTAAATATGGATGTCAATTGAGTCAAGGATCCTAAACTCGATTCAATTTCCAACAATATACTATAGGTAACTTCTTCTATTATGCAAGTGTCAAGAAAGGAAAATCAAGGCGCATGTAGTTAACAGAGGAATTGAAAGAGGGTGCAGAGTTGTCGTTTTGAAATGAAACTTGTTTTTCAAGGACCAGCATGGGAAGCTGATTCTCGAGCATCAACATGTTACGCTTTAGATACGAAACCATGTAGAGCTTGACGTGGTTGCTGAAGATAGGATCATCATTGATGGCATAATCTTCATTATGTGAAGTTTGATCAGTCTGAGTTTCCATGCCATGATGTTAGGGTCTAATGGACACACTATGTGGCTGGTAAGCTCTTTTGTTGAGATCAGTGACGCACAGTGGTAAGCTCTTTTGTATTTACTCCAACCTTCTGATTCTGCTGAAGTATTTAAATATAGACCAAATTTTGGAGTTCTAATGGGGACCTGACAGGAAAAAAAGGGATAATAAAACACAACGAAGTTCACATGTTAAGTAATATTGAAGTAATTGAAGTGGAGCAGGGTTCTCTACATTCCTTTCTTACAACTAATAAAATTACTCTACAGCTATCCTATCTCTTAATTTAGAGATTCTCGGTTTGCTTTTCAACTCTCATATGACTCTAGTTGGAAGATCAATCATTATTCATTCACGAGAAACACAAAAAGTTGTGTTCCGATTTTCCAATTCAAATGTTTCTTTTTCATTTTTTAAAGAATGGTCAAAATTATCGAAATTCTTTATTTTAATTTAGTATTTTATTTTGCATTTTATATTACAAATGCATGTAAAGTGTATCAAATATTTTTGAATCATATACACTTGACATGTATTTATAAAATAAAATATGAGATGAAACATGAAAATTTGAGTTGCTGCCAAAGTGGAGAACTATGTGAATTGAAGAAAATATGACATATTATTTATGAATGTTGATTATTAAATATATAGTGAGGGCAATTCCTATCTTTCCTCCAACATAATACTCTTCAAAGATTCAAATATCTCAATATTTAATGAGAAAAGACTTGATAACAATCCTTATTAATGAAAAGTAGGCTTCAAATATAAGCATAACTTTTCGAGATACAAGATTATTTTAATTTTTTTTGCCATTGCACAAAAGAGTGAAGAAGTTCTTTTTACTAAGACATATATTAACTTTAGAGTCCTGCGATGAATTTTTCCTTGTTTCATGCTATTCCAAGATAACCACTGAAAATCCTGTAGCTCTAGTGACATGAACATATTGGGTCAATGACTAAAAGTCCTAGTATCATCAGGCATAGCATCACAAAATTCTTAATTTATTTGTTGTTTATTACTTTGAATACAAATTTTGTATACAATCAGGAAACAAATTTCAGCCAAACTACATTTGTAGAATTTAGTTTATTGAGAATCTTCATTATTATAACAAATAAGGTCAAGATAGACCAGTTCTGACATATTTCTACATGGCAAACAATTGAACCATAAGCTATTCATAGGCTGATCATATGTTCTATTTCAAGTCATGGTCTGTGGCCTAAAATGCCTAATTGTTTATCAATTGTTAGACCAAATTGATCATGCTTACAAAATATGAATTGTAGATGAAACATAAACTACTTTTCCAAGAAACAAAAATTTCATGCTACCAAGTTGGCTACAAAAAGTGAGCGGGCTAGGTTTTCGAGAAATCCAAAGCTGGAACACGAATCTCCTTTCCAAATCATTATTGAATATCCACCAAAAGAAAGATATATTTTGGGTCTGATAGGTGAATCACGTCTATTTGGGATTAGAGTCAATTTGGGAATGGGTACCCAAAAAGAAAGACTCTCCGCTGCTCAAGAGACTTCTCTACATTAGAGATTTAGTTTGCCATCAAGAAGGGTCAATTCATGCTGCAATTCAAAGAATTTCCAGTTGGGAACATGGGGACAACATAAGTATATCCACTGCATATGATTATTTTTGGGCGAAAGGGACTAAAAAGCACTGGACAACTGACTTATGGAGTTCATGTATCATTCTGAAACATGCATTCATCCTTTGGCTTTGTGCTAAGTCAAAGTTACGCACCAAAGATAAATTATAGTACATGGACATTGATAAGACATATGCCATGTCTGGACTACAACTATTGCTAGTGCATTGAAATGGACCAAGAAGGAGGGCCGAGGGACATCATGGCAAAGCAAAGCAAAGAGAATTGCACTTGTGTGCTTTATTTACTAGATCTGGACTGTGAGAAATTGAACGATTTTTGAAGAACTTAGACCCAGATGGACAACATTTATAGGATTAAAACACAAGTATACAAAGTTATGTTCACCTAGTATCCTCATGTTTTAATTCAATTTGAAGCAATTGCTAGGAGGCATTAGTTTATTGATTCCAACTTTTGTAAGCTTGGGGATGCCCAGTATACTTGTATAATATCTTTTTGGTCAATATATTTACATTTTACCGATCAAAAAAAAAAAAAAAAAAAGAAAGAGTGACTGGTTAACACTGAGTTGGTTCTAAAAACTGAAATCACTACTGGTTTTCTGAATAGTGGTGCTGGGTTGCTGCTATTTTGGTCGGTTGTTGCTATTTTTTGGTGATTTCTTGCTGGAATCAGCTATTTTTATCCCTATTTTCGAAACTTCTATTATTGGTTATGTGAACTTTGGTTACTTTGAGATCATTAGGTTCAATTTTGTGGTTTGATTTTGTTATTGCGCTATTTGTTTGTTGTTCTAACCTCTGCCATGGCAAAGAAGAAAAAAACCAGAAACTGCCCAATGAAGTTGTTGATCCAGCTGGATCCGTTGGGTTAAAAGGTACAGGCCTTAAACCCTTTGTTAGATCAAGTGTTTCTCGCACTTTAGGGGATATGGATTCAAACATGGATTCACTACAATCCAGTTCTAGAGGAAATGGGGGGAATGAGGTGAATGCAAATTTGGTGTTTGATGAAAGTGTAACGCCCACTACTCAACAATAATATATATAAAGTATAATTTAATATGATAAAACCTGTGTTTAAATGAAATATTTTTTTTTGTGTAACACTTTAAAATGGTAAATCACTTTTTACACACGCAACCATGTTTAAAATACTTTCTCACATATGTCTTGTATATAATAGGATTAATATTTATATAAAAGCATAACACCCACAACGACCATAATATTTACATACTTATTTACAGTAAATTTTTAAAAACAAAATATAGTCTCAGTCTCGAAATATAATACAACATACTCAAAATAAAACAAACAAACAAAATAGTCCAACAGATCGTCATCCATGTACACATTCCCTCAGACACCTATAGGAGCCCCAACCGCCACCCAGCCAACAAAAGATGCTTCAAGCATTGTCGTGCTCACCTACAATGCATAAACTATATGATCTAACGCTCAACAAGTAAAGATTATGCATGTCAAAGAATAATCAACAATATCAAGTCATGCATCTCAAAATGATATGCGCACAATGCAATTCTATGCATCAAAATATTTCTCTCAAAATCATTTCTTTCTTGGCCCCTGACCAATGCTACTATCCCATGCACCGGAAAAGAGTTCTATACATCGCCATAATCCAATGGCCAATAATCATATAAGCATGCAAATCCATGCATACTCATACTCATGAAAATTCATGCACGCGAACCTGCAAATCCATGCATACAACCATGCAAATCCATGCATACTTTTGTGTACTAGTAGTGGTCCATAAAATATTTTTCTTTCTCAGAATCATGCTGTGCAATGCAAGATTTATCATAATGCTCGTAAATGATGCATGCACGTGCCAATGCCCATGTATGTCTGCTTAATGGAGAGCCCTCTACTATACATATATGATTTGTGATATTACATATAAATCACACATCTACTATGTCTATGCATTGTAGTTGCAAATGAATCTTTACCTACCTTTCACTTGGTTGGTAGCTTAGTCTAAATTTGTTTAGTATTCCTCTCCAACTTTAGATGTAAAATAGCCTGTAATATTACCCAACATTAAGCACCATTCCCAATTTGGTAAGTTGAAAGCACAAAATCTCATACTGAGACCTTAAAAACCAAGCTATCTAGCTAACAATCAAGCTTTCAAACTAGAACCCAATATAGTCCCTCAAATACCTCAATTTCTCATCTTAAATACATAAAAATATCATGTAATTGAACTATTATAACTCTAATAGCATGTACCTAATTGTTAACACTCAATACCAACATGTCTAGGTTGAAACATGTTAAGTGATCAAATGGGACAGATTCACATTTTCTTATTATCCAATTTAGTTGCATGATAATTTTGACATCCTTAAACATATTCAATCACTCCCAAATTTTTACCACACTTAAATAACATCAAAAACAATGTAACCATGTCATATAATTACTAAAACTTATGGATATACCTTCTCAAGTTCAGCTCTCTTCACAACATACTGAAATAGATTGTTTTCCTACTGTGACAGTTCTACACACTTCATGACATTAATGATTTTGACACCCTTAAGTATATTCAATCACTCCCAAATTTTCACCATACTTAGATAACACATATAAAGAGACAACCAGGTCAAATTACTGCCAAAAATAATGGATGTATTGATGTAAAACCAGCAACATTCAAATAGGACATAATCTGAGTTTCAAAGAAGACAGTTTTGAACACCTCTTTAATTATCACATTGTATTACAATTTATAACCTCTCTAAACTTACATATATCACCTAGACTCATATGTACACACATATATGGTGCAATACATAGGTTTTAATCAAGTTATTATACATATATAAAGCATAAATATCAAAAAATCAACAAATATACAGTTTCTGTCCCTATTAATTTTTATTGTGATTTTACAACTAAAAATCCTTATTTTGTGAATTATAAGACCAACAATAACGTCCTCATATGATTATAATTAATAATATAAGCTTTAAAAATCATAAACCCTCAAACAATTCAAGAACTCAAATAAAAAACATGAGTTAAAACTCACCTATGCACAAATTTTAGCTTCAACTTGCTCCTCCTTACTTCTCTTCACTTCCTTCACATGTTTTTCTTCACTTGGAATTACTTGAGAGCAATTTCTAAATTTCAATATGAAGGTTTTGGAGGTGAAATAGCTCAGAAAATAATTTTTGGTCATGGCCTAAGGATAGAAACGAAGAAAGGTTGAGATGGAAGCTTGAGGTGACAAAACTTGAGGTGGCAAGGTTGAGGTGTCAAGTGGTGGTTCAAATCTGATATTTTTCACACCTTATATAGCCCTAATCTAGTGTTTCTCATTACTTATTTATCTATGTACAACCTACTTTAATCTCAATATGATCGAATAATATATTATGCTCTAATTTTTTAATTGTTCATTCGATCTCCAAATCGATCGACATTCGATTCTTAAATGATTGTCTAGTTTTAATTTTCTAAAATTACATGCACATATGAACATTGTATTATGGCACTTAAATCACATTATATCATGTTCGATATCCCAAGTATGTTAGTCTATGGATGTATACCTTTAAAACACCTCGATCAATTCGAATCAAATCATATAAGCTTACTAGTGACATATTTAACACTTCAAACATTATAACATATAACCTATGAATATCCACTATATCAATCAATCTATTCTTTATCTTATCAAAATATAGAATTACTTAATTAGGTTGTAGGATATCAACCACTAACATCAAATGATAGCATTAGAGATATAATAATTAAGAATGCTATAAAAGATGCGATGTAGATGTTAATACAAATTAGCATATAAGTAGCATGTACTACATGAATCATATTGGTCAAGTGAGTAGTGTGAGTTTCGGGTATCACAGAAAGTCCCCAAAAGAACACAGACAAGGTATTTGAAAAATGCCAACTAAACCTGTTGTTCCAAAAGCCCCATGGCTGGACCTTTTTAAGGACAACAAGAATGTTTCCCAAGGTATCAAACTTAATGCAGTTTTGAATAATGGGGACGATGAAGTAGTACTTAAAGTTCAAGATCTAGATGAAATGGAGAAGGCATGGGGTATTTACCTTGTACATTTTTTTGTTGCAAAATTTCCATGTAAGATAGCCCTACTTCAACTCTGTGAATTCTGGAATATAAAGTATAAACACTTTGCTCACTCAATGTTAGAGTAAGATGCCCAACGTTCCAATTGAATTGAGTGTATTATACTCTTTTCCTTTGTAAAGACAATCTTATTGAGAATCATATTAATAAAAAAATATTTTCTTTATCTTATGTCTTGCATATTTTATTTATGCACATTAGATAAAATCTTTAGACCAAATTTAGCTACGGGGCATGGTTGCGCATATAATGGCGATCATAGAACATGACTCTAAGACTTTGATCTTAAATAAGTTTCGAGTCAAGAGTTTTTTGAGATGAAACATCAAATAACTCAATAAGACTCACACATATAATGCATGCTCGTGAGATAAGGATGTCACATTCCATTAGCATTAACGTAGAGACGCAAGTGCATGTATGTGGGTGCTTGTTAGGGAACAAGTACACCCAACATGGCCCGCAAGAAATTCTTAGCTAGGCGCTTTGCCAGTCGAAATAAGAATTTTTGTATTGCGATAGTACACGACTAGTCCTCGAACTTGAGGCACAATGGTAGCCTTGTGTGCATCATGCAAAACTTTGATATATCTTCTGATTGTTTGACAATTACAAAGGGGTATGTTGGGTGTTGCACTGATGTGCATGGAGGTTTGTTAGTAGGCAACATAGAATTTGACACTTGTCTTTTTTAACAAGGGAATCTCTTGTGTTTTCATAGTTCGTAATGCAAAGACATTGGTTAAGATAGGATGAATCATAATTCATCAAGAATCATTGAAACTGAAAATGAGATCACAATTATTGAATCATTTAGGATTTTGACTTATAATCTATGCTCTAAATTCAATCAAGAGAATAGTTGTCGAAAGGATTGTACGTGTATGGTACTCGCAACTGAAATAGGTTTATTCGCTATTTCACCTAACACTAGTTTGTCATGATTACTTGCTATATGTTTTCATAGCGAGGTTTTTAGAATTAAGGAGTTGATTCCAAACGGATTAATTAATTGGAACAATTGTTATTCATAAGTTGCAAATGTTTCAAACCCAGTACTAGTTTAGTAGTGAAGCTAAGAGGGTCACATATCTTTATGGAAAGTAATATTTTTAATTTTAGAATTTATTCAATGGTTAGAAATTAATTAATTAATTAAGGGTTCTATTAAATTTAATGATTAAATTAGATTATTCAATTCAGTAATTGAATTATTTAATTGGACTTAATTTGATTAGAAAACTCAATTGGAGTAAATTAAATTAATCAATTAGATTGATTAAATTGGGATTAAATCAATTGGATTGATTTATGAATTTTTGAGTCCAATCCCAAAAATTAATGCGGATCACTTAAGAAGCTCACTAAAATATGTAGAGAATAAATTAAATAAATATAATTTATTTAATTAACATATTTATAGATAAATAAATATAGTGATCGATTTTATGGGGTAAAATCGACCACTAAGATTTAATTTATATATAAATATAATTTTAATATATATTTGATATATATCTATTTTGATATTATTTGAAGAGTTCAAATTAATATCAAGAATGTACATAGATAATTTTGATGATTAGAGTAGTCTCAAACTAGTTCACATACATAGGAGAGAGAAAATGTAAAAGTTGTTGGAAGATTTGGAATCTTTCCAAGATAACACTTTGAAGTAGTTCAAAATTGACAAACTTTCCAAAAGTTTGAGAAAAAAATCAATTTTTCAGTCCTATATATATTTATGGACGAAAATTACAAAAATAATTCAAAAAATTTAAGCAAAAATTATTTTGTTTAAGTCTTCTACTTTTCTCTCCAAGAAAAGAAAAAGAAAAAAAAGAAGGAAAAACGTTTTCTTATAATCTTGATTTTCTTGTTCTTTAAAAGAAAATCAATTTCATGTTATTCTCTTTATATTATTATTTCAAGAACTTAAAAAATCAATCTTTATTGTTCTTGAAAATTTTCTCTGGTTATAGATTACAAAACAATTAAAAGGATACTAGCGAATCCTTTTGATTGGTATTATTTTTTCGTATTGTGGACCTGATAAAGGGGATACACTTAGATCCCTATAAGTTCTGATAATCCAAGATAAGCAATTAATTACTTCATTCCCTACAACAATCGAAGTGTATAAAATGTATAATCCGAATTTATTATTTATTTATATATTCACATGAATAAGAGCGAACGTTAAAATCGCTTTTAAATCGAGGGGTTAAATTTATGTTTGATAAAAAATTTAATTATTCGCTACGTATGCTCCTGCGATTATAGCGAACCTCAACACTCAAGTCGTTGACTAGTATTTAAGTTTGACAATGCAGCAGACATGGACAAGATACTCGACGGGGGGCCTTTAAAAATTATACCGTCCTATTTTGAGTTTGATGACGATGAGATTCAAACAGTACAGTTTGGTTAAACCTACCCAATTTACCATTAGAATGTTGGAACGCAACAAAATCACATCGAAGGTGGGTAAGCCATTATCAACGGACAAGCTTACTCACACAAATGATAGATTATCGTATGCCCGTATTCTACTTGAAGTAGATACTGCAAAGGAACTTGTGTGTTCCATTTAAATCAAGCTACCAAATAGAAAGAATAGAGTCCAGTAAGTTGTGTTCGAATATGAGCCGAAGTACTATGAGAAATGCAAAATTCTGGGTCATTCAACTGGTGCTTGTTTTGTTCCTAAACCAGTCATGGGATATAGAGTACAAACAACAATTCGTTTAAGGAAAATTGCAGCTGAGATGGATACATCGAAGATTGATACTTCTGCCCACATCACAGCTTCCTAAGTGGTCAATGAGACTAATCAACTGGTTACACTTGTTGTACCACAAGGTGAAACCAAGAAAGATGCACAAACCACTTTGGTCATGGATGAGCCATTCACTCTTGTGTCTACAAAGAAGAAAGACACAAAAGAACCAACTAATCCCCTCATTCCAAAAATAGTAAATCTTCAGTTAAACTAGATGAGGATATGGAAAAGAAAGCCAAAGGTAAGACAGTACTGAAACATACCACACTTAAAGCGAAGGATAAAAAGAAAGGACATGCCCTTCTTATATCACAATAAAAGTTGCTTGTTGGAATATTAGGGGCTTAAATATGCCTCTAAAATAAAATGGGGTTCGTGACCTCATTAAGCAACATAATATAGACTTGATTGGAGTATTAGAGACAAAACTTAATCAGTAGAAGCTTCAACAGATATTGAGAAGCAAATTTCCAAGATGGATCAAAATCAATAACTTCCATTTACATAGAGCTGGCATAATCTTGTTGTTATGGAACCAAAGTATATCACTCCTCAAGTTATTCACTGCATTGCCACATGTAAGGTAAGCTTGTGTTCTTTCCATATTAGCTTCATTTAAGGATTTTATTCCATTATGAGCAGGAGACCTTTATGGAACAACTTGAAAAACAAAACATGTATTTAACTCGACCTTGGATGATCTTGGGTGACTTTAACAATGTAATAAAGTTTGAGGAAAAGTGTAATGGGATAAAAGTTACCGCATATAAAATTAAAGACATGGTTGATTGTTGTCTAACTATAGGTTTATCGGATTTGCAAAAAATAGGATGTCTCTTTACTTGGAGCAACAACAAGGTCTGGAATAAACTTAATAGAGCCTTGGTGAACAATTTGTGGATGCTTGCTGGATTCATTGTGCAAACTAACTTCTTGCTATTGAGATGTTTATCGGATCATTCACCGTGCATCGTTTCTCTCTTCCAACATAAAAGAGTTTAGAGTAAGCCCTTCAAATTCTTCAATATGTGGATAAATCATGAAATTTTTTCAAAATATTATTTCCATGGAATGGAATCATGAGGAGTATGGAACTTCACAATATGTTATATACAAGAAGCTCAAAATGTTAAAAGGTCCCCTCAAGCAGCTAAACAAAAAGCACTTTACACATATTTCCTTACGAGCATAAAGACCTACAGAGGCATTGAAAATTGCTCAACTGAAGCTGCATGATCAACCTTACAATACTGAACTTCAGAATGCAGTTACTGCTTTGAGGAAAAAGGCTATTTTCTTGAGTGAAGTAGAAAGAAACTTCTACTTCCAGCAGGCTAAACATGCTTACCTAAAAAACAACAATAAATGCACAAAATTCTTCCATTCAATGGTCAAAAGAAATACGAGACGGAATCATATTTCTATGGTTTGCAAAAAGGATGGCACTTTTACAAATTCACAGTAGCAGGTGGCTGATGAATTCATCCGATACTATGAGAAGTTACTAGGAACAACAAAAAATTATGTACAATTAGAACAAAACATCCTCAATTTTGGGCCAAAAATCACACAAGAACAGGCTAAACAATTTATTTGCGATGTTACAGACTAGGAGATCAAAGAGGCCTTGTTTAGCATTGGAGAGGATAAATCACCAGGTCCGGACGGTTTCTCCTCATGTTTCTTCAAGAAAACATGGCATATTATGGGCGAACAGATCAAAAATGCAGTGAAGGAATTCTTTATTTCAGGATCCTTACTTAAGGAGATTAAACATTAAGTTCTTATTTTGGTTCCGAAATCAAATCAAGCACCGATAATTGTAGACTTTCAAGCTATTGCCTGCTGCAATGTTACGTATAAAGTCAAATAAAAAATTATTGCAGCAAGATTGACTTCTATACTTAGGGTAATTGTGGATCAAGCTCAATTAGCTTTTGTGGAAGGTTGAAGCATGATTAAAAACATACATCTGGCCCAAGAACTCTTGAGGAACCATAGCCGAAAGAGAATTTCCCCTAGGTGCTTGATCAAAGTGGACCTCAGAAAAATAGTCATGCACCACACCCATAGAATTAAGAAAGAGCTCTTAGTAAGTAGGATTAGAGAGAGAATTTCTCCTTAGGAAATTTCCCTAAGTGCCTCCCTTTTATATCTGGGCAACTGTTTGGCAACTGGTTTTGAAGCTGGACTGCTGGATTTTATGTTGTCCTTGAATGGATTTACTGTTGGATTCCAATATAGAAAACCTCTATTTTCCATTTCTAGCTACTATTTCCCATTTCCAGCTGTGACTTTGTTTTTATGCTCGTATCCATCTATGAGCATGGCAAAAAAGAAGAAAAGCCAGAATCAGTCCATGGTTGCTGTTGAACCAATTGGTACTGAAGTTGGTGTTCATGTTGTCCACAATCCCCTCACTAATGTTGGGGAAAAACTACCTGAGATAGGTTCTAGATCAAAGTTTTGTGTTTCTTGCACTTTAAGGGAGATGGACTCAGAAACAAAATCATTATAGTCCAATTTTGGTGGAAATGGTGGGAATGAGGTGACTACAGATAAGGTGTTTGATAAAATCTCTCAAAAGGATACAGACAAGGTGTTTAAGAAAATTCCAACTCCGGTTGCTCCCAAAGCCCCATGGCTGGATCTTTTCAAGGATAACAGAAATGTTTCTCAAGGCATTAAACTTAACGTTGTTGAATCAAATGACAATGATGAAGTGGTCCTTGAAGCTCATGAACTTGATGAAGTGACGAAGGTATAGGGATTTTGTTGTAAAATTTCCAGTTAAGTCAGCCCTTCTTCAACTTTGTGAATCTTGGAATATTAAGTACAAATACTTTACCCACTCGAGTGGGTGGCTAATTATAAGATTGATAGTCCAGCGGACAAGGATAACACTCAAACAAATGATTACCCACTGAAATTGAACACAAATGAGCAAATATTCACAGAATATTAAAGAGAAATCAGTAAAACTCACACACAAAAGGCAGCCACTTAGGGAAATTTCATAAGGAGAAATTCTCTCTCTAACCCGTCACTCTTTCTTTTTTTTTTATCTATAAAATATAAATATATTGATCAAAAAGGTGTTATACAAATACACTGGGCATCCCATGCTTACAAAAGTTGGAATCAAGAAACTAATTAAAATGTGAGGATATAATGTGAACATCACTTTGTATACTTGTGTTTTAATCCTACAAATGATGTTGTCCTTCTAGGGTATAAGTTCTTCAAAAATCGTTCAATTTCTCGCAGTCCAGATTTGGTATGTAGAACACGCAAGTGCAATTCTCTTTACTTTGCTTTGCCATGATGTCCTTCAGCCTTCCTTCTTGATCCATTTTAATGCACTAGCAATAGTTGTCATTGATCGGGTGATGCCCAACCAATCCCTGATATGTCTCCAAATAGCAAAGCTGATATTGCATTGGAAAAAAAGATGTTGTGACTCCTCTTATAGTCCACGCATGGCACATGTGTTATCAATGTCCATGTACTGTAATTAATCTTTGGTGCGTAACCTTGACTTAACACAAAGCCAAAGGATGAATGCATGTTTCAGAATGATACATGACTCAACACATCAATTGCCCAGTATTTTTTTGTCCTTTTCGCCCGAAAATAATCCTAAGCAGTGGATATACTCAATATTTTTATAACCAGACCGGTTATCAAATCAGTATTGTTAGTAATTAGCGATTCAATCGGTTGGACTGATTTAATAAAACATAATTATATTTTCTTATTTTATTATGTAAAATGATAATATAATAGATTTATTGTTACACAATACATTTTAAATATAAAAATAAATAAATAACTACACAAAAAATATATATAACAAAACAAAAAAAATCAAATAATCACATAAATATAATAAAATATCAAATTTAAACCTTCATAAAAATTTAAAACAAAAAAATAAAAAAAAAAGGATAAAAATTGGTCGAATCGATTTTGGCTGATTTTGACCAGTTCTGGGCGATTTTGCCCAATTTGACCAGTTGTTGATTGATTTTGACCGGTGAAATGATTTTTTAGGTCTAATCACATTAGACCGACCTCCGGTTCCTAGTTGAACCAACTGATCTGATCCGATTTTGAAAATATTGCATATACCTATGTTGCCTCTATGTTCCCAGCTGGAAATTCTTTGAATTGCAGCATCAATTGGCCCTTCTTGATGGCAAACTAAATCTCTGATATAAAGAAGTCTCTTGAGCAACGGAGAGTCTTTCTTTTTGGGTACCCATTCCCAAATTGACTACGATCCCAAATAGATGTGGTTCACCTATCGAACCCAAAGCGTATCTTTCTTTTGGTGGATATTCCACAATGATTTGGCACGAAGGGTCGTGTTCCAGCCTCTAATTTTCTCAAAAACCTAGCCAGCCCTCACAAGAGGATGCTTTGTATTTCACAAGAAGTTCATGCACAGTCGTGTGATCCTGTTTGTAACTGCTGCTGGAATTGGAAATATAGAGCCAAAAACATTCAACACCCTATAATACTGCTTGAATAAGTTCAGACCTTCTGCATAAGAAAAGAAGGTACTTGTCCAAGCATTAATGTATGTGGTAATCTTGTCGATAAACAAAGCAAAGTGCATGACTTTCAATTTTTGTGCAGCTAGAGGAATACCCAGGTGTCAGAATGGTAGCATTTGGGATATTCATTAAAGTTTGGATTTCCTCAAGCTCTCATCCCACAATACCTGTAGTATAAATGCTAGACTTCAAAGTATTAACATTTAATCTGGAAGCAACACAAAAGTTTTTCAGACAGTCCATAACAATTCTGACGGAAGTACATCGCCCATTACCATAAGCTTGAGATCATCTGCAAATGCTAAATGGGTGATCTTTAGATGTCCACATTTTGGTGAAAGTTGAATTCTGAATTTTCAGTGGACTTCTTTAGAGATCTAAAAAGATACTCAATGCATAACACAAAGAGAAAGGGTAAAAGCAGATCTCCCTGTCTTAGTCTCTTTTCTCCTTTGATGAAGCCAAACAAGTTGCCATTTAATGCTATGGAGTATGATGTGGAAGTAACGTACTACATCACCTATTTGATGAACTTTGTTGGGAAGTTCAACCCCTCAAGCACAGCTTTAAGAAAGTCCCAATTTACATAATCATATGCTTTTCTGAGTTCTACTTTGATCATGCACCTAGGGGAAATTCTCTTTCGACTATATTTCCTCAAGAGTTCTTAAGCAAGATGTATGTTTTCAATCATGCTTCTACCTTCCACAAAAGCTGATTGAGCTTGATCCATAATTGCCCCAAGTGTGGGAGTCAATCTTGCTGCTATAATTTTTTATATGACTTTATACGTAATATTGCAGCAAGCAATAGGCTGAAAGTCTACAACTATCGGCACATGATTTGATTTAGGAACTGCTATAACTTTAAGGTTGCGAACCCAAGTACAGTTTGTAGTAAGTAATGAATTTTTCATGAGTTCGAGGTCGATCCATATGAAAGTTGCTTGAAAAATTCAAGTTTATATTTCTAAAAAGATGGAGTTTATGTGAATCAAAACATATGAACAATTAATGTATGATGTAACTAAAAAAAACCAAAATAATAAAAGTACTGAGGATTAGGGATCCACTATTGAGTTTTTGGATAGAGAAATGGTTCTTTATTCTTTTTACCTCTAGTAATTGCCATAATTAGAATCCATACATAATAAAAGTTCCAATGGAAAGATATTATCAGGTAACTCATGCAATAATGTAATCATGATATTGTCTTACTATTGCAAATTATCTTTTAACGTCAACACTTAATTATGGGATCAATCATTTATACACACCTTCATCAACAACAAATCAAGGTTTCATATTAGCAGTCGATGGGTTAAAACTGTACAATAAGCTAAATGAACCCAAGTATTTCTTGTGTCATTGGAGATACATAAATCAAGAATCACCACCAAACAAGCAGGGTTTAGATAAAAAATAAAAATAATAATATAACATACTTAAATATTTTCTACCCTTATAACTATTCATATTCCTCCATCAAGAAGTTCACCCTTTTTCCTCAACAAAATAAAATTTAGAAAGACATAATAAAAGTAGCAAAGACTAAAAATATAAAAAAAAACTAGAGAATGCATTTTTATTACTACTAGAAAACTTACAATAGATAACTTAACCTAAAGAAACCCTCTACCTCCCTTCTCTTAAAAGCTTAATACATGGCATATTTATAGTACGTAACCTAGAGGCCAAACAAATAATGGAGGGGTTAATCAAGCAGTATGCTAGTTGCCAATAGTTGGTAAGTTGTTACACCAATTTCTCATCCAAGTGCGATCCTTTAACAGCAGTAGCAACTTGCAAACTATGTTTTTACCATTTTGACATATTTTCACACCATCTTGTCTTGAGCCAACTTGTTTATTTATCTCTTATGTATAACATATCCAAATTTTAGGCTAAAATAAATTTGGGCTCAAGAGATATAACCCAATTGGTAAAATATATCAATTTTGGGCTGAACTTTGATCCGAATTTTGGTGATCCATTTTGTACAACTACTTGGATGAATTTTATGCTATCATCAAGACTAAATGGGCTGAGATTCCAACAGAAAAGTTGTATCTCTATCTCTTGACTTTCAAACAAGTTTTAGGTCCATAAGGCTTTTGATTATGAAGTTATACTCAAATTACAAACACTGCATAAGTCTGAAAACATGCTTACATTTATTACCTAACGCAAAATATTAATAAAATAATAATATTAACAAGAATAAAGTAATAAAAGTGTAAAGGTATTGACCCTTACTTGTCCTCGAGCAAGTCTAAAACAAATAAAAAATAATCCACTTTCGTAGAAAATCACGATTGCATTTAACATATGCAACAGCCTTTAAACTCCTAGGTGGCCCATAGAGGATGAGTTATAGTCTCGTGAGGGTTTCCAGCAATGATACCCATAAACACCTATAATAACTATTTTCCAACTTTTATTCTCATGAAGCAACAAAGTAATATACAAATAAAATCAAACAAGTGTTGAGTTTAACTCTTAGTAATTCAAAAGTCAACACATTTCTATAATAAGCATACTCAAATGTGTGTGTGTGGACAATTAATATCAATAGAGATGAAACTATGCATGCTTCAAATAAGTAAATTCTCATAAATCCTTATAAAAATCATCACCCAATCTCTAACAGAAAAGATAAGCATCATAGGCTCTTCCTTTAGTGCAAATCTCCACTACACTGAAGGCACCACACGAAATCAAAAAATTTTCAACAAAGGTTGTAATGGGGCCAAAGAGTAATGATGTAGATAAGAAATAAAGGATAGGATGCAATAAAGGTTCTAAAAAGTTCATGGAATTAGAGATATAGAATTTATCGATAAAAAAATTTCAAATTCCACAAATTTCACACTGAGGTCTATTGTTATTGAATTAGACCCCCTTATTCATCTTGCAACATCTCATTTTTAGTTGCAACTTGTAGCATTTTGCAATTTTTTTTTCTATTTTTTTTATTTTTATTTATTTTTTTTTAAAAAGAGAATCTCCCCTACACTTATCTTCTATTCCAACTTGAATTTATTTTGTAAGTTCAAGCTATCAATTGAATGTCTCTTAAAATTCAATCAATTTTAGAACAAGGGTTGGATAATAGTGTATTTAGGCTAGGTAAAAAGATATGATTATAAAAAAAATTATTTATTGAAAGGCTCAAAGTGGTTTACTAGGGGGATGTTTTCTTGAAACATCATATGGGGAACAAGCTGATTTGGTAATGATGCTACAAAGTCTAATGCCTTAATCATTTTTCTAGTAGTACACTATCAGTCGTTCGCCTTGACAGACCAAAAGTAAAAATTCTAATACTCAACCCCTACATGTTGAAAATTCAAGTGATGATTAGAGCAAGGGCATAAGAACTATCTATTTTGACATGATTGTCTTCACACTGAATAACATAACTATTTGTGCAAAATAAAATTTGAGTATAATTATCGCAAAAATATATTAACCAAATAACAATATCAAAGTCCAAAACAACACCCATCATCAATCAAACCATATTATTCATGCTTAATTTTAATCATTGAAGTTGGAAGAACCTATACGACTCAAAAAAATAATTGGTAATTCACAAATATTTGTTAAAAGCTTCACAAACCTGCCATGTTATGCAAAAAATAGGGATGCGTCTCAATAGTGTTATAATTACCCTTTACTTAGCTACTATTTTTTATGCTTTCAATGGACCCATAAAAAAAACACGCTTGATTTTTATTTATTTATTTATTTTAAATACTAGAAAAACACACATTTAACACACAAGTCATGATATTAACTATCTCTTCCCCCCAAACTAATCGAGACATTGTCCCTAATATCAAAAATAGATAGAAAAGTAAAGTTTGAAATATATCACCTGAAGTGTGGCTAATAAAGTTTGAAAAAAAAACACATACTATTAGATAAAATCATTAATAATAATTATCACAGACTAAGAGTCAAATTCAATTTCTATTTTCGACCATTGTTCCTGTTAGACCAATCCACATTGGCCAAGGCTAGATCAGGTTCTGCCACATATACTAGAAGTTGATCAATCAGTTGGTCAAGTGTCGGAGCAGAAATGATGATTCTTCTCGTAGAAATTGAAATAAAAATTTTTTTTACAGCATGATCTACAAAAGATAGCAAACCATCATAAAATCCATTAACATTAAGAATACCTATAGGTTTTTGGTAAATGTTGAGTTGTGCACAAGAGATAATTTGGAATAATTCCTCCAGTATACTAAAATCGCCAGGTAGAATGATGAATGCATCTGCATTGTTTAACATATTAGGCATTCTATCCTGAATATGTGACACTTTTAGCTCATCTCCAATGGTCATACCTGTGATATTCTGTACTTTTAAAGATTTTGGGATAACTTCCAGAACTTTGACACCTCTTACATAAGCAGAAATAGCAACACTCCCCATTAATCCCAAACTACCTCCCCCATATACTAAATGAATTTTTCTCTCTGCTAAAGTTCTACCAAGGTTATTGGCTACCTCTACAAACTCACCATTTTTTTCAAGATTGGATCTACAAAAAACACAAATGCAATTGAATTTGCGAGTTGAAGAAACTTCCATTTTTTATTATTTTTTTTTTTTTTGAAAATAAGTTGTGAAAAAATAGAGTGAGTACAGTGATATTTATTGAGGTGTGAATAGGGAATGCATTTATTGCATGTTTTTTTCTTTTGTCAAAAAGGTTGAAAATAAGGACGCATACAAAATTTAAAAATTACCTACTTACACGTGAAAATATGGAAGACCAGCCTTACCCCAAAATATTCATTCATTGTTTGGCTCAGTGGAAAATCCAAAATTCTCACTAAGGATCATATTAAGCACTTGGAGACAGATAGGACTTGTACTTTTTGTGAGTGACAGTGAAATCGTCCAACACCTCTTCTTTGGTTGCCCTTCTTATAGTGAAAAAGTATCTATAGTTTTTGAATCATTTTGAGAACTCCCACATTCCTATTGCTGATGCTTGAGCACAGGTTCAGTTTTGGGTTGTTGCTTAGATTTGCAAACTAATTGTTTTTGTTGTACGGGTATTTACTAGCCTTAGGCTAGTTTAGGTTTTTTATATTGTTTTATGCTTGCAAGGCTTGGGCATACCCAGTGTAATTTGTTACATTTCTTTGATCAATAAATTTACATTTATCGATAAAAAAAAAAGAAAGAGTGACGTTTAAAGAGAGAATTTCTTCTTGGGAAACCTCCTACGTGCCTTCATCTTTTGCTTGAGAGATTTCACTAGTTTCTTCTTCAATATTACAACAAATATTGACTTATATCTACTGAATCTTGTAGTTTGTGGAGCTTTTTGGGTGTCTTGTGTGTTTTAACTCAAAAAACAACCTTATTTCGCTCCAAATCTAAGTTTCTGGATTACTGTTGATGTTTTTGCTGATTATCTCCTAATTCATAAACTGTGCAGGTTTGTGAACATTCGGTAAAATCAGAGTGCCAAGTTGCTACTTGGATATGATTTTCGCACTAAGGTATTGTTGTTGATTGAACATTTGAAAATGGTAAAAAAAAATAAAAAAAATCAACTATTGAATCTTGGTGAATATGTGTCTGCTATTGCTACAACTTTAAGGTTGCAAACCCAAGTGCAGGTTGTAGTAAGTAATAAATTTCTCGTGAGTCCGAGGTCGATCCACAGGAAAGTTGTTTGAAGAATTCAAGTTTATATTTATAAAAAGATGGAGTTTATGTGAATCAAAAATATATGAACAATTAATGTATGATGTAGCTAAAGAAAAAACCGAAGTAATAAAAGTACTGACGATTAGGGATCCACTCTTGAGTTTTGGATAGATAAATGGTTATTTATTCTTTTTACCTCTATTAATTGCCACAATTGGAATCCATACATAATGAAGGTTCCAATGGGAAGATATTATCAAGTAACTCATGCAATAAGGTAATCATGATATTGTCTTACTATTGCAAATTATCTCTTAACGCCAACACTTATTTATGGGATCAAGCATTTATATACTCTTTCGTCAACAACAAATCAAGGTTCCACATTAGCAGTCGGTGGGGTAAAACCGTACAATAAGCTAAATGAACCCAAGTATTTGTTGTGCCATTGGAGATACATAAATCAAGAATCACCACAAAAATAAGTAGGGTTTAGATCAAAAATAATAATAATAATACAACATACTTAAACAATTTCTACCCTTATAACCATTTATCTTCCTCCATCAAGAGATTCACCCTTTTTCCTCAGCAAAATAAAATTTAGAAAGACATAATAAAAGTAACAAAGACTAAAAATATAAGAGAAATTAGAGAATGCATTTCTATTACTACTAGAAAACTTATAATACTAGAAAATATACAAACTAGATAACTTAGCCTAAAGAAACCCTCTACCCCCCTCCTCTTACAAGCTGAATACATGGCCTATTTATAGTACTTGGAGTAAGCTAGAGGCCAAACAAATAATGGAGGGGTTAATCAAGTGGTATGCTAGTTGCCAAGAGTTGGTAAGTTGATACACAAATTTCTCAATCACTGAATTGAATTATATTTTTCGGTCAGATACAACCAGAGTTTGAAGATACGTAAAGAATAAAAATTGTAGATCTTTCAACGCTGATATATTTTCATATATCTTTTGTCAAATTTGGCGATCGGATGAAGGAGATATGGTCAAATTACCGAGTCATGTCCAAGAGCCGCCCTGTAACATCAGCAGCAACTTGCAGCCTATGGTTTTACCATTTCAACACATTTTCACACCATCTTGTCTTCAGCAAACTTGTTTATTTACCTCTTGGTATAACATATCCAAATTTCAGACCAAAATAAATTTGGGCTCAAGATATATAACCGAATTGGTAAAATAAGTCAATACTGGGCTGAACTCTGATCTGAATTTTGGTGATCCATTTTGTGTAATTACTTGGACGAATTTTCTACTATCATCAAGACTGAATTGGGCTGAGCCTCCAACATAAAAGTTGTACCTCTATCTCTTGGCTTTCAAATGAAACAAGCTTTAGGTCCATAGAGCTTTTGATCATAAAGTTATGCTCAAATTACAAAAACTGCACAAGTCTGGAAACATGCTTCCATTTATTCCCTAACACAAAACATTAATAAAACAAGAATATTAACAAGATAAAGCAAGAAAAGTATAAAGGATTTGATATAAAAATATGTCAAAATATGCACTTATCAGCTATTCTGTGCAACTTAAATTTGATGGCAACTCAAGTATTCCATGTGTAGGGCTAAAAGTGGAACGGTCCAGCAGGTGTTTTATTTTCTACTAATAATTCATGTACCTTGAGTATTGATACTAATCTGGAACAAGATTCCAGCAATGATGCAGACCAAGTGAATGATAAAATGCCCGATAACACTACAGACAAGGTATTTAAAAAAATGCCAAGTCACAATGATGAACAAAAATCTAAAGCCCCATGGATTAACTTGTTTAAGGATAACAGAAACCCTTCCCAGGGACTTAAACTCCCATAAATTGAGTCTGAGAAGAAAGATGAAGTAGTTCTAGATGTATAGGACCTAGACTATGTGGAGACATCGTGGGGTTTCTATTTAGTTGGCTATTTTGCTGCAAAATTTCCTGGAAGAATGGCAATGCATTAAATTTGTGATTCATGGATAAGTACTACCCACACTCTAGTGGCTAGTTTGTGTTCAAGTTTGAGAGTGCAATAGATCGAGAAATGGCGTTTAATGGAGGCTCTTACTTTGTCTATGGCATGCCCCTCCTACTTAAAATGATGCCTTCATGCTTTAAGTTTGGTGATGATGAAATCAACATCATGCCAGTAAGATCAACCTTCCAGGTCTACCATTGGAATGTTGGAATGCTTAAGCCTTGAGCAAGATTATTTCAAAGGTTGGCAAACCAATGTCAACGGACATGCTCACATCCACAAAAGAGAGACTGCACTATGCAAGTGTCCTTGTGGAAGTGGATGTAGCTAAGGCGTTAGCTCAATCTATTAAAATCAAGTTGTCTAATAGTCAAATGAGGGTGCAAGAGTACGAGCCAAAATTATGTCCACAATGCAAAAATTTTGGACACTCAACGAGGGGTTGTAGCTTGCCAAAACCAGCTCAAAAAAAATAAAGAAAGTACTACACAACAACCTTTCTCTGATATTGGGAAGGTATTTTTGGAAGCAGAGCCAACTGACCAGCAGCCAAATTCAAGTCGGGGCATTCTAGTGCAACCTAACAAAGATATTGGAAATGATCCATTCGTGGAAGAGCCAATTGGCCAACTGCTAGAATCGGGTCGGGACAACTCAGGCCTGCCTTTAACCTTAGATATACCTTTTATAGAGGTCATGAAAACAAGAAAGGTTAGGCTAAATCAATTGAAAACCAACACTTGAAGAATATGGAAAGCCTAAATGATAAAATTCATAAGATAGATTTGAGAGCAAAATTCAAGGAAAAATCTATAATGCAATAAGGTACGAGTAAGCATAACATTAAGAGGAAGGGGCAAGCCTTTATCCTTCTATCTTGAAGCTCGTAACATGGAATATTATGGACTTCAATAAAGCCTTGAAACAAAATCGGGTTTCTCACCTCATTTGGAAGCATAATATTGATATCATTGGGGTCTTGGAAAATAAACTCAATCAAGAGATTGAGGATGAATTTCAGCATTTCTTTGAAATACTATATGGATTGACAAAAATTGTGAACCTAATGACCCAAAGGTAATCAGAGTAGACCATTTACTTTCGGTGGACCAAGCTATATAGCTGACTTATCTTATCTCTGATTTTGAGATTAAAGAGGCTTTGAATGGCAATAGAGATGACAAAGCCCCTCATTCGGATGAATTCTCATCATGTTTTTTCAAAAAAACATAGCATACTAAGAAAAATACAAGTGCCATAACTCTTAGAACCAGGAAATAATTGGAGTCTCCTAGCTTGCCAACAAAAGAAGTATTCAAAGAGGTTGAGAAGGGCAAGTCAAGCAATACCATCCCTTCCTTAGATGATTCTCACTCTTCTACTCATCTACCACCCGTAGTCAAGAAGAATTCAAAGTCGGTAATCACTCCTAAACCTCTTTCTCATAATTATATAACACCTCCACCTTTTCCTAGTAGGTTAGCAAAATCTAAGAAAGAAGAGCAAGAAAATGAGATCCTTGAAACTTTTCGAAAAGTGGAGGTAAATATCCCTCTTCTTGATGCCATCAAGCAAGTACCTCGCTATGCTAAATTTCTCAAAGAGTTGTGCACCAATAAAAGAAAGATGCTCAATGGCGGACCTTACTTTGTTTATGGCAGACCACTGTTGTTGAGGGTCATGCCAAAATGCTTTGAGTTTGATGATAAAGAAATCCACACAATATCGGTCTGGGTTACATTAGCAGGCTTACCACTGGATTGTTGGAATCCCACAGCCCTCAGTATGATTGTGTCCAGGTAAATGATCTGGCCTTTGCAGATGATCTTATGCTTATGGCAATAGGAGATGTCATATCTGTTGGCATTATTATGGAACGCCTTACCAACTTTGGTGATTGTTTGGGACTCAGAGCCAACATAAACAAGTCCAGCTTATACACAGCAGGGATCATGGAGCTAGAACTTGAGAAAATTAGAACCCTTACAAATATCCCTACGGGAACAATGCCGTTCAGATATTTGGGAATTCCGTTGGCATGAGAGAAACTAAAAGTTAACTTTTATGTCCCAATCATTGATAAAATTATAGCCTACATCAATGCATGGACTAGTGCATCGCTTTCATATGTAGGTCAGGCTGAATTGATCAGATCTATGCTGCAAGGAGTTAAATGCTTTTGGCTTTCTATTTTCCACATTCCTACTACCGTGATTTCCAGAATCACTAGATTATGCAGGGTCTTTCTTTAAGGTTCCAACAAACCATTAGTGGCATAGAATAAAATATGTCTTCCCAAAAGTGAGAGGATTGGATTCAGGGACATCGAGTGTTGGAATACGTCACTTTTCGCTAAATTACTGTCAGATGAATCAATCAAGTATACTTGAAAGGAAAATCTCTTTGGAACTGGTCACCTAGCAAGGGTGACTCTCCTCTTTTGAAGTGATTATTTGGAATTAAAGACTTGATCTGCCAGATGGAAGGAGCACAACATCTTGCCATCGAAAAACTATCTAATTAGATAGGTAGGACAGATTTAAGCATTGCACGTGCTTATGATTACTTACGACCGAATGGGACTAAGATGATCTAGCCAAAGGCTGTCTGGAGCTCATGCATCACTACTAAACATTTCTTTGTACTATAGCTTAGTGCTAAATCAAAGTTGCTGACGAAGGACAAGATTCAGCATATGGACATTGATAAATATTGTGTGTTATGTGGGACAACAACTGAATCAATTCAATACTTCTTTTTTGAATGCAACTTTAGCTCCAATGTATGGAAGCATATTAGGGACTAGTTCAACATCAAAAAATTGATGTCAACTCTTCATAGTGCATTGAAATACATCAAGAAAAAAGCACGAGGGATGACCTGGCACAACAAGGTCAAGAAAGTGGGATTTGCTTGCACCATTTACCAGTTATGGACAGTGAGGAATCGATGACTTTTTGGGGGGTTGATACCCCATCACGATAGCATCATCCGAATAACAAACTCATGTTTTCTTTGTATCCACATGTTTTGATTCAGTATAAATCTTTGGCTCTCAATCCTTAAGATTGAACTTGTTTGCAGAGCAACCTAGGTATGCCAATGTATTTGTACATAATATTTGATCAATAGATTTATCTTTATCGATCAAAAAAAAAAAGTGACTGGTACGGCCATATTTCTTAGAACATTAAGTACAAATACTACGTTCATTCAAGTGGATATCCCCGCAACTTATACACTGTTCAATCACTTCCAAATCAATTTCGTCTATGATTTTTATTCTATCATAAGCATGAGACCTATATGGGACAACTTAGTGAATTTTGGCATGCATTTAACACGGTCTTAGCTAATTTTAGGAGACTTTAACAATGTTATGAAGGCTGAGAAGAAGTGTAATGGAGCAGACGTAACAACATATAAAACAAGAGACTTTGTTGATTGTTACCTCACGTTGGGCTTGACAGACTTGCGAGCAATGGGATGCTTTAACAATTGAAACAACAATAGGGCCTGTTGTAAATTGGATAGGGCCTTGGTGAACATCTCATGGATACTTACTGGGTTTCATGGGCAAGCAAATTTTCTACACCTAGATGCTTATCAGATCATTCACCGTGCATCATGTCAACGATTCATCAAGAACGTGTTAGATTGAACATGGAAAGTTCCAAATTGTAGTGCAGTTAATTTGGAATCAAAGAATTAGAGGGACCGAGCAATTCACCCTTTGTAAGAAATTGAAGACATTGAAAAGCACTCTCAAAAAGCTAAATCTGAAATACTTTGGACACATTTCTGTTCGAGCTTCCCAAGTTAATCAGGACTAGAAAGAGACTCAATTACAGCTACACGATCAACCTAAAAATGAGTTGTTGTAGACTACAGTCACCAAATTAAACTAAAGAGCATTATTTTTTAGTGAGGCTGAAAGAAACTTCTACTGACAACAGGCCAAATGTTAAACTTCTAAAGAATAGTGACAAAAGAATGAAAATCTTTCATGATCTTCTGAAAAGAAATATTAAACAAAATCACATCATCGCAGTTGTTAAAGAAGATGGGACCCGAACATCCTCTCAAAAAAAAGTTGCCAATGAATTTGTGGAATATTTTGTTAAACTTTTCAGCACAAAAGAGGAATGTGCACCGATTGACAGTAATACTCACATCGAGATCAAGGATTATAGATCATCAAGCAAAGGCTCTCATTTCAGACATCACTGATCATGAAATTAAGGAGGCACTCTTTGGTATTGGGAAGGATAAATCCCTGGGCCAAACAGTTTCTCATCATGCTTCTTTAAAAAATCATGGGGCATTGTTAGGGACCAATTTTGTGGAGCTGTTAAGGAATTTTTTGCATCAATTGCCTTGCTAAATTAAGTTAATCACACGATTATTGCTTTGGTGCCTAAATCGAATCAATCACAACGAGTAGAGGAATTCAGACCCATTGTATGTTGCAATGTGTTCTACAAAGTTATATCAAAAATCATTGCAACCAGATTGGCGAATGTTTTGGATTCGATTATCAATTATGCACAATCAGCCTTTGTTCGAGAAAAGAACATCACAAATAACATCCAGCTAACCTAAAAACTCCTTAGACAGTATTGCAGAAAAAGAATTTCATCGCGATGTATGATTAAAGTGGACATTAGGAAGGCGTATGATTTGGGGAACTAGGAGTACCTTCGATCAGGTCTTAGTGCATGGGCTTCCCATGCAGATTCATTGATTGGATCATGGAATATGTATCGAACCCCTCTTATTCAATAGCACTAAATGGCAGCATCTTTGGATTTTTCAAAGGTAAGAAAGTGTTACGTTATGGCGACCTTATGTCATCGTTTCTTTTCATTTTATGTATGAAATACTTCTCGAGACTAGTGGGATGGGCAACCGGCAACTCTGATTTTAATTACCACCCAAACTGTGGTGAGAAGAAAATAACGCACATGGCCTTTGTGGATGATCTTATTTTGATGGTTAAATGTGATATGTTATCTGTTCAAATTTCAATGCAAAGCTAACGAGACTTTGGAATAGATTGGGACTGAAAACTAATGTCTTGAAGTCAAGTATTTACACAACAATGATTATTGGGTAGTAGCTAGATGAAATATAAGAACTGACCAATATTCCAAGGGGATTAATGTCTTTTTGTTACTTGGGAATTCCCTTTGCTGCAGAAAAATTAAAGATCATGCACTATGCTCTATTCATTGACAAAACTGTTATTTTTATTAATGCATAGACTAGTAATTCTTTATCCTATGTGGCAGAGCGAAACTTATACGCACTATATTACAAGACGTTGAGTGTTTTTGGTTGATGATTCTTCCTATTCCAGCTACTGTCATTAGCAAAATTATGAGGATGTGATAGTGTTTCTGTGGGGGTCCAGAAACACTGGTAGCATGGAAGGAAATCTATCTACCCAATGATGAATGTGGTCTTGGGTTCCAGGAATTAAAAAGATGGAACTTGGCATTATGGACCAAGTTGTTGTGGAACATTCATGCTAAAAAGGACACATTATGGGTTCGTTGGATTAATATTTTTTATCTAAAAACAATATATCCATTTGGGACTGGAATCCACGCAAGGGGGACTCTCCATTATTCAAGAAAATTGCACCATTCGAAACCTTCTGATCCACGTTAAAGTCACGAAATAGTAGGTTGTCCAGCAGCTTACAAAATGGTATATGGGTCAGATTTTATCATAGCAAGGCATACTATTTCTTCAGATCAAAAGGGACTAAGAAGCTGTGGGCAAAGAAAATTAAGAGACCTCATATCACTCCAAAGCACTCATTTATCTTATAGTTTTGTGCTAAAGATAGACTCCTCAAAAAGGATCGGATTAAGTACATGGAAATAGACATGACATGCAGCATGTGCGATAGGGAGCTAGAAAGCTCACAATATTTATTCTTTAAGTGCAGCATTAGTCACAATATTTCAAAGTAAATAAGATACTAGATCGACATCAAAAGAGAAATGTTCAATATCAAAAAAAGGTTGGAGGGACATTGTCGCATAAAAAAATAAAGAAGATTGCCTTCACATGCATCGTTCACCAAATATGGACAGCACGCAACCAAAAAAATTTTGAAGATATACCTCTCATTATATCTGCATTTTTTCACAAGATCAAAACATATGTATACAAGTTGTTATTTACCTTGTTTCCATATGTCTTGACTCTTTTTGAGAACATTGTTATTTGAATTGATATTGAGTGAGATCTTATTTTGTTCACACTTTTATAATGACTTTGTAAGTAGGCTACCCAAATATTTAGCACACAACATAAGGGCAAGATCATTATTTTGTGTTTTTCATGGTTTTAGCTTTGTTTAGGCGACCTGATATCAATACTTGTATACACCACCTAAGTATGCCCAGTGTGTATTGTTCACTCTTTTAATCTATTAAATCACATTTATCAATCAAAAAGAAAAAAGAAAGAGCAATCGCAAAGCTGAAGGTTAGAGAGATATGGTGAACCATAGCTCAATTTAATTTGCTCCAGACGAAGTTGTTGCTCCATGTAAAGAAACAACCCACAGATTGCAAATTTGCAAGTCCAAGGGACAAAAATAGTCCACCATATCCGTAACTTCATAGGAAGTCACAGTTGTCCCGTTACATTTTTCATTTGCTTTTATGATACTATTGAAGTCTTCAACAAGAAGCCAGGGCATTGTTATATTGGAGCTAGTAGTCTCCAAGTTTTCCAAAGGTTCCTTCTAGTCACACTTGAATAGCAGTGTGGTGATTCAATGTACCAACCTCTGGAGTACTTCTGCTAGTCTCCATACTTTTGTGAGAATGATGATTGGTTGCCCCTTTGTGTTTGCTTTCCTATTGCAGTACTTTACAACTTTCTGTCGGGTGTCCAAACATTCTGCATAACGCACAGAATTTTGGCTCAAAGTCATAGACAATAGGCTGTTCTCTAATTTGGCTATTTGGAAGTTTAATACGGATTGAACGAGTTAGTTTTCTAGCTGCATCAACTTCTACCAAAACTCGGGCATAAAATAGTCGCTCATTTGTGCTGGTAAGCTTGTCAGTGTAAAGTGGCTTACCCACTTTTGACACGATTTTACTTTATGCTTTTTCATTCCAGCATTCTAGTAGTAAGCATGATAAATTGATCCAAATCGGCATGGTGCTTATATCACCCTCATCAAAGTCAAAATATGAAGGCATCATTTTCATCAATAAGGGCCTTCCAAACACAAAGTAAGGCCCTCCTTTCAGCACATTATCCCTGTCTGCTACGTTTTCAAATTTGAAGCCCAACCAACCACTGGAGTGTACGAAGTACTTATATTGAACATTCCAGGAATCACAAAACTACAATAGTGTTGTTTTACCTTGGAACTTTGCAGCAAAGTAGCCGACAAGGTAGAATCCCCAAGTCTTTTCAACATCATCTAAATCATAGGATTCAATGACCACGTCCTCTTCTTTATTTGTGTCAACAGTAGTAAGTTTGATGCCTTGAGGCATTTTTCAGTCGTCTTTGAAAAAGCTGAGTCATGGTACTTTTGAAATGGCAGGCATGCTAGACTTTTTATCAAACACCCTATCTGCTTGCTTCTCAATTTTTTCATCGAACACCTTCTGTTCAGTTAGTTCATTCTTGTTTCTAGTTGCAGAACAAGATATAGACAATTTTGTATCTGAATCATCTTTCCCCTAGAGTTTGCGAAACAGAAGGGGAAATATCCAAGGACAAACCTGGTTTAGACCCAACAGTCATAAGTATGTTGTTGATTCTTCTTTTTTTTCGCCATGGATACAACTTTTCATAGCGAAATGAACACGTCTCAACCAAAAAAACACAAGTTTAAATAGGTTAATTCCAGTAACCAAAAAAAAGATATGCAGATATTTGCAGAAAGTTAAAGCGAAATTGAAGAAATTGCTAAGACTCGAAGTAAAGGCACCCAGAAGGTTTCCCAAACAAAAACTCTCTCTAACCTTCAGCTTAGTTGGTGCAGTGACTGCTCTTTCTTTTTTTTTATTAATAAATGTGAATTTATATATCAAAAAAGTGAACAATATACACTGAGCATACTCATGCAGTGTATACAAGTATTGATATCAGGTCGCCTAAACAAAGCTAAAATCATGAGAAACAAGAAATAAGGATCTTGCCCCTATGTTATGTGTTAAACATTTGGGCAGCCTACTTACAAAGCTAAATTACAAAAGTGTGAACAAAATAAGGTCTCACTCAATATCAATTCAAATAGCAATGTTCTCAAAAGGAGTCAAGACACATGGATACAAGGTAAATAACAACTTGTATATATATATTTTGATCTTGTGAACAAAGGCACATATAATGGGAGGTATATCTTCAAAAAATTTCCAGTTGCGTGTTGTCCATGTTTGGTGAACGATGTATGTGAATGCAATCTTTTTTGCTTTGTTATGCCACAATGTCCCTCCAGCCTCTTTTTTGATCCATTTAAGTGCAATATTGATATTGGACATTTCTCTTTTGATGCCGATTCAGTCTCTTATTTGCTTTCAAGACCACCTTCATCTTTGGGTAGACAAATTTCCTTCCATGTTACCGGTGTGTTTTTGGACCCCCACATAAGTACTATGCACATCCTCATAATTCACCTAATGATAGTGGCTGAAATAGGAAGAATCATCAACCAAAAACACTCAACGTCTTGTAATATAGTGTGTATAAGTTAAACTCATCCCACTTAGGATAAAAAATTACTAGTCCATGTATTAATAAAAGCAGCAACTTTGTCAATGAATGGAGCATAATGCATGGCCTTTAATTTTTTTGCAACAAGGGAAACTCCCAAGTAATGAAAAAGCATTGATCCTCTTGGAATATCGGTCAATTCTTGTATTTCATCCAGCTGATGCCTAACAATCCCTACTGTGAAATACTTGACTTCAAGACATTAATTCTCAGTCCCAATCTATTCCCAAAGTCCCATAAGCTTTGCATTAAAATCTGAGCAGATAACATATCACCTCTGGCCATCAAAACAAGATCATCCACAAAGGCCATATGCGTTATTTTTATCTTACCATATCTTAGGTGGTAATTAAAATTAGAGTTGTCGGTTGCCCATCGCACCAATCTCGAGAAGTATTCCAGACATAAAATAAATAAAAACTGTGACATGGGGTCACCCTGGCGTAGCCACTTCTTACCTTCGAAAAATATAAAGATATTGTTATTTAGTGCTATCGAATAAGAGGGGGTTGATACGCATTCCATGATCCAATTAATGAATCTACACAGGAAGCACAGGCTATTAAGAACTGATCGAAGGAACTCCCAGTTCACCAAATCATACGCATTTCTAATGTCCACTTTAATCATGCATCGCGACGAAATTCTTTTTCCATAATATTGTCTAAAGAGTTCTTGGGTCAGTTGGCTGTTATTTGTTATGTTCTTTTCTCAAACAAAGGCTAATTATGCACAATTAATAATCGAATCCAAAATATTCGCCAATCTAGTCACAATGATTTTTTATATAACTTTGTAGAACACATTGCAGCACGCAATAGGTCTAAATTCATCTACTCGTAGAGACTGATTCAATTTAGGCACCAAAGCAATAATCATGTGAATAACTTGCTTTAACAAGACAGCTGATGAAAAAAATTCCTTAACAACTCCACAAAACTAATCCCCAACAATGCCCCATGATTTCTTAACGAAGCATGATGAGAAACTATTTGGCCCTGGGGATTTATCCTCCCCAATACAAAAGAGTATCACCTTAATTTCATGGTCAGATATGTCTGAAATGAGAGCCTTTGCTTGTTGGTTTGTAATCCTCAATCCCGACGAGAGTACATTACTGTCAATCGGTGCACATTCCTCTCTTATGCCAAAAAGTTTCACAAAATATTCCACAAACTCATTGACAAGTTCTTGTTGAGAGGATGTTTGGGTCTCATCTTCTTTAAGAACCGCTATAATGTGATTCCATTTAACATTGACTATAGTCTGCATCAACTCATTTCCAAGCTAATCGTGTAGCTGTAATTAAGTCTCTTTTAGGTCCTGATTAGCCTTGGAAGCTCGAACAGAAATGTGTACAAAGTATTTCAAATTCAGCTATTTGAGAGGGTTTTTCAATGCCTTTAATTTCTTACAAATGGTGAATTGTTCAGTCCCTCTAATTCTTTTATTCCAAATTGACTACACTACTGTTTGGAACTCTCCATGTTCAATCCTCTGAATGATACACGTTCAACACGTTCTTGATGAACCATTGACATGATGCACGGTGAATGATCTAATAAGTATCTAGGTGGTAGGAAATTTACTTGCCCATGAAACCCCGTAAGCATCCATGGGATGTTCACCAAGGCCCTATCCAATTTACACCAGACCCTATTGTTGTTTCAATTGTAAAAGCATCCCATTGCTTGCAAGTCTGTCAAGCCCAACATGAGACAACAATCAACAAAGTCTCTTGTTTTATATGTCGTTACGTCTGCTCCATTACACTTCTCCTCAGCCTTCATAACATTGTTAAAGTCTCCTAAAATCAGCCAAGGTCGTGTTAAATACATGCCAAAATTTGCTAAGTTGTCCCATACAGGTCGCCTGCTTACAATAGAATAAAAAATCATAAACAAAACTAATTTGGAAGTGATTGAACAGTGTATAACTTGCGGGGATATCCACTTGAATGAACATAGTATTTATACTTAATGTTTCAAGAAACATGGTCGTACCAGTCACTCTTTTTTTTTTTTATTGGTAAAGGTAAATCTATTGATCAAATATTATGTAAAAATACATTGGCATACCCAGGTTGCTCTACAAACAAGTTCAATCTTAATGATTGAGAGCCAAAGATTCATACTGAATCAAATCATGCGAATACAAAGAAAATATGAGTTTGTTAACATATATTTTGATTCATCGGATGATGCTATCAAGATGGGGTATCAACCCCGCAAAAAGTCATCAATTCCTCGTTGTCCATAGTTGGTAAATGGTGCAAGCAAATCCCACTTTCTTGACTATGTTGTGCCAGGTTGTCCCTCGTGCTTTTTTCTTGATGTATTTCAATGCACTACGAAGAGTTGACATCAATCTTTTGATGTTGAGCCAATCCCTAATATGCTTCTACACGTTAGAGCTAAAGTTGCATTCAAAAAAAAGGTGTTGAATTGATTCAGTTATTGTCCCACATAACACAAAGTGTTTATCAATGTCCACATGTTAAATCTTGTTCTTCGTGAGTAGCTTTGATTTGACACTGAGTCATAATACAAAGAAATGTTTAGAAGTGATGTATGAGCTCTAAACATCCTTTGCCCAAATTATCTTAGTCCCCTTCGGTTGGAAGTAATCATAAGCACGTGCAATGCTTAAATCTGTCTCACCTATCCAATTGGACAGTTTTTCGATGGCAAGATGTTGTGTCCCTTCCATCTGGCAGATCAAGTCTTTAATTCCAAACAATCACTTCAAAAGAGGAGAGTCACCCTTGCTAGGTAACCAGTCCCAAAGAGATTTTCCTTTCAAGTATACGTTATTGATCCATCTGACATAGAGAATATCCTTCTTCGCATGGATATTCCACAGTAATTTAGTGAGAAGTGATGTATTCCAGTACTTGATGTCCCTGAATCCCAATCTTCCCTCACTTTTAGAAAGACATATTTCATTCCATACCACTAATAGTTTCTTAGAACCCCAAATGAAGGCCCTGCATAATCTAGTAATTTTGGAAATCACGGCAGCAGGAATGTGAAAAATAGAAAGCCGAAAGCATTCAACTCCTTGTAGCACAGATCTGATCAATTCAACCTGACCTACGTATGAAAGCGATGTACTAGTCCATGCATTGATGTAAACTGCAATTTTATCAATGAATGGGGCATAAAAGTTAACTTTTAGTTTCTTTGCTGCCAATAAAATTCCCAAATACCTAAACGGCATTCTTGATAAACCGTTGACACGATGCATGATGAATGATCTAATAAGCATCTAAGTGGTAGAAAATTTGCTTGCCCATGAAACCCTGTAAGCATCCATAGGATGCTCACCAAGGCCCTATCCAAGTTACACCAGACCATGTTGTTGTTCCAAGTACAAAAGCTTCTCATTGCTTGCAAATCTGTCAAGTCCAACATGGACAACAATCAACAAAGTCTCTTATGTCATATGTCGTTATGTCTACTCCATTACACTTCTTATCGGCCTTCATAACATTGTTAAAGTCTCCAAAAATCAGCCAAGGTTGTGTTAAATACATGCCAAAATTCACTAAGTTGTCCCATAAAGGTCGTCTGCTTACAATATAATAAAAACCATAGACGAAACTAATTTGGAATGAAAATAGACTGACCTTACAAGTGATTAAACAGTATATAACTTGCAGGGATATCTCTTTGGGTTTAGCATTACTTTGGTAGGATTCCAAAGCACCAAAATTCTGCCATCTCTATGTGTTTGAAAGTTATTTGTCACATTCCAGCCAGGAAATTTGTTCAACAAAATCTGCTGAAGTTTCTGCTAGTTTAATTTTGTTTCCGGCACTCCAATAACATCTAAATTCTCTTACTTAATAAGGCTCCACACCCCATTCTATTTTAGGGCTATATTTAAGCCCCTAATATTCCAACACGCAACTTTTATTTTGATATGAGAAGAGCATAGCCCTTCTTTTATCCTTAACTTTTGGAGTGACTTGTTGCATTACCATTTTCCCTTTGACTTTTCTGCTGATTTCCTCATCTGATCCACTGGCCGAGAAGTCATTGCCTTGAAGTTATGGGGGGTCAAAAGTTACCTTAGTTCCTTTTTTTCTTTTTAGCAACTAAAGTGAACAGAACCTCCAAAAGTTTAAAACCTTGATCAGCTTGATTGGTTCCCTATTTTTTAGTCTCTTGTTGGCTAACAATTTTGACTCATTGGCCTTTTTCTTTACTCACTTGAGTGGCAGATGTTTGGCCTAACATATCCGATTTTGCTTTCTCTATCTCCATGCCCATTTTCTTAAGATATTCTGCTCGAATTGATTATCATCAACAGCCTTACCCTTTACTTGGATATTGTTTGTTTCATCAACAAACTTGTGATTCTGGTCGACATTTGCCATTCTATCATTACTGCTATCAACAATAATCTCTGCACTTTGGGTCGCTGGCTTGTTCAATGACTTGATATTTTTGGTAGCTTCAACATTCAGATTCTTTTTCTAGCCATTTGCTTTACTAGTGTCCATCTTGGTTTCATACAATTGGTTGTTTGATTAACAGCCTTTTGATTAATGACCAATCATGTTGCGGTGGGAGCAAAACCTAGGTTCATGCTCGAAAATCACTTGTTTTTCTCAGATTTTTCCTGTTGGTAGTCTAATTCGAACCATTCTTGTTAGTTCTTTTGAGGCATCAACCTCAGCAAGAACCCTTTTGCATATGACAATCTACCCCTGGTAGAAGTGAGGTTGTCCGTTTGAATTGGCTCACCAACTCTGGACACAATCATACTGAGGGTTATGGGATTCCAACAATCCAGTGGTAAGTCTGGTAATGTAACCCAAACCGGCATCATGTGGATTTCTTCATCATCAAACTCAAAACATTTTAGCATGACCTTCAACAACAGTAGTCTACCATAAACGAAATGAGGTACGCCATTGAGCACCTTACTTCTTTTTTCTTCGTCGAAAAATTTGAAAATAAGCCACCACTTTTGTGAACAAAATAGTTATAGGTGACTTTCCATAAGTCACATAATGCAAAAAGTTCATACTTACCTGAAATCTCCCAATAAAGAAACTCACCAAGCTGTTTCAACATTATCCATATACTGGTCCCTCAGAATGACCTCCTCAGCTAGGTTTTCTACCAGATTTAGTTTTAAACTAACATTTGGTTTTTGATTTCCAAAAAATACACTGGTCCAAGAAGCTTTTGCTGATGTCGGTGCCCCTTAACTAGAATCTTTGTTGTTTTCATCACCTCCATTGATGTAATGACAGAAAATGAGTCCTCCTCTCCAAGTAAACGGGAAATCATTGAGGAGTTAATCGTATCGGTGTTTACACTCGTACCTAGATTAGCAGATTTCTAGTGTTGTCCTTCTTTTTCAACTTGGTTACCACCGGTGGAAGTTGTTCTCGCTTCTTCTTAGCATATTCATCTAATTCCTTAAGTCGAGCTGGAAGAAGATGATAATGGTCGTAATAAATGAAAGAAAACTTGAGAAAACATCGAATTTCTTTAGAAATTTGGTTTTTGTTGAAACCAATCGGGAGAAAATGGTAAATTTGTTATCAGAAAATTCAGATCTGTGGCAAAAATGCTTTTGATAGCCGGATTTCAACTCACGAAAGTCAGCTGAAATTCAAACAATTAGGTATAGCAATTCATTGCAATTCATATTGCGTAAGCATTATCAATTTGGTCTAGCAATTGATAAACAATTAGGCATCTTAAGTCACAGAACATATGATCAGCCTATGAATGGTTTCTGGTTCAATTGTTTGGCATGTAGAAATATGTCAGAGTTGGTCTATCTTTACTTTATTTATTATAATAGTGAAGATTCTCTGTAAACTAAATTCTATAGATATAGTTTGGCTGAAATCTGTTTTCTTATTGCATACAAAATTTGTATTCAAAGCAATAAACAACCAATAAATCAAGAATTTTATGATGCCACCATACCTGATGATACTAGGACCTTGAGTCCTTGGCCCAATATATTCACGTCACTAGAGCCACAAGATCTTCAGTGGTTATCTTAGAATAGCATGAGATAAGAAAAAAATCATCACAAGACTCTAGAGTTAATATATGTCTTCTGCTAAAAAAGAAAAAATAAAATATCTCATAAAGTTATGTTTATATCTGAACCCTACTTTTCATTAATAAGGTTTTTTTATCAAGTTTTTTCTCATTAAATATTGAGATATTTGAATTTCAATTTGTCATCAAGTATTTTCTCATTAAATATTAAAATGTTTGAATCTCTGGAAAGTATTATGTTGGAGGAAAGACAGGAATTGCCCTCACTGTAAATTTATAAAATAAAATATATTATGCATCAATGAGTTTATTATTATTATTATTTTGATGGATGTTGAACAATATATATGCATATATATAGATAGATAAAATATTACACTAACATATTTTTTTTAAAAAAAATACAAAAGATTGATGAATGAGTCTCGGAGCAAGTCTATGATTTTAATTTTTTTTAGATTTGGATAGGACCTGAATACAATCAGTTAAAATATTACACATATATTTTTTATTTATTATGTATATATTTATGTGATATAAATTTATATATATATAATTATGCATGTTACATATATACTAAAAATATAAATACAATACTCTTATAATGTAAAATGCAATAAATATATTTAAAAATTTTAATTTTTTAACAATTAAAATATAAATAACTATTTTTTATTAATAACATTATTTTCTCGTATACAGAAATTTCATATCATAAAAAATCTGATAGGTCGGGTTTCAAGTTTATCTAATCTTTTTAATATATTTAGAAGAATAATTTTATTAAAAATAAATATAACTTTACTTTTAATTAATTGGGAATAGTTAAACCTATAGAATAGAAACGAAATGGCTAATCTACATTTTTGGGACAAAACTTACTTTAATCTCATGACTTTGCAATTTCTACTTTGACTCTATTGAGCAATTAATCTGCATAAGATCCTGACTAAAATATATATCCCCCACAAAAATACATGAGGTAGATACATATGGAAACCAACTTTTGATGGTCATTATGTTAAATTTAAATTTCGTTCATAAATCAACAAACCGAATTGGGTCGGCCCCTTAATAACATGTGCCATAGACCTCAAGTCCGAAAGATGTTGATTATAAGTCGAGAGTAGATAGACAATAAGTAATATCACCAGAGATTAGCCACAGGAAATTCAAACAAGCAACAATTAATATGTGGAAAAAAAAACAATATTTATTATCATGAACTCAAAACAAACGAAATAAAGCAACCTCTACCTTGGGCCAGTCCATCCAGATTTCTTTTCCCCATATTACGCGTGCCCAATGGTTTACAGTAAGAGTAGTGGCTACTTTTCTTTCGTCATGAAAAGATAAATAAATTAAGCAAACTCATTATGGTTTCCTACCTGAGAATAGCAGCTCCGTTAAACACTATTGCTATTCACTCATCAGCTCATGCATCTGAATAGTAAGTACTATGTAAAATAGGAGTAAATCAACTAATTACAATGAAAGTAAAACCAGGCACCAGCCAGCTTAGTGTTTGGTAAGTTATTAAGATGCAATGAAGGGCTTAAAAGATCTCAAGTAAAGAAGAGATGTAGGAGCAACATGTAAACTTACACAATCTGGTAGAGATTCCACAAGACAGAGTAGGCGTGGTACTCTTTTGTTGGATCAAACCAAAGATAAATCCTGTGCTCTTTGTCTCCTTTCCCTCCTGTGTACACATTGGTCTGCAAGATGTATGGCTGCTCAGTTCTGTTCCCCAAGAACTCAAAGTCTATTTCATCATGCTCTGAGTTTTGAGAAGATAGCTGCACGGCCCCCATAAATCAAAGGAAGAAAGAAAAGAATAAAAGTAAATTACTCAAACATGCCCATAAGAACTACATATGAGAGGAGAACCAAAAAAAAAATCGATCTTTCAGAAATAGTTATCTCCTCAGCAGGATTTCCAGCTAATGAAAAAATGAAAGAGCAGAAATGGGCACAAAAGGAAATCAGAAATGGCCACTTTTCCAAGATAAGGGAATAATAGTCTTTATCATATGCTCTTCCAGCCAATAGATGAGAAGTAATAGTTCAAGATTATGAACAAAAGCATATCCGAAGCAACTGATATATTATGGTATGGCTCAAAAGGTAGTATTTACTTACATAGAAAGCAGTAACTGTGCCAGCAGAATCTCCAGGGACCATCTTAATGTTCATACTGAAGTGGCCAAATAGGTAAGAACCCTTTGACTGGAATCCAGTACCCAACAACCAGAAATATCAAGATTAGGCTCAATAACTTCAAACCAAAGGGTAATAGCATTTGCAAGAAGCTAGAAAGAAGCAATGTCCATATGAGCAATTTTTACCCGTGTACTTGCCAAGAAAGAGCTGGATCTCTGATCCACCATTGTTGTACTTGATGTGATCAAAAGCCCATGTAGGCACGTACGTAGTTCGTGCCGAAGGGCACATCCACTGGTTTCCTTGGTGCAGCACCCAATGCTCCGGAGACCAGCATCTTTGAAACCAAATGACAGAGGACAACTTAGAGCAAGAAACGAAGGGAAAAGAGCAGAAGCCTCTTCAAGCTTTTAGTTCATTGCCTGAGAGAAAGAGGAAAGTTTCAACGAAAGAGAGATGAGCGGAAGGAGTATAAGGCTCTTTATATAGGCCAATACGGCTCCGTTTCTACTAGGTTCTAATCAATGAAGTAGGGTACAATTTTAAATAAGGCCTGTGCAACAAAAGCTATGCCTCCCACACCACCCCCACCCCCAAACAAAAAGAAGAAAGAAAAAAGAAAGAATAGAAAAATGCCATGATAATTATAATACTAACTTAAATAAATTAACTCATGCAACATGATATATTAAAAAGTTGAAACTTTTAAATGAAATTTTAAACCTTAAATTTGTTACATATTGGGTTCAAAGCTGAAGCCTTTTATTTCATTCAATTTTTTCCAAAAACAAGAAAAATTTAATGGGCATTTGCCCACTTAGAGGCAGGCATTCTTACAATTTTACCAAATAACTGACTATTCTATGACTCATAGCCATTGCCACAATGGGGATGAACATAATTTAGATAATGCTGATTGATACTGAACCAAATAATACCTATTTTTACAATGCAATATTTTGTGGACTAGTCACATTTTTTGTGGATTTATTATATTTTTTCAGTTCTTATCTTAAATATGCAGCTTAATTCATTATTTTTTACTAATTATGGACGTTTCAGCTTGTGCTAGAGGGACATTAGAGTCGGGACAACAATTAATACTCGGAGATAATACTTACTAGTTTGCAATTAAATCATACTGATGGATTGATTTATAGCAATACTTTTCGAGTCAAAATGATGTGAAAGATTAATTTTAATGTTAATAACATTAAAATTCATTTCGTACAGTTAATGAATTGATGTTTGACTCAGTATCCAGTATCATCTTTATCCAACATTTAAAAGTTTTGAAAATCGCAGTAGAATATTAGTCATGCAATATCAAAAGTAACTTATCCAAAATCATCATAAATGTTACAAGACCAGTGTGCAGAACTCTTTGTCCCTATTTGGAAAGGAGAATTTTTAGGTGAGTTGAAAATATCATTTTAAAGATTTATGTGCACATATCATTTTTTTTTTGTTTCTTGATTAATTTTTTTGTTATGGTTATGCGGGAATTATATATAAAAGCTAATTTTACTAATTTAAAATTTTGAGCCTAATAGTCGAAGTCCAACTAAATTAATCCAAGTGAAATCGGTTAAATGTATTTAACCTACAACAAAATAAAGTTATTAATAAAAAGCTTTTGTGTTTCGCACTCAATTTATCTTTAACAATTAAGTCGGTAAAAACTTGTGGGAACTCAAATATATTCAAATATATCTTTACTTACATAGAAAGCAGTAACTGTGCCAGCAGAATCTCCAGGGACCATCTTAATGTTCATACTGAAGTGGCCAAATAGGTAAGAACCCTTTGACTGGAATCCAGTACCCAACAACCAGAAATATCAAGATTAGGCTCAATAACTTCAAACCAAAGGGTAATAGCATTTGCAAGAAGCTAGAAAGAAGCAATGTCCATATGAGCAATTTTTACCCGTGTACTTGCCAAGAAAGAGCTGGATCTCTGAGCCACCATTGTTGTACTTGATGTGATCAAAAGCCCATGTAGGCACGTACGTAGTTCGTGCCGAAGGGCACATCCACTGGTTTCCTTGGTGCAGCACCCAATGCTCCGAGACCAGCATCTTTGAAACCAAATGACAGAGGACAACTTAGAGCAAGAAACGAAGGGAAAAGAGCAGAAGCCTCTTCAAGCTTTTAGTTCATTGCCTGAGAGAAAGAGGAAAGTTTCAACGAAAGAGAGATGAGCGGAAGGAGTATAAGGCTCTTTATATAGGCCAATACGGCTCCGTTTCTACTAGGTTCTAATCAATGAAGTAGGGTACAATTTTAAATAAGGCCTGTGCAACAAAAGCTATGCCTCCCACACCACCCCCACCCCCAAACAAAAAGAAGAAAGAAAAAAGAAAGAATAGAAAAATGCCATGATAATTATAATACTAACTTAAATAAATTAACTCATGCAACATGATATATTAAAAAGTTGAAACTTTTAAATGAAATTTTAAACCTTAAATTTGTTACATATTGGGTTCAAAGCTGAAGTCTTTTATTTCATTCAATTTTTTCCAAAAACAAGAAAAATTTAATGGGCATTTGCCCACTTAGAGGCAGGCATTCTTACAATTTTACCAAATAACTGACTATTCTATGACTCATAGCCATTGCCACAATGGGGATGAACATAATTTAGATAATGCTGATTGATACTAAACCAAATAATACCTATTTTTACAATGCAATATTTTGTGGACTAGTCACATTTTTTGTGGATTTATTATATTTTTTCAGTTCTTATCTTAAATATGCAGCTTAATTCATTATTTTTTACTAATTATGGACGTTTCAGCTTGTGCTAGAGGGACATTAGAGTCGGGACAACAATTAATACTCGGAGATAATACTTACTAGTTTGCAATTAAATCATACTGATGGATTGATTTATAGCAATACTTTTCGAGTCAAAATGATGTGAAAGATTAATTTTAATGTTAATAACATTAAAATTCATTTCGTACAGTTAATGAATTGATGTTTGACTCAGTATCCAGTATCATCTTTATCCAACATTTAAAAGTTTTGAAAATCGCAGTAGAATATTAGTCATGCAATATCAAAAGTAACTTATCCAAAATCATCATAAATGTTACAAGGCCAGTGTGCAGAACTCTTTGTCCCTATTTGGAAAGGAGAATTTTTAGGTGAGTTGAAAATATCATTTTAAAGATTTATGTGCACATATCATTTTTTTTTTGTTTCTTGATTAATTTTTTTGTTATGGTTATGCGGGAATTATATATAAAAGCTAATTTTACTAATTTAAAATTTTGAGCCTAATAGTCGAAGTCCAACTAAATTAATCCAAGTGAAATCGGTTAAATGTATTTAACCTACAACAAAATAAAGTTATTAATAAAAAGCTTTTGTGTTTCGCACTCAATTTATCTTTAACAATTAAGTCGGTAAAAACTTGTGGGAACTCAAATATATTCAAATATATCTTTACTTACATAGAAAGCAGTAACTGTGCCAGCAGAATCTCCAGGGACCATCTTAATGTTCATACTGAAGTGGCCAAATAGGTAAGAACCCTTTGACTGGAATCCAGTACCCAACAACCAGAAATATCAAGATTAGGCTCAATAACTTCAAACCAAAGGGTAATAGCATTTGCAAGAAGCTAGAAAGAAGCAATGTCCATATGAGCAATTTTTACCCGTGTACTTGCCAAGAAAGAGCTGGATCTCTGAGCCACCATTGTTGTACTTGATGTGATCAAAAGCCCATGTAGGCACGTACGTAGTTCGTGCCGAAGGGCACATCCACTGGTTTCCTTGGTGCAGCACCCAATGCTCCGGAGACCAGCATCTTTGAAACCAAATGACAGAGGACAACTTAGAGCAAGAAACGAAGGGAAAAGAGCAGAAGCCTCTTCAAGCTTTTAGTTCATTGCCTGAGAGAAAGAGGAAAGTTTCAACGAAAGAGAGATGAGCGGAAGGAGTATAAGGCTCTTTATATAGGCCAATACGGCTCCGTTTCTACTAGGTTCTAATCAATGAAGTAGGGTACAATTTTAAATAAGGCCTGTGCAACAAAAGCTATGCCTCCCACACCACCCCCACCCCCAAACAAAAAGAAGAAAGAAAAAAGAAAGAATAGAAAAATGCCATGATAATTATAATACTAACTTAAATAAATTAACTCATGCAACATGATATATTAAAAAGTTGAAACTTTTAAATGAAATTTTAAACCTTAAATTTGTTACATATTGGGTTCAAAGCTGAAGCCTTTTATTTCATTCAATTTTTTCCAAAAACAAGAAAAATTTAATGGGCATTTGCCCACTTAGAGGCAGGCATTCTTACAATTTTACCAAATAACTGACTATTCTATGACTCATAGCCATTGCCACAATGGGGATGAACATAATTTAGATAATGCTGATTGATACTGAACCAAATAATACCTATTTTTACAATGCAATATTTTGTGGACTAGTCACATTTTTTGTGGATTTATTATATTTTTTCAGTTCTTATCTTAAATATGCAGCTTAATTCATTATTTTTTACTAATTATGGACGTTTCAGCTTGTGCTAGAGGGACATTAGAGTCGGGACAACAATTAATACTCGGAGATAATACTTACTAGTTTGCAATTAAATCATACTGATGGATTGATTTATAGCAATACTTTTCGAGTCAAAATGATGTGAAAGATTAATTTTAATGTTAATAACATTAAAATTCATTTCGTACAGTTAATGAATTGATGTTTGACTCAGTATCCAGTATCATCTTTATCCAACATTTAAAAGTTTTGAAAATCGCAGTAGAATATTAGTCATGCAATATCAAAAGTAACTTATCCAAAATCATCATAAATGTTACAAGACCAGTGTGCAGAACTCTTTGTCCCTATTTGGAAAGGAGAATTTTTAGGTGAGTTGAAAATATCATTTTAAAGATTTATGTGCACATATCATTTTTTTTTTGTTTCTTGATTAATTTTTTTGTTATGGTTATGCGGGAATTATATATAAAAGCTAATTTTACTAATTTAAAATTTTGAGCCTAATAGTCGAAGTCCAACTAAATTAATCCAAGTGAAATCGGTTAAATGTATTTAACCTACAACAAAATAAAGTTATTAATAAAAAGCTTTTGTGTTTCGCACTCAATTTATCTTTAACAATTAAGTCGGTAAAAACTTGTGGGAACTCAAATATATTCAAATTCGTTCAAAGTTGAAATTTTATCTCTATCTCATATATAAAACAGTATTTATTCATTTAGGCAAATGTAATCACAAACATTAGAGTGCACCTTTAGGTAGCATAAACTATGCATATAGTACAATTATATGATACTTGTAATGGAGGAGTTAAAATGTGAAGACATGATAAAATTCTTATAATTTTGCCAATTACTTATAGAATAGAAAAATTTTCCAATTTACCTTGGTAAAAATTGTATATAGACGAAAATAGAATTTTGGCAAGATACTTAATTAGTATTGTGAAGGGCATGGAAACACGGGTCGGATGGGGGTCCACATGGCAGTCAGCAGTCGGCACCTCCCAATTCCATGCTTTATTTGTCTGCTTGGAGGAACCAGTCACAATACCAGAATTTTTTTGTTGGTCGAGTGCACTTTATTTTTTAGCATTAGATTATCACCCACCCTATATTCATCCATCAATATCTAATTAGTTGTTTACTTTCATTTCAAAAGGATATTTTTTATTTTTTATTATTCTAAACTTTGAAACTAAAATTAGTTTACTCATTTTTATTAGAAATGTAATTTATTTTTATTTTTAAAATTTATTTTCAAATCTATATATATTTTACGTATTTTTATGCACCTATCAAAACTCATTTTTAATAATATTTTATATTTTTTTATACATAAAACATCATAAAATAAATATATTTTTATTTTCAAGCATATACATGCAACATAAAATATAACTAACTCAAATATATGTTTATTTTCATAAAAAAATTAATAGAAATATTCTAAATTCTGAAATTATTGAAAATAAAAAAAATGAGTTTGAAAAATAATAAGAAGATTTTCTATACGAAAATATATCGAAATTGTGACATATGTTTGGTTTTAGTTCTGAGGGAGACAATTTCTACTGTAAATGTCATGTTTTATCTAGTTAGTGATATCACATTATTATTTTATATTAATATGTATTATTTTTAAATTAATATAATATTGGATTATTTTTAAATATATATTTGTTATTGATAGATGATTTGAATATATATAAATATATATATTTATATATGTATGTATAATAATAATTAGAATTTTTTGTAATATTTTAGAAATGATGAAAATAATTTTGAAAAATTCAATATTTGTATGTTTAATTTTATTTATTTTCAAAAATACTAAAACTAATAAAACTAACATGAAACCAAATGCAAAGAATTCCTTAAAATTCTAAGTTGTTGAGAAAAGTGGAAATCGAAGTAAATTGGGGTGCGTCACCCCCAATGTTCTTTTACAGAATTTGTGTACAAAAAGGCAGTACACAAGCAATGCTCCATTAAGATATGGGTGGGTTGCCTTTCCAAAAATGGTAGTTGCATTCATTTTGACGTTGTTACTAGTATACTACTTGACCTAGTGGTGTTTATAAACCTAAACACGATTTTAAAATCATCGATTATGGTTCGAAATTATCGATTCCATAGTTTAGAAAAAAATTCGATCATTAACCGTAATCGGCCTATGGTCCGGGTTCCAGAACTGATGGGCCAATTTCGGTTACGGTTCCGATTCTGTATCCGACCCCTGATTTTTTTTATTTTTTTTTTAATTTTGACTTATGGTTTGAAAAATTATAACTTTTTAACTAACCATTAATTTTTCGAAATTACAACTTTTAAAAAACAAAAACAAAGGCTTGAAATCATAAACTTAAATTTAAAAAAATATTGTTAATTTTTTAGCTTAATGAAAAACCTTTAACTTAAATTTGAAAAAATAAATTGTTACCTAAAATTTAAATTATCAAATATTCTAATTATAATAAATTAAAAAAATTAAAAAAAAGATGCTCAACTTGAAATCATAAGGTTTAAATTTACACTTAAATTTAAAAAAAATATTAACTAAATTTTAAATTATATAATTAAAAATTATTTTAAAAATAAAAAATGATTTGAACTTAAATTTAGGTTGCCTATATATCCTCTTAGGGTATATAGGAATCAAAACCCCACGTAGTTCTCTTATCTTTTAACCATTTTTTATCTTAGGGAGTGGCGAGACTCAATTACTCACACTCGTTCTCGTCGTTGTTCCGTCCGTGTCCTCTTCTTCATCTTCATCTGAATCCGGCTGACCTTGTCTTCGTACAAAGACCTTGATCCAATCAACAAGACATGTTTTGGCTTCTAAATTCTTAGGAGACAATGTTGATTATTTCTCACTCAATATATTACCTTCCGCACTGAAAATTTGCTCCACTGCAACGGTTGAAACAAGTGAAGTAAGTATCTCATTTGTCATCACGGACAAAATTAGATAAATTTGCTCCTTTTGCGACCACCATCACAAAATATCGCACTCTCCATCGTCATTTGTCTTTTTAAACTCAAATAAAATATTAAAATAACTTTCAAGTTCCCCACTGGAACTAAGGATCTTCTAGGACATTTAGTCCATTCCCTAAGTAAAAGTTGTGTTGCCGTAAGTCTAGAACTACTACTACTACTACTACTATTTTCTATGTATATCAACTTAAGTTGTTTGTCAATCATATTTGGAACTATATTCATTATAAAATTCATTTAAAAGTTTTTTTAATTTTAAATATAATATTTCCTATGTCTAGAGTATAATCGTTTCCATAACGTCTTAAAACATAGTTTTAACGACATAATAGGCACACCCAAACAAAGTGATAAGTGTCACTTAAACAAATCTTAGAGAAAGAACTATTACACTCAATAGGCACACCCAATCCCCTATCCTGTACATAAAACAACATTTCCCTCCAAGGACCCCGATTAAAGGGCCACTATATAGAAATCCACACCCAATGTGGGGATATAAATAGAAGTAAGACTTGTGAGGCACACGACGCACGATGAATAAAGTGTGAAAACTGTCCAAAGATACTGGAGTCCCAACTCCTCCATTCTATGGTGAAACCCCACAAAATACAACACCGCATTAGGAGTAAGTTGGATGACACTAAGGTCAACACTTCTCACGATTTCGATAAGAAAATGACGAAGAAGAATAGTGAACTCACTAGTGAAATACGCACGGCACATAGTGAAGTAGCCATCTGGGGGACTCACAAGCATATTGCTGACATCTGAAAGAAGCAATTCATAACGTGAAGGTAAATTGAGCCCCTCACGCAAAAACTGAAGATCATCAATAGACATGAGAGTATCATCCCCTTCAGAACCTCAAGATCGACTATCTAAAGAATGCTCCCCTAACACCTCATTTGATTCGAGGCCAAGTCAGAAATGAGAACATCATCCCTATCATCAGACTCACTCAAATTGGTGGAGCTACCCTCCTCACTAGACTCATCCTCCCAAGACGGACAACATCAAGACTCATGACACCTAACTCCCAAGAGAGCATCACTACTCACGACGACATGATAAACTTATGCCACGAGCTAATGGGGTATAGCATCACAGATCCCGTCACCCCCGTGGGCTAGACCAACATACGTGATGTGTGAGCTGCATGTGAGCTGGGCAAGTGAGTTGTACACTCGTGTGGCCAGTGAACATATCAGCGAGCTGCATGCAGCTTACATGGGAGCGAGTTGGCACTCTCATGGCCGACACCGGTGATAGCCTAGACGATGGAGGATGATGGCTCGTACCTCTATGCTCGACTACAGACTATTTCATCTACCGCTACTACTAACAAATGCTCCTACAAATAATGTCCTAAATGTGTTCAATATATTGAATCAAAGAAAAAAGAGAGAAAAACTCAAGACGGAGAGATAAGATGGAATGCCTAAACAAAAGATGTAAGAATTAAAAGTTGAAAGTGACCAGAAAAACACTCAACATAACCTAGAAATACCTTTAGAGCTAGTAGTGGGTTTGCAACACAGAAATTCTTATTTCGACAGGCAAAGCCTCCAACTAAGAATTTCTTGCAGACCATATTCGATGTACTTGTTCCCTAACAAGCACCCACATACATGCACTTACGTCTCTATACTAATGTCAATGGAATGTGACATCCTCGTCTCACGAGCATGCATTATGTACGAGTCTTACTAAGCTATTTGATGTCCCATGTCAAAAAAGCTCTCGACTCGGAACTTATTTAAGACCAAGCCTTAGAGGCATGTTCCATGATCGCCATCATATGCGCGACCATGCCCCGTAGCTAAATTTGGTCTAAGGACTTTATCTAATGTACAGAAATAAAAAAATGCAAGACATAAGATAAAAAAAATATATTTTTATTAATATGATTCTCAATAAGATCGTCTTTACAAAAGCAAAAAAGTATAATACACCCAATCTAATTGGGGCATTGGGCATCCTATTCTAACAATCTCCCACTTACCCTAACTCCAATTACCCATATATCTAAGGCCCATCTTCTCAAGATGCCCGTCGAATATCTTCTGTGCTAAGGGCTTAGTAAGTGAACCTAAGAATGTCACACATCTTTATGGAAAGTAACATTTCTAATTTTAGATTTTATCCAATGGTTGGAAATTAATTAATTAATACTGATAAATTAATTAAGAATTCTATTTAATTTAATAGTTAAATTAAATTATTCAATTAAGTAATTGGATTATTTAATTGGACCTAATTTGATTAGGAAGCCCAATTGGAGTAAATTAAATTAATCAATTGGATTGATTAAATTGGGATTGAATCAATTGAATTGATTTGGGAATTTTTTAGTTCAAGTCCAAAATAAATGTGGATCACTTAAGAAGCCCACTAAAGTATGAAGAGAATATATTAAATAAATATAATTTATTTAATTAACATATTTATAGATAAATAAATATAGTGACCAATTTTATATGATAAAATAGGCCACTAAGATTTAATTTATGTATAAATATAATTATAGTATATATATATGATATATATCTATGTTGATATTATTTGAAGAGTTCAAATTAATATCAACAATGTATGTAGATAATTTTGATGATTAATGTAGTCTCAAATTAGTTCACATACAATAGAAGAGTGAAAAAAGAAGAGTTCTTGGAAGATTTGGAATCCTTCAAGATAAGGTTTTGAATATATATATATATGATATATATCTATCTTGATATTATTTGAAGAGTTCAAATTAATATCAACAATGTATGTAGACAATTTTGATGATTAATGTAGTCTCAAATTAGTCCACATATAATAGAAGAGTAAAAATAGAAGAGTTCTTGGAAGATTTGGAATCCTTCCAAGATAAGGTTTTGAAGTAGTTCAAAATAGAAAAACTTTTCAAGAGTTTAAAAAGGATTAAAATTTTCAGCCCTATATATATGAGGGATGAAAATTACATAATTCAATTCAAAAACTTTAAACAAAAATTTGAGCAAAAATAGGTGAAGAACTCCTCAGCCCTGCAGCTCATCAGCTTTCCAACTCATCAGCCCTGCAGCTCATCAGCTTTGTAGCACTGTAGCTCTACAGAAGATAGGTGATTGCCATTCAAAAGAGACTAAGAAGCATTAGGCAGCTGAAGTTTGAAGTTCATGTATCACTCCGAAACATGCCTTCCTCCTTTTGCTAAATGCAAAATCCAGACTACTCACCAAAGATAATATATAATAAATGGAGATTGATTGAGAATGTGCTATTCATGGATCATTGGAGGAATCATCGCAACACATTTTCTTTCAATGCACTATGAGTTTTGCCATTTGGAGATAAATTAGAGGTTGGGCATCACAAGATTAATGTCAGACGATTGTCAGTGCATTGAAATAGATCAAAAAGGAAGCCTAAGGGATATCTTAGCAAAGCAAAAACTAAGAGAATAACACTTACTTGCATTATATACCAGATTTGGACTACAAGAAACATGAAGATTTTTTAGATCTTAGACCCTAGACAGACAACATCATTTGTAGGATTAAAACACATGACAAAGTTATGTTCACCTTGTATTCTCATGTTTAATCTAATTTGAATCTCTAGCTAGGGGACTTTAACTTGTTGTTTCCCACTTATGTAAGCATGGGGATGCCCAGAGTACTTATATAACACTTTTTGATCAAGATACATTTATATTTTTAAATATAAAAAAAAATCATGCTACCTATTTGTAGGGGTGGGCATCAAGTCGGATATAATTTAGGTTCAAGTAGTTCAGGTCAGGTACCAAATTTATCAGGTAGCAAAATTTGCTACTCGATCTTGACCCGACATAATCAATTACCCAAACAAGTCGGGTATTGGGTATTTTTTAAAAAAAAATTAAATCAAAAAATAAAATAAAACACTCTAGAAAACATTGAATAATTTCTTATGCCATTGATCAAAGCCTTTTTTATATTTGAAACAGTTAGGTCTAATATGCCCAGATAATTAACAAAAATACAAGTAGGAACAAACCTTCTAGGTTTATGTCTCTATCTCTTTGACCAGACCTTCTTAACAGATTTAAACATAGATTCACACTTAACAATTTTCTTTACAAAAATTGTTTTAGAACTTTTACCTAGGTTCTACAATTTTGTACCTTTTGAGAATGAATCTCCACTTGGATATCCTAAACCAACATGATTTCCACTATACTGTCGAATGGAAAGAATTTCATCCAATTGAGATATTCCAGAATTCAAATTTCTTACAGGCTTCATTGTGTTCTCAAGTTCCTTCTTGACTCTATCAAGTTCATGTATTCTTTCATAGGCCAGAAGTTCAAATCTGATCACATCACCTTTGAGTGTCTCATTTTTTCTTTGTCAAGATAGCAATTAATTTAACAAGCCCTTCATTAGTTTTGCACACTTTAAGCCAATTCTTAAACATCTCTAGATACTTGCTTTGAATTTCCTCAATACTAGGTCATTCATGATCACTATTTTCATCAGAATCTGTATCTACAAAAAAAAATAGAATTTAGACATATTTTTTAGGGAAAAATAAATTACTTATACTAGTGAGATGTTGCAACATTTCTAACAACATCCTTTGGAACATCCAATGTTTTTGTTTGTTTCTCTATTTTCAGGGTGATTGAGGTAAGTGCAACGTGATTGTTAACATGTTCTTATTCCTCTTGGCTGCATTCAGAATATCCATCACTCCAAGTGGTGTTAAGTGATCTGCCTATTTTCTTTAAGGTGTTAGCACACTCAGCTTGAATGTGGCTAAATCTTTCACATTTCCTGTATTGAATTCCCCTATTTTTCTTGAAATCAGATGCATTAAACTTATTTTTATTCTTATGAGAGTTAGATATTTTACCAGTCTTTGGGGATTTGTTTCCTTCACTCATTTGCTTTAAAAAAATTTGAAAGTTCAAAATGAAAAATGAAAATAAAAATGAAAATAAAATGAATATTGAAGATGAAAATGGCAAAAAAGTCATAAACCCACCATCATTCTATATGCTTCATTTCTTTTTCTTCCTTCTTTTTTCTTTGTCCACGTTTCTTTTTCTTCTTTTTTTTTGTTCTCTTTTTTTTTTCTTTGTTCTTCTTCAATTCTTCTCTTTTTTTCCTTCTTGTTCTCAATTATCATTGTCTTCCCCCATCAGCATTCTTTCTCTCTTTATTTATTTTTTCTATTTTCCTCCTTTTATTTTTTCTTTTTCTTTCATTTTCTTCTTGTTGTTCAACCATCCACCGTCTCAATCATCATTGTCTTCCCCCATCTGTTAGAGTAAAATACCCAACACCTCAATTGGATTAGATGTATTATACTCTTTTGCTTTTGTAAAGACAATTTTATTGGGAATTATATTAATAAAAAGGCATTATTTTGATCTTATGTCTTGCATCTTTTATTTATGCACATTAAATAAAGTCTTTAAATCAAATATAGTTATGGGACATGATCGCACATATGATGGCGATTATGAAATATGTCTCTAAGTCTTTGGTCTTAAATAAGTTACGAGTCAAGAGTTTTTTGAGATGGGACATCAAATAGTTCAGTAAGACTCGCACGTATGATGCATACTAGTGAGATGAGAATGTCACATTTTATTGGCATTAGCGTAGAGACGTAAGTGTATGTATGTGGTTGCTTATTAGGGAATAAGTACACCGAACATGACCCGCAAGAAATTCTTAGTTGGAGGCTTTGGCCGTCGAAACAAGAATTTCTGTGTTGCGATAGTACACGACTAGTCCTCAGACTTGAGGCACTATGGTAGCCTTATGTGCATCTTGCAGCACTTTGACATATCTTCTGATTGCTTGACAATCACAAAGGGGGTATGTTGGGTGTTGCACTGATGTGCATGGAGGTTTGTCAATAGACAATATAGAATTTGACATTTGTCTTTTTAAACAAGAGAATCTCCTATGTTTTCATAGTTCGTGATTCAAAGACCTTGGCCAAGGCAGGATGAATCGTGATTCATCTAGAATCATTAGAACTTGAAATGGGATCACAGTTATTGAATCATTTAGGGTTTCGACTTATAATCCATACCTTAAATTCAATCAGGAGATTACCTGTCGAAAGGACCGTACGTGTATGGTACTCGCAACTGAAATAGGTTTACTCGCTATTTCACTTAAAACTAGTTTGCCATGATTATTTGTTAGGTGTTTTCATAGATAGTAAGATTTTTAGAACTAAGGAGTTGATTCCAAACGGATTAATTAATTGAATTAATTAATTGGAATAATTGTTATTCATAAGTTGCAAATATTGCAAACTCTAGTAGTTTAGTAGTGAACCTAAAAGGGTCACACATCTTTATGGAAAGTAACATTTCTAATTTTAGATTTTATCCAATTGTTGGAAATTAATTAAGGGTTTTATTTAATTTAATAATTAAATTAATTATTCAATTACATAATTGGATTATTTAATTGGACTTAATTTGATTAGGAAGCCCAAATGGAGTAAATTAAATTAATCAATTGGATTGATTAAATTGGAATTGAATTGATTTGGGAATTTTTGAGTCCAAACCCAAAATTAATGTGAATCACTTAAAAAGCCCACTAAAATATGAAGAGAATAAATTAAATAAATATGATTTATTTAATTAACATATTTATAGATAAATAAATATAGTGATCAATTTTATAGGATAAAATCGGCCACTAAGATTTAATTTATGTATAAATATAATTATAGTATATATATATATATATGCTATATATCTATCTTGATATTATTTGAAAAGTTCAAATTAATATCAACAATATATGTAGACAATTTTGATGATTAATGTAGTCTCAAATTAGTCCACATACAATATGAGAGAGAAAGAGAAGAGTTTTTGAAAGATTTGGAATCCTTCCAAGATAAGGTTTTGAAATAGTTCAAAATTGAAAAACTTTTCAATAGTTGGAGATGAATTAAAATTTTCAGCCCTATATATATGAGGGATGAAAATTTCATAATAAATTCAAAAAAAATTGAACAAAAATTATTTTGCTTAAAGTCTTCTATTTTTGCTCTCCAATAAAAGAAAAAAAAAAAAAAAAAAAATCAGTTTCTTGTCATTCTCTTCATATTATTGTTTCAAAAACTTAAAGAATCAATCTTTATTATTCTTGAAAATTTACTCCGATTCTAAATTAGTAAATAATTAAAAAGATACTAACGAATCCTATTGATTGGTGTTGTTCTTCCGTATTGTAGACCTGATAGAGGGGAGACACTTGGATCCCTGTGAATTCTGATAGTCCAGGATAAGCAATTGATTATTTCATTCCCTACAATAACCGAAGTGCACAAAAGGTATAATCTGATTTTATATTTATTTATATATTTATTTGAATAAGCGCGATCGTTAAAATCGTTTTCGAATCAAATGAGTTAAATTTATGTTTGATAAAAATTTTAATTTTTCGCTACATGTACCGCTGCGATTATAGCGAACCCAACACCATCAGCCTCCTCTCTCTCTCTCTCTCTTCTCTCTCTCTCTCTCTCTCTCTATTTATTTTTTCTATTTTCCTCCTTTTCTTTTTTCTTTTTCTTTCCTTTTCTTCTTCTTGTTCAACCATCCACCATCTTTTCTTCTTCTTCTACATGAGAGTTAGGAATATCTATTCTTCTACTTTGAGAGTTAAAAATAGTTAAAATGGGAATATAAAGATAAAGTGCTACTATGCAATGTAGGGGGCAATGGAAAATGCAGAAAGAAGTCTAGTTTTTATATTAAAACTTAATTTTTAATTTTTTTTTAACATATTGAATATCTGATCGGGTAATATTAAAACTATCCAATTTAATTTTTCAAAAGAGTCAACCCAATAGGGTAATATCAAATCGAATTGGGTCGAGACCAAGAACCAGAATGCCCACCCCTGCCTGTTTTATTCGTGGGTTTGTTTTCTTAGCCTTTAGATGTGCAAGTTGTGTTTGCCCCTGATACAACAGGGGTTAATTTGGGAGAACATGGGGGTTTCAGTGACCACTTATAAAATAAATATACTTTGACTAGTTATATGAAATGATACAACAGTTGGAAGAAACCATGAGTGATGGGTCCATGTGATAAGAAATTCAATCAGCATCATGAGGATACTGGTTGATATTCAACAAACCAAATCTGAACAAACAGAAGATAGATAAAATATCAAAGGGATGGAGGGAAGCAGCTGACACCTTAACATGACATAGTATAAAGAAATGAATCAGCAGCCATAAAAAGCCCTGGAAAGTGAGATCTGCTGTTGGGACTTCACATGCTGCGGCTGTCTGTATCTCTCTCTCAACATATGAAGTAACTGGTAGTAAATAGGCTTATACATTCAAGGGGGACTCGAAAATGAATATATATCATGCAACAAGTAATAGCTGTGGATGTAGCAAAGCACATCATATGTCTCTGTCTCTCTTGCACTCGGGCGGAACAATGGGGTACCTGGACCGATCAGTGCAGTAGTTGTAAATGGTGTACTTGTCACGAACCCAACGGAGACGACGCCATTGGAATGAATCAAGGTCCTGAAATTCCTTCTGATCCCACCAGCGCTTGCCCTGAGTGTCACAGAACTTGGCCTGGACTGTGGCCTCACAACCGTCAACATGGAAGCCCTTGTAAGAGGCCACAAATGGAGCCTTGGACCAGTCAGTCTTCTCAAGCCCACCCCTTGTGGCCCAGTCGTCTGCGTTCCACAGGCTCGAGTATATCTTCATGGGCTGGTTGAATGGAAATTTCACTCCCAAATCATTGCTGTTCTTGAACACTCTGATTGGCACATCGTCCACGAAGAATCTGTGCGTCCCCACATCAATCAAGAATCATGTCATGTCATAACATATACTTTTAGCCAAAAGACTGAAATAAATTATCTATCCATGCCTTTGTAAATACTTTTGAGCAAAAGTAATTCAGATGTTTTTGGGTGGGAATCAAAGGTGTTAAAAAGAAGGATAGTATCGATAAAAAAATTCAAACCCACTAGACGAGACCACCACATTGTTTAGTCTGTTTCAGTTTTGTTTGGAGTTTTTCCAAGATTTTCCTGTTTGATATCTTCCTCAATCAGCGGGGATAAGAGCAAAAATTAAAATGCTAATGGCCCTAGAAAGTCAAAAGCCGCACATGATCCTGACTACTTAAATATATCCCACCAGAAAAATACATGAGGTAGATACAGATGAAACCAACTCTTGATAGTCATTATGTTAAATTTAAATTTCATTCATAAATGAACAAACCAAATCTGGTCGGCCCCCTTAATCACATGCCATAGACCTCAAGTCAAAAAGATGTTGATTATAAGTGGAGAGTAGATATCACCAGCAATTAGCCACAGGAAATTCAGACAAACAAGAATTAAGCTGTGGAAAATAAACAATATTCATTATCAGGAACTCAAAACAAAAAATAAAGCAACCTGTCCCCTGGGCCAGTCCACAGATTTTTTTTGTCCATAACTAGGCGCACACTAAGTGTGGGCTATTAGGCGTGCCCAATGGGTTTCCAGTTCTCACATAAGAGTAGTGGCTACTTTTCTTTCGTCATGAAAAGATAAATAAATAAAGCAAACTCATTAAGGTTTCCTACACGAGAATAGCAGCTCAATTAGACACTATTGCTATTCACTCATCAGCTCATGCATCTGAATACTATAAGTACTAGGTAAAATAGGAGTAAATTAACAGCAACGGAAGTAAAACCAGGCACCAGCCAGCTTAGTGTTTGGTAAGTTATTAAGATGCAATGAAGGGCTTAAATGCTCTCAAATAAAGAAGAGATGTAGAAGCCACAAGTAAACTTACACAATCTGGTAGAGATTCCACAAGACAGAGTAGGCGTGGTACTCTTTTGTTGGATCAAACCAAAGATAAATCCTGTGCTCTTTGTCTCCTTTCCCTCCTGTGTATACATTGGTCTGCAAGATGTATGGCTGCCCAGTTCTGTTCCCCAAGAACTCAAAGTCTATTTCATCATGCTCTGAGTTTTGAGAAGATAGCTGCACGGCCCCCATAAATCAAAGGAAGAAAGAAAAGAATAAAAGTAAATTACTCAAACATGCCCATAAGAACTACATATGAGGGGTGAAAAACAAAATCGATCTTTCTGAAATAGTTATCTCCTCAGCAGGATTTCCAGCTAATGAACAAATGAAAGAGCACAAATGGGCACAAAAGGAAATCAGAAATGGTCACTTTTCCAAGAAAAGGTAATAATAGTCTTTGTCATATGCTCTTCCAGCCAAAAGAAGAGAAGTAATAGTTTAAGATTATGATCAAAAGCATATCCAAAGCAACTGATATACTATGGCATGGCTCAAAAAGTAGTATTTACTTACATAGAAAGCAGTAACAGTGCCAGCAGAATCTCCAGGGACCATCTTAATGTTCATACTGAAGTGGCCAAATAGGTAGGAACCCTTTGACTGGAATCCAGTACCTAAACCAAAAATATCAAGATTAGACTCAATAAGTTCAAACCAAAGGGTAATAGCATTTGCAAGAAGCTAGAAAGAAGCAAGGTCCATATGAGCAATTTTTACCAGTGTACTTGTCAAGAAAGAGCTGGATCTCTGAGCCACCATTGTTGTACTTGATGTGATCAAAAGCCCATGTGGGCACGTAGTTCCTGCCAAAGGGCACATCCACTGGTTTCCTTGGTGCAGCACCCAATGCTCCGGAGACCAGCATCAAGAAACCAAATGACAGAGTCCATAAGTAATGAGAAGCCATCTTTCTGCAAAAGCAAATGCAAATGCGGCCAACTTAGAGCAAGAAACGAAGGGAAAAGAGGAGAAGCCTCTTCAAGCTTCTAGTGCATTGGCTGAGAGAACGAGGGAAGTTTCAATGAAAGAGCTATGAGGGGAAGCAGAGGAGCCTAAGGCTCTTTATATAGGCCCATAGGGCTTGGTTTCTCCTAGGTTCTAATCAATGAAGTAGTTTACAATTTTAAATAAGGCCTGTGCAACAAAAGCTATGCCCCCACCCTCCCCCCCCCCCCCAAACCAAACAAAAAGAAAAAAGAAGAAGAAAAGAAAAATGCCATGATAGTTATAATACTAACTTAGATAAATTAACTCATGCAACATGATACGTGAAAACGTTGAAACTTTGAAATAAAATTTTATATGCTTTAATTTGGCATATATTGGTTCATAGCTGAAGCCTTCTATTTTTTTTCATTTTTGTTTTCATTCTTAAATTTTTACCAATAACTGACTATTTTATGACTCATAGGCATTGCTACAGATGGGATGAACATAACTTACATAATGGTGACTGATACTGAACCAAATATTACCTATTTTTGCAATGCAATTTTTGGAACAATTGACAGAAGCTGGGCCTCCATGTTTCTTCGGCTTTCAACTGGTTGATTTTCCACTCATTTCATCAGCCCTCTTCTTGCAATTCTTCTCTTCTACTTTGGGATCAATTTTAATGTTGGCTAATATTGCGGACTAGTCACTTTTTTTGTGGATTCACCATCTTTTTTCGGTTTCTTATCATAAATAAGCAGCTTAATTCATTCCTTTTGAGTAATTATGGACGTTTCGGTTTTTGAGATAATATTTACTAGATTGCAATTAAATCATGTTGGTGAATTGATTTATAGTAATACTTTCCAAGTCAAAATAATGTGAAAGATTAACTTTAATATTAATAATATTAAAATTCAATTTGAATTTGTATAGCTAACGAATTCATATTCGATTCGTACCTATTACCATTTTTATCCAAAATTTAAAAGTTTTCAAGACCCAATAGAATACTAGACATGTAATATCAAAAGGAGCTTATCTACACAATCATCATAAATGTGTAGAACTAGCGTGCAGAACACTTGTCCCTATTGGTAAGGAGAATTTTTAAGTGAATTGAGAATATCATATTAATGATTTATGTGCACGTATTATATGATTTTTTTTGTTTATGGTTATGTAGGAAATATGTATAAAAGCTAATTTTACTAATTTAATAATTTGAGTGTAATAGCAAAGTCCATCTACATTAATTCACTTAAAATCGTATTTGTCCTACAACACAATAAAGTTATTAATAGAAAGTCTTTGTGCTTCCGACTCAAACTATCAACAATTAAATTAATAATAACTTGTGTGGGAGGTCAAATGTATTCAAATTCGTTCGGAATTAAAAAATTTGAAATTTTGTCTGTATCTCATATATAAAGCAGTATTTATTCATTTGGACAAGTGTAATCACAAATACTGAATTACACCTTTAGGTAGCATAAAACTATGCATATAGTACAATCATATGATACTTGTAATCGAAGGAGTTAAAATTTAAGACTATGATAAAAAATTTATAATTTTACCAATTACTTATAGAATAGAAAATATTTTCAATTTACTTTGGTAAAAACTCTATCCTAATATAATAGAGACAAAAATAGAATTTGGGCAAAATACATAATTAATATTGTAAAGGACATAGAAAAACGGGCCGAACAGGGTCCGCATTGCAGTCGGCAATCGGCAGTCGGCACAACCCAATTCCATGCTTTATTTGTCTGCTTGGAGGACCAATCACAATATGTGAAACTTTTTGTTGGGTCGAGTGCAATTCATTTTTTAACATTGAATTACCACCCACCCCATATTCAACCAATAATATCTAAGTAGTCGTTTTATTTTCATTTCTAAAGGATATTTTTTTTTATTATTTTAAACTTCAAAAATATTATTTTACCTATTTTTATTAGAATTGTAGTTTATTTTTATTTTTAAAATTTATTTTAATTTTATTAATATTTTACGGGTTTTTATATATCTATCAAAAACTCATTTTCAAGTTTATTATACATTTTCATACAAAAACATGATATTTTTATTTTCAAACTTATATAATTAATATTAGGGATGACAATTGAGTAGATTTAATCAAATTTAAGACATGCCCTATTAATAATTTTTAGGACCTTTCAGATCTGAATCCAACGGATTAGACCATTTAGATTCATTTTATTGTTTTAAAAATATTAATTTTTTTAATAAATAATGCACTCAAACTTTCTAAAAATAATATGTATTTAAAAAAATTACATATATATAATAAATTTAAAAAAATAAAAAAATTAACGGGACGAATTTAGGGTTGGACAAGTTTGAAAATAAAAATTCAAAACCCACCACAAACCCATTTATAATAGTAAAAACTCATTTCGAGCATAGCAAATTTGAGTTTGAACAAATCTCGTTATCTTTCCTAATCAATATAAAAATATAATTAATTCAAATATATTTTTATATTTATAAAAAATCTAATAAAAATAATTTAAATCTTAAAAATATTGATAACATAAAAATGAGTTTGAAAGGAACAGATGGACTTTAAAATCGCAAGTTGTATTCCTAAAAAAGTGAGAAAAGTGGAAATGGAGGTAAATTGACTTGTACTTGCTTCCAGCGGTAGGGTGGAGGTTCGAATTTTGGTGGGAACCTGCGGATGCATTTCAGTATGAAGCAATTATTGGACTGTCAGTGGGACCCTACGACTGAGGTGTTTTGAGGGATCAATGTGGGTTTGTGAGCAGAAGTGTACAGTTCTTGTTGGAAACCTGAATGTTGGTTAAGATATATCCCGCGATTTACCCCCTCTTAGCTATTAGGAACAGGTGTTTAAAAGGTTCAAAATTAATTTGGCGCAAGTTAGTAATTTGAATTAAAAAAAAAAAAAAAAAGTGAGAAAAGTGGAAATGGAGGTAAATTGGTGTGCGTCACCCCCACTGTTCATTTGCAGAATTTGTATACAAAATGGCAGTGCACAAGCAATGCTCCATTAACAAACGGGTGGGTTGCCTTTCCAACATCGGCAGCGGTGGCTGCATTCATTCTGACGCGGTTTTCCTGGTGCTGTCAATAATTTTAATTTAATACTACCATACTATTTGACCCATTTATGTTTCCCACATGTTCACCATCCACAAACAAACACCATGTATATTACCTATTACAACACACGATCATAATTTAGTTGGTGTGATCTATTATTTTTTTTAAAAGATTATTGAATCAATTTCATTTGCAAAAATAATTGACGAATCAATATTATTTATGATAAAAGGGATTTCAGTTCAATTGATGGAGTTAAAGGGATGAATTTGTTTTTTTAGTATCGTAACGATTCTTCTTATTTCACACATTATACATATTTTATATTAAAATTTACTTTTAATTATGGATGAAAATATCTTTAGTGTGATTGTAACGCAATAATCAACGTATTGTATTGAGTTTCAATAGAAATAGTTGTGGGTGATCAATTATTAACCGCACGATACTCTTTTTCTATGAAAAATAAAAAGAGATGTGATGCCAATGAATTTATTTTATAGTATTAATTATGATTTAATATGAACATTTTTTTTTTAAGAAATTGTATGATATGAATTATTATATTAGTAGCGCATGCCTTTTATTTACCAAAAAGGGGTAAAAAAAAGAGAAAAGAAAAGGAGTAATTGGAGGGTATTGCAATTTACAAAGTTTTGAACTTGGGGAGTGAAGAAGGTTTGAATACACAAACTTTGAAAAGATTGGGTAAAAGGGGGTTGATGGGGGTGGGGGGCAGGGCCATATTTCACATGACATGTGCCTCCTCTGCTTACACTGTCAATCTGCTGCACATGACCCTTTTCTCTTTTCATATCTTTAATAATTAGTTTATTTATGCCTCTCTCTCTCTCTCTCCCCCTCTCCCTCTCCCTCTCTCTAATTACTTGCTCTGATATCTGTAAAGGTGTCGATTTCTGATATTATTCCTTCATTATCACCACCATTTGATTGACTTGTCCAAACTACCCCATTTCATTACTCTCTGCCAATCTCCCACAAATTACATGGATATATTAATTTGACCTATTTAATATTCTGTTATATGGATATTCTAATTAAGAATTTTTTATGGTGGAGTAAATTCAGTCATTATTTTTTTTTATGCACATTGATAAATTTATTGATTGTGTGTACCGATTAGACTTGTGTGAGCTCACTATAAGATGACAAAGACAGATTTAGCATAAATTAAAAACTCGTCTTATTTGCTTTTCATTGGACCTGACAACTATTTCATCCTTCCTCCTCTCACACCATACTTTACCCCAACCCCAAATTACAGACTCTACAGGTCCAACCTGCTACACGACCCATTGATTTGCAACTTTTTTAGATTGAAATTTGGTTTACGAGATTAAATAGAAGCTGGATTAAGTTACTTATTAGCATTCCAAATCTAATTACCAAAATATTTGCCTGCAGACAAGTCCTAATTACCACAATATCACAAATTAGAGGATTCTAGGTAGAAGGTAGAAGCAGCACATTACAAAGTGGGGATTTGGAAACACTCATCTATCCCAAAATTATTTTTCTCATTTTCTTTTTGGGCCTCCCAAATAACCTAAAATGAATTTTTATTTTTTTCTAAATTACCATCTTAATTTGAAATAATGATATGACACAATTAACTCTCAACACTGTTTTAAAAGTAATACTAAATTTTTACCTTTTAAACTCTTATTTAAGACTCCATATTGAAGCAATTTACACTTACAAATTCGGACTAATGAGTATTTTATTATATACATTCTAGATAATTTTAATATAGGCATACACACACAAGTGAGGTTTACGAATTACGCTAAACTTCACCAATCCGATCTTGACTGGATCCAAAATAGCAAGACACATACCCAATTCATAACATGTATAGTACATAAAAAATCGCTCTCAAATGAATCGGTTCGAATTTGGACAAGACCTATTACTATCTAAATTTGAAATCTGTAGCCAATAAACCAAATTGACTTTTTAACCACCAAACCAACCTTTGTGGGATGTTTTTATGTCAGCTAGTTTGCCTTTCAATTAATTTCACCCTTTTGTATCCGATCAAAGACACGTCACACATAAATAATTTCTTGCAGTCGAGTACCAAAACAATTGACATGCCCAATTTTGTTATTGAGGCAATCCCTAGCTATGTGATTGCTTATCTATCTGTCCATGAGCACGAGCCAGCAGAGATTTGGGTGATTATTAATGAAGAAAGAAAAAGCAAACAGATGGCTCAAGGGATGTTTGGGAAGAAGAGCACCTGACTGAGTGTTGAACATGTGGATTGATTGATTTATTAATTTTGTTTGACGAGTTTTGACGTGCAAATGAACTCAAACCCAAAATCATGTTCATGTGCTTGTGTGCATCATCAGGAAGCCAACTTCAATCCTCTGTCTGTCTCTCTTATCACTCACTCATCCCTTCAATTTTCTGGCACTCCATTATTTGTAGCCTATTGAGCTGTCCTTCATAAATGCTGCTAACCCCAGTCCAACCTGCACCAGCTGATAATCAATTCAGTTTAGGGGTGCTCATAATAATTTGGGTAACTGATCAAAGCCAATTGAAATTTTTTGATCTGCACCGATTTCGATTCGATTTTTAATTTTTTATTTTTTAATTTTTTATTTTTGATGTTTTATTTTGGTTAATTAAACCAACCCAAAAATTGAATTACAATTTTTATGTATTTATATAATATTTTTATAAACTTGTTATTTATTTTTATAATATTTTTATTTCTTTCCCACCCAAACTAAAAATATATTAGTAATTCTATTATCTAACTTTTTATGTATTTTTTAATTTTTTTATAAAAATTTGATTAACCAAAAAATTAAAAAAATCAATTATAATCAAAACCAGATCGATAAATTCGATTCGGTGTTCAATTTATGATTTTGATCAATTGAAATTTTGATTAACCAAAATTTCAATTTTATTCAGTTCGATTTGACTAAATGAGTGCCCCTAATTTAGTTTCATCATTAATTAAAAATTGAGTTTCGATGAATCAAATCAATTATATTATATATAATTATATTTATTTGTGATTGATCATTCTATTTGTAATATGAAATGATTTTATCGGATTTAAAATCCGATTGACTTGAATTCTAATAAATTGAGTTTGAATTAGAATTTTTTTATAAAATACAACAATTGATCTCAACAAAAAGAATAGTTTGTCATATCATCTTTTAACTTCGAAAAAACAAAAAGAAGTGATGATGCATCGTGGGTTCGCAATCGTATTTTAGTGTATTCAGACACGTCGTTTTCTTCATCTTCTACAAATAATTTCGAATAGTTTTTTCGTATCATCTTTTTTCTATGTAAAACTGCTGAGGGTAGTTTGAAATGAAGACATTCGGTTACGCCCTTGGACTCCATTTTTGGACGGGACCGTATTTTTGGGATCTCAATAGATATTCTAAAATTAGAAATTGAATCCTCCATGTTATGATACATGCCAACTTATGTTCGAATAGAGAGAAACGCAGCTTCAAAATAAAAGCTAATATGAAGCTTTGGCAGCTTCCTTTATAATTTTACCAAGTTGTCTCTTGCCACGAATGTTTTTTTTTTTTTTTTTTATCCGACTAAAATACTATTTTAGTATTATTAATTTTGATGATATTTATGTAATTTAGTAATTATGTAATTTTAAAATAAATAATACTTATTTTTTTTAATTGATCAATGAGACTTATATGCTAATTACAAGAGGAGTTCAATGCAAATTCTATTTTCATCTGTTTGATCTTCTCAAAACATGTGTCGCGTGTGAAAATTATATGGAAAACTACTTTACTTTTTATTTTTATTTTTTTTCATTTATGTGTTCATATTCGGATTCAATGATTTTGTTAAATAATTTTTTTTAAAAATAAAAATATTAAATAGTTCAAATTTAAATAACAAAATTTAATTGTATTTTGAATTAATTATTTTTAGTCTAGTAAGTAACGATTAAGAAAAAAATTAAATTAATTAATAAATATGAAAATTATTCATAAAAATTGCAAAAATTAAAACGTGATTTTTGATACAGTTTGTTATAACAAAATAAAAAATCAAAATTAAGTCGAATACCTAATTCTTATGGAAAAAAAATTAAATACCAAATTGAATTTTTTTGTTCGACTTTGGTGCATACTCAATTTTTAATTTCAGTTTGATTTCATTGGTTTATCGAACTATGGTCACCCCTGTAAAAAAAGTCACATTGAAATTAATTGAATTAGAATATAAAGAGATATGACACACTAGATTTAATATGAAAAATAGTTTATTATGTAATATGTCTCTTTGAATAAACTAAAAATATTCAATCTAATTATATTTATTAAAATTAATGTGGAAATAACATCATCTTTTTATATCAATTTAAAGGTACATTCTACTGCCGTATTTATAATTTTGGTTATTCCATATTCTGAAAAAATATGATAGAACAAAACCTATATACTAAAGTACATTTATGACTAATATTGAATCTTTTATTGATCATAGAACTAAATTTACAAAATCTCCCTAAACTATGAGATTAAAGTCCATTTTTCTATGCTTATAGATATAAAAATAATTACATCAATTAATAGAATATTTGATTTTTTTAACATTTATTTTTTTAAGTCACCCACATCTGAATTTTATATCATTTACCAATTTGCTAATTTCTTTCGAAAACTTGTGAAAATTATATTTATAAATACTTTACCTTTTGTTTTCTCTTTTATCCATTTTTACATGCACATATTACAATTCAATGATTTTAAATAAAATTTTTAAAAAATTAAATAATAAAACCTAATTGTATTTCAAATTTATGATTTTTAGTTTGGTAAGTTAAAAATACGAAAAAAAGTATGAAATGAATTAATAAATATAAAATAAAATATAAAAATTATTTATAAAACTTTTAAAAGTTCAAATTTGATATTGGTATGGTTAGATAAACCAAAATAAAACATCAAAATCAAACCGAATATCAAATCTTATGAAAATAAAAATAAATACCAAATCGAATTTTTTTGTTCAACTTTGGTAAATACCGAATTTTCAGTTTCGATTTGATTTCATCAATTTATCTAACTATGATTACCCTATAAAAAAGTCACATTGAAATATACTAGAAAAAGATATAACACACTAGATTTAATATAAAAATTATTTTATGGTGAAATATATATATATATTTGAATAAACTAAATATATCTCACAATATCCAATCTAATTAGATTTATTAAAATTAATATGGAAATAACATCAATTTTTATATTAATTCAAAGGCAAATTCTATTGTCATATTTATAATTTTGGTTATTTCAATTTTTGAAAAAATAAAATAGAGCAAAACCTATATATTAAATTATATTTATGACTAAAATTGGACCTTTTCATAACCATGAGATTAAATTTGCAATACATCCTTAAACTATGAGACTAAAATGTATTTTTTTGTGATTGAGAGATAAGAATATAATTATATCGATTCATAAAATATTTAATTTCTTTAACACTTGCTTTCTCAAACCACCTATATTTGAGTTTTATATCATCTTTACCAATTATAGGTCCATATTCCAAAAGTTATGTTATCACTTATATTCACATATTTTATGTATAAAATTCAAAATTTGTTTTAATAATTTGACTTATCCTTTACTATTGGAATTATAATAGTCCGGTGATAATTGCATTTGATATTTTACTTAGTATTTTTTTTTTACTTTTGGAATATATGCTAAATCACTCATAGAGTCGCTTCATGAAAAACATAACATATCTTTTGGTTTGATCATTTAATCTAATGAATTTTGGTTGTACTATTTTATTGTCAGTTTGAAAATTATAGTTTTGATTGGCTTTCTCTTGCTACTTTCTTTCAAACATTATTTTTTTTCGTCGAATACCAAAATATATTTGTCACTTATATTTTTTGCAAATGGTATTTCATTCCACCAAAATACCAATTATTTATTATAATATTTGAATAATCTTATACTCTATTATACTGTCACTAACTACAACGAAATAACAATGACAAGACATCTACAGTTGAAAATGTCTCTCATTAACCACAACAAAATAATATTAATAAAACATTTACAGTTGAAAATATCTTCCAAATTACATCATATCATTTGTCCCAACAAAACAAATAGATTTTTATTATATACACGTTTTCCAAACTCACTTCTGAGAACACTCTCCTAAAAACGACTAGAAATGAAACCAAACAGAGTTTAATTTTTTTTAATAGAATCAAGCATGACAAAAATAAGTTGTATGAATATTCATCTTGTATCACCACATTTAAACTTAAGTATTTAAATATATATATATATATATATATATTGCATTAAGTAGAAAATAATTTTGTACTACATTTACTTGTGTATTTCTTGATCCTTTTACATAATTTTTTATTTAATAAATTATAGAATAATAAATAATTGGAGCATTTTTAGGAGTATAGGTGGTAAAATAAAATTAACCCTAAAAATTTCAAGGTAATATAAGAGATAAAATATTATATATGGATATGTATTATTACAGTATTGCTTAGTTATACATAGCATATTTTTAGTTCAATTTCTTCTTTATTTTCATTTCTTAACAGAATTTAATTATATTTTGCATTTTTTTAGTTTGGTAAGTTAAAAATAAAAAAAAGTATAAAATTAAATTAATAAATATAAATTAAGATATAAAAATAATTTATAAAATTTATAAAAATTAAATTCGATATTCAGTACATTTGATAAATTGGAATAAAAAATTAAAATCAAATCAAAAATCAATTTTTTATGAAAATAAAAATAAAAAATCTAACTTTGGTACATATCGAATTTTCAGTTTCTGTTTGCCAAATTTCTTCAATTTCTAAGGAATAAATATCGCTTATGCAGTGTGAGTTGAAAGAGAGTTCTTTGTTTTATTGCAATGTCAACTGCAATTTTTTTTGTAATACCTTAATTTATATTTTTTAAATACTTAGTTTTTCTATGTTAGTTTCAATTTGTCTTCTTTTTCTCGAGTTTATTTATATTTTTAATTAATAATTTTTTCAAAAAAAATTAAATTATAAAAATTGTAAGTATCATTATTTGTATACCCTAACTGCATGATTTTGAAGTTATTGATAAAGTTATTGATATACATCAATATGCTAAACTTAAAAAATAAAATACAATCAACTATCAAACAAAATTTTTAGGTTTGTTTATTAGAAGACATGATACTACTAACTCTACATGTTTTTTCATTGTCAAATATCTGATTGAACTGCCTAAAATTTACCATTGAGTCCACAATAGTGTATATTGTGTACCAATAATGTGAGATCTTTTGGATATGTACTTTGAGGTAACGTCTGAATATTTCAAAAGAGAATCAAAAACTTCAATTAAACTATAAGTTGTCAAAACTTTTAAAAGTTTGAATATTTTTTCTTAGAGAGCATGGAAAAAAACATTAGTTCATATGATCTTTTAAATATTCATATTGATATAGATAACATAGACAATATTTTTTTAAGAGATACAAGATAAAATGTCAATAAAAATACCCTTGAAAGAATATGAAGCACAACTAAAGTTGAATGCTGAATATTATAAAAAAAAAATTCAATGATTTTAAATTTCATACAAATGGGCAATGGTTTCTTTATAGATGGGTCAGGTGGAACACAAATTTTTTTTTTGTACTTTACATTATTAGCTCATTTTATATGCAAAATTTTAATAGCGTTTGTAACTATGCCATCTAGAGTTGCTAACCCAATAATGTCAGGGAGTAGAACAATATATTCTTGTTTTAAAATATTGATAGATACAAATGAATCATATAATTGTACTGTGTTCAAACAAAGTGGGGGCTATAGAGCTATTGCGTAAAGTATAACTATTTTTATGGATAAAACACCAATTGCGAAATGATGGGCTATTAAGAATATTGATAAATTATTGAAAGACTTTTATTGAAAAATGATAAGGATTTTGGTGGAAAAGTAATATTTTTTGTGGAGATTTTAGACAAGTATTACCAGTTATTCCGAACGCAACAATTTATCAAACTATTTCTGCAAGTTTGGTGAAATCATATTTATGGCCCAAAATTAAAAAAAAAAATACTTTATCAAAGAACATGAGTCGAGGAATGATTCGAACTTAAGTGAGTTCTTACTTAAAGTTAGAAATAGTGAATAACCAAGTGATACTGAACGTAACATCAAAATTTCAGAATAGATAATTATTGAGTATGAAAATAAAGAAAACTCAATATTACGACTTATTAAGGTTATTTTTTCAACATTAAATAAGAATGTTCACTCAACTAATTACTTGACAACTTGAGCAATATTAGCCGCTAAACATGAATATATTGATAAATTGAATAATAAATTGATCTTTATATTTTTTTTTGAAAAGTAAGAACTTTCAACAATTTTATGAAGCTGTTGATGACATAAATAGCTATTATAAAGATGATATTTTGAACTTTTTAAGCCAAGTGTCTTGCATCCTCGTAAGTTGGTGCTGGAAAAAAAATTATCCAATAATTCTTTTGAGTAATTTGGACTAATCAAATGGATTGTATAATAGTACAAAAATGGTATGTAGGACTTCAAGGATAACATAAATAATGCAGCTATTATATTTGAGTAATATACTGGAAAACACGTCTTTATACTTAGTATTACTGTCACCAACTAAAAATGAAGGTTATCCATCTCAATTTAGATGTAAATAATTTCGTATTAAATTTTACTTTGTTATTACAATAAAAAAAGTCAAGAATAAACATTCCAAATGTTGATATCTATTTGCCTCATTTAGTGTCTTCTTATAACTAATTGTATGTTGCTCTTTTCAAAGAAGTTCAATGTCTATAATCAAAGTATTGTTAAACCAGACATTTCAAATGTAAGAGGAAAGATGTGAATTAAAAATATTGTGTACAGATAAGTTTTGACGACAGATACAAATATTTTTTTCTAAGTAATATATTATATTATTAATAGTAACTAATATTTTATTTTTATTAGGAATACTCAACCTTGAAGCAGGATTCATTATAGGACAAAGTTATGATACCTAACAATCATGTAATGTGAAAAACATTCCAACATTCAATTTTTAATTTCTAAAAAACAAGTGTCGCCTAAAAAGTATGAGCTACAAGAGTGTCTTGCTTTGTAGTAATGTCATATTGATCAATAATTACTTTATGAAATACTTTGAAATATTTTATTTTTATTGATTAATTTTTTATCTAATATTTTTTAATTATGAAATATCTTATAATATTTCAATTTTATTCAAATAAATTATTAAATAATATAATTAATTTAATAAAATCATATGAACACGTGCAACGTACGTGTTACTTACTAGTTTTTATTAAATGAGCAAAAAACCCGCATTAGATTATTATAGGATCTCTGAAGTACAAGGATAAGTTGTACAAACCTCATACGCGGAAAAACCATATAAACCTCCAACATGTTCTTTCAACCTTATAATAATAACTATTTGGCAATTAAGGCAAAACCAACCACACATCTTAGGCTTCATTTAGTTCATGTTTTCACGAGATAAATTTTGGCTCATGAATTCTATTTCAAATGATAAAATTGAGGCTTCAAAAATTATGAGATTTTTTATTTGAATGCAATTAGATAAATATGTGACTATGTGTACACTTTTATATAAGTTGTCAAGTTGATGTTGGAAATTAATGCTTATCGTAAAAAAATAATTTTGATTTGTTTTTCAATTAAATCGGGCGCAACAGAAAAACGCGGTATCAGATATTATAATAATTTTCAAAAAATTAATACAATTGTATGAATATATAATTTTACTCAGTTCTATCAAATATAACAATTATATTCAGGAGAATTTCACAAAATATAACCTCATAGAAAAAATCAATTCTGTTTCAAATGATACTTTTAGAATTTTCAAGCCTTACTCACCTAGTTTCAATCTGATTGAATCAGACATCAAACTCTTCTAATCTATGCCTCCACACCAATGGGAACGAGTGGGCATTAATCTTGTGAGGAAAATATTTAACAAAAGTCTAAAGAATTATTCTCTATAAAATAATGTGTCTCTTAGGATAAAGTCTCTTTTCCTCTGTCTTGGTCTATTGGTTAAAAATCGTGTGTATGGAGAGAGAGAGATTCCCTCCCGTATGTACTTGCTGAGTCACTAGCTTCATAATCTTCCTCTAATACTAATAAGCAATACCCTTATTTGATAGGAAAATTATCACTGACTTCTTTTTGTAATTATTAAGAATTCATATTCAAGATAACAATTATAAATATCAAAATAAATATTTCATATTTATTTATTACCCAACAATATCAGATATTCCTGGTAATTTTTAATATTTATAATTAACACCCAATTTAGGAAATAATTTTCTACAATTATAAGTACAATTAAATTTATTACATAAAATCCATTTTAATGTTTATGAAGGTAGATTGGGAACCTATGGACCTATAATTGCAAGCTCTAATAAATTCGGATAATTAATTAAACTCTTTAATTAATTCATCCAATTTTTTAATTTCAAGATTACTCTACTAAAATTATGAAATTGCACTCTTATAATTGTAGAATAATTTACTCTCATCAACACTAAGTAGTCCATTGATATGATCATTTCATATGGCTTGATCCTCCATAAACGATTCATAATTAGAGCTATGTTTTTTGTTAACCTTTCTAATTATCTTTTGTTCCTTATCTACCGTGAACAGTTAATTTATAACCAAGTTATAAATTTAAGCGTTCTATTATTCAATTCCAGAATTAACTAATCAATGAATCGTCTTTTCACTTCCTGCAAGAAGATATGAATTTCATATCTGTAAGTTACATTCCACTTACCTATCTCAATATGATCCCAAAATACAAGTGTTTAGAAATCTTGACTAACAAACATTTAACGAGCAAATTAAAAATCATACTGAAATAAATAGAAGTCCATAATCACTCAGGATTAAGATCAATCCATATATAATTATCTATTGATGTTATTTGAATTTAAAAAAATAATAAAAATTATATGAAATTTCAAATTTCATCTGATTCACTCCTATATAATCATATTATATAAAGTGTTTCCATTATGATATTACCAAATCAATAGTTCAGATAAGACTATTACATTCTTAATATTAATATAACGTACTAATAAAGATTTAATTAAAGATCTCAATTTTAATTAACTTCATTATGGACTAATTTAGTTTATTATCCATAATCTTCATCCTATTGTATATAACACTTATATACTAAGATTATAATTATATAAATAAATAGGAATTTTCTGATATTCACTGACATACCAATATGCTATCAAATATTATTTTATTAATTCCATAATTAATGTACTAATACATATTTATCCTAACAGTTGCTTAATGTGATTTTTTTAACAAAAACTCATATTGATTATCAAGATTATTGAATGGAGATTTGAGAACACTAAAGTTGAGTTTGGTCCTTGAATTTTCGTAAAGAAAACGTTATAAAAAATATTTTCCTCACTTCAAATATTTATACTTCAAACTTTATTTTTTCATACTTTTCCTTTTTCGTGTCTTCATCAAAATTCAAAATCCAAATATTGAATAAATTAAAACAAAATCTTGGAAAAATGAAGGTGTTTCCTGGTCACTCATCAGAAGTTTCCTGACCATGACCACTTATTCTTCCAATGCTACTTCACTAATAGGATTTGTTGTTATCACTTAACAAATGCTATACCCATTGCCGTGCAGTAGATTAGAAGCAAACAATATCATGGGCTACAAAAAAAGTGAAAGATAAAAGCTTCGGTAAAATTCTGCTTCGATTATCTTTATGAGCTTCTGTTTATTATATATAAAAGAATGAAAATAACAAGTCCTTTAGACATCAATATTTAGATATGTGATCACAAAAGATAATCTTCGATTATCTTTTTGAGCTTCTGTTTATTATATATAAAAGAAAGAAAATAACAAGTCCTTTAGACATCAATGTGACATGATTACAAGCAAGATTATATTCTTGAAACAGTTTCATTTTTTCTTGTCGAATAGATGGCTTGTTCGAGAGTGGAATATTTCTTAAAATGTCCTTCAATTTTCTTATTTATTGTTGGGTTTTGCATCTTCCTTTGCACAGTAGTTCCTTATTTTGGTGTTGTTTTGTAAATTTATTGTTGGAAACTAATTTTGTTAGTTTGTGATTTGAAGCAAGGTTTTGTGTTTTCTAATTGTAAATATTTGTTCTTTGGAATGAAACTATTTGAACTTTAACCAAAAAAAAATGTAGCCATATAAGATATTTTGATGATGAATTTCCGTAAATTTTGAAGCAAAGGAAAAAAAGGGAGAAAATTAGTAAAATCGGTGGAGAAGTGGGAGAAAATGACAACTCTACTTCAAAATGGAAGGTACAAAACACTCAGATTCTCGTGACCGACACACATCGCATCGCACCCACGTCCAAAACTATGTTCAACAATGTTATATTGGAGACGTGTCAAACAGTGGAGCGGAGTGATTTTGTGAAGTGGCAGCCCATCATCAAAATCCAAAGACAAATATTCCTGAAGATGTAGACTTAACTAACAAATTTATGAAAGCTACAACCAAACCAACTCATTATTCTATGTAGTAGAATGTATATTTGTGCTTCAGAATTTCACACACCACCTGAGGAAACGAGGGGTGAATTCCATGGGGGTGGGCTGGGGGCATGGGAGAAATCATCTATGGTTCGTTCACTTCTTGGAATGACAAATAATTGATGATGAATATAATAAAATATGAAATTAAAATAAATTACATATAATATATACTTTATAAGATTGAATAATATGATTAAATATATACAGTAAAATACTTTTTATCATAATTATTTTTCCCTTTTTCCTTTATCTTTCACGTTCCTTTTTGACTTTTTCTTTACTTTTCTTTTTTTCCACACTCTCCACTTTTCCCACTCTCTCTTCCACTTTTTCTTTCGTTTTTTTTCTCTTTGTTCTTGAGATTTTGGGACATCAAATATCCCACCTATTTTGTCCCTAATTTGTATTTGCATCACCAGCCACCCTCTTGCGGTGGCTTGTCACGGCGCGGCAGGTAACCACCACTGCTATTCTTCTTTCCTTTTTTCTTTTTCTTTTTTCATTTTTAATATTTTGTTTTCCTTTTTTGGTATTTCTACATATTCTCCCTATTCTCCATTTTCATTCTTTCAATTTGTTTGTCGGCGCCACCTCCTTCAATGCCACAACCCCACCCCCCATCCCCCATCCCCCCCGCTTTCATTTTTCTTTATTTGTGTTTTCTTTCGTTCACTAATATCATTTTTTTCAATTTTTTTGTTATATGGTAGTGGCGTCACAGCACCTCCACATCCTCCCTCCACCGCAGGCATCGTTTACTGATTGCTTGTATCCATGTTAACTTCATGGGTATTTTTATCAATGAATCTTATAGATGTTGTAAAGTCAAATTGGGATGCCTCATCCCAACAAAGGAAGGATTAGGAGCAGGCTGGGGATGAAATCCTAGGCAACATTGTATTAGGTTGGTTATCTCAGTAATCAAATCAAACGATGCAAACAAACCCTGAGCATAAATCCGGGGACAAATTATTCGCCTAAACTACAAAGAAGAAAACCCAGACAAGTAAAAATTTCCCCTAAGATGCAACTAATAGCAGAGGCAATGAACATTGGCATCTAAGCAGACACATTATAGAAGAGGAAGAAACAGTAGAAGAATGATCCATTGTTACAGTAGACTGTAATCTCCTATATTTTACAGAAGAAATATAAAAATGTCAGCTCAAATGACACATACACCAAATAAGAAGACGAAAGCCCTTTCTTGCCTTATAAGACAGTTTCACACGGCCTCACAGAATAGAATAAAATCACAAGTTCTCTGGTGGCACACACCGATTGGATTAATACCAATTAAATTACAGGGCCATTGTCAATCTTTTGATCTCTAATTGTTTAAGAACGTCCACAAAAAACAAAAAAACAAAAAAACCAAAAAGAACTAACTCATCAATAAAGTTGCAACGATGCCTGTAAATCACTAATTAGTTGCTTCAGTCTCCAGTGTAGATTCATTATGTTCAGGTTACCTCTAGATTGGCTGATATTAATTGGCAAAAAATCATAACTCTGTAGAGAATGGGCAAAGAAAAATTGACCATAGCTTGCAAGTAAGTAGGAACTTCAGTTAACATGTATTTATTTTTTCTTCAGCCCCTTACTTCTTTTCCTATTGGACAACTTTTGAGTTGATTTTTCGGCATCAGTAGGGTTATTTACAAACCCACTAGGAGAATCATCAGAAACTGTGATATCATTGGAATACTTTTTGATTCTCAAAGAGATAAGAATGCTTGACGAGATCCCAAGAAGGGGAAAGACATATGACCAAACCTGAGATATCTGGGAGCCAGATGCTGAAGCTACAGCAGCACTGGCAAGGCTGCCAATTGAAGTGTTCTGCAAGATCATGGGTAGGCAGCCAATTACTGTTGGAAGCAAGAAATCTACCAGAAACCCAACCTTCGTAGCAGCCAATGCATAATTTATGATATAGGATGGTACAGGTGAGAAGCGAGCAAGAAGAACGAATCTCCAACCATCCCGCTCAACTCCCCTCGATAGCAGGTGAAAGTACTTATTATTCTGCACCCATTGAACTGCAGAGCCAGAACTTCTGAACACAAGCCTGTCATAAAAACTCAAATGAAATCAGATTGGCAGGAAATTCAGATGCATACAAGCACCTACATAAATAGAGAGACATTGAAAAGTAGAGAGGGGAAACTCAATGTAATGTTTCAGATAAGGTTTAGCATCAAATGAACCAACATATTTTGTCAGCAGTCCTGCCACTAACTGATTCCTTCTCATATTTATTCAATCTAATGAAGTAGAAGATATCACAAAATAACCTATATGAGGGAACCAGATAAACTACACAAAACACAAACAGGAGATTATGAGAAGGCATGAAAAGAAAAAAGATAATCTATTCCAAAAAGCCAAAAAAGTAGAAAGCTAAGCATCAAATTAACAATCTCTCTATGAAAAAAAAATGTACAAACACCAAAAAAAAAGACAAAAAGAAAAAAACGAAGAAAACAGCACTATGATTTGCCATTCATAAAACAAAAACTCCAACTAATTAGAAAGGAAAAACAGCAGTTATAGACAAAATTTGCATGCTCTCCAAAAAGTAACACTTATGATGCTAAATCCCATGAAATATCACAACTACCAATCAATCTCATGTAGACAAATACCACTGAAATTATTATGAAGGTAGCAACAGTGCATGCAATTTTATGTTGAGAATTTATGAATTCACAAAAATTCATCTATAAAAACTTATTGAAAAGAAAATTGTAAATTTTCTTATGCTCGGTCCCACTATAAAGTCATCTCCAACCCACAAACATCAAATTTGGTATAACTTTTGCACCAAATTAGGTGTTTTGGTGTAATCATCTCCAACCCATTATATCAAATTTTACACCAAACAAATATTTTATTCTTACTTTCCTTATTTTTCAATTATTACCAATATATTTATTTACAAAGTTATTTAATTATTTATATTTTATTACTACTAATTCTACTAAATAAAAATTATATAATTATATTACATTTATTTGATTATATTACAAAAATAAAAATTACAGCTAATATTACAAGTAAAAAAATACTACGTATAACACAAAAACTTTCACCAATCAAACATAGAGTTCAATACATTTTTGTGATTTAATTCTCAAAATTAGTGTATTTAACCCATAAATAATCAATTGCATCTTGTAGGACCAGGAAATGATCTACCAAAGTATTAAATTATTGTCTTTAGTTTATGTACTATTTTATTTTTTAAATTTTAGTTCTCACTATTTATGTTGTATTATTTTACTTTTGCATTTGGTGCATGTAATGTTATTCAATGTATTTACTTATTATTTGCTAATTATCATAATTTATTGTAAATATTAATTATTTGTTAATTATTACAAACTTTATTGCAAAATAATAACCAAATTAAAATTAAATAAATAAAATTAATTAAATATACAATATAGGATACAAATGAAATTAAAAATTGGGGTAGCACAAATTTGGGAGCAAAATGGGGATATATGGATTATACCAAATTTGGTGTAAATAAATAGTGTGTTACCAAATTTGGTGCAGGAATTGGTGTTGGGTTGGAGAGCAAAAAACATTAAATTTGGTGTTTTGGTGTAGGAAATGGTGTAGGAAATGGTGTAGGGTTGGAGATGCCCCTAGAAATTCAAACTAGAAGAGTTCAGGAAAAAGTAAAGCTATAAACCAAGTGGAATCGTAGTTTGGGATTAAGCCATTTATCAACTTTGAGTGAAACCTTGTGGATCCTTTATGACTTTCTTCTTTTGAAGCAGGAGCCCACAAGTGACTAGTTTAACCAAGAACAAACTAATGATACAAACAAACTCCAGTTCCTGTTGTTTACTTCCATTGGATTTGAATTCACAATTTCCATGTAAAGATTGATGTGGCCATGCTTCTAGAAACTACAAATTTCACATTATTTCCCTTTCAAAGTTTGACCAATGGTGCTGAAAAGATACCTTGGCACCCCTGTCCCTTGTTAAATTAAAGGCACAACCAATCCAAGCAGAGCATGTTTTTCATTGATAAACTTCAATAGAAAGAGAATGCTGATAAAGGAAGTAAACAGTGAAGGAAGGTTGAGCAGGTGGTAAAACATCAAGTTAAGAAATATAAAATTTTTGCTCAATATAATAGCACCAATGGTCAAAATCATGAAATTTAGTGGATAGAGAAAAGGAAAGAGGCATTCTTCAAAAGTTGGGGTCTGCATGCACCAAAGAGTAGCATGTATACAATCGAGTGCTTCCGTGGCCAACTACTATACAGAAATGTTCTGTTCAATTATGTGATGTTTTGCCATTGTTCCAATTGCCATCAACTCTTCTGCAACTGTTCGTAAATGTCTTAAACCTCAAATATACATAAAAGTTGTACGTTATCATCTCCTAGCAAGTTCTAAAATGCTCCTTGTAAGTTAGATAGGACTAGATGAGAAGTCACAGCCTACAAATAGGAGGAAATGACGCTAATCCTAATCATAGAAATTATCCGTAATCAGTAATCAGTAATCAGTGCAACTGGTGAAGTTATTTAATTTACTGCTCTATTGCGAGCATAGATAACCTAATATGGACGTGAGAATGACGGTACAAAAATTAGCAACATATCCTGCAGACTTTCCATATCTAACCACTCTGAAACCCATGAGTCAATTTTTAAATCCAAAAAGAACAGCACCACCACAAAAGGTGGGCAAAATACTAATTGGTGGATAACATATTTGAAGTACATAGGTGAATTTGTTCGCCAGCTATTAGACAAACGAAATATGTTGTTCTTCAATTAGATTTTGCTAAATGATTCTAAAAGGGCTGAAAGGCTGATTGACCAGAAGAGTCATAGAGTACAGACTAGCCTAAATGTAGCTATTCAGTCAATTTAAGATTCTTATACATTTTTCTTCACCAAGTATTGTAGCCATAACTCCCGGTAAGCTCAGAATTCCATAAATTTGTATAAGAATCCATAAAAGACAGAAAATTAAACAAATCCCAGAAACTATATTGGGGAAAAGATAGAAAAGTGATAGGGGAGTTGCCTGCCGATCCAGAAGGAGAGGGAGGCCGCGAGGACCTTAGCCGAGAAGACGCACAAAAGGGCCGGCAAGAATCCGAAGAGCATAGAAGCCCCGGCCTCAAAGAACACGGCGTAGGGCAGGCACAGCGCCAGAGTGAGGGTGTGAAATCCGACGTAGGCGGGAATTGCCCAATACCCCAAACGATCCGACATTTCTCTCAACCACTGCATCACGGCGGAGTTATTCCCTTTATCCCAACCGAACAGCTTACCGCCCTGGTTCCTCATAACCACCACTCCGGCCAACGCAACCACCGCCACCGCCGTTCCCCATCGTCTGCCCACCACTCCCATTGTTCCGCTTCCCTTTTTTCTTTTTTCCCCCTTTTTTGGGTCAGTGCGTGTGTGTGACTGTGTGTTGTGCGTGTGCAGCTGCGATGCCGTGTATCAGGGGCGGAGTCAATGAGGTTTTTTCATGGGTTTTCTAACCGGAAATTTCAATACACACCCTTTAATTATGAAACGTTTCGATATTAGCCACCAAAGTTATGATAAAATACGAGGAAGGCCCTTCCATTTATGGATGGCAATGGATCCGCCTTAATCTTCGGCCCGTAGTGAATCCGTCTCGTTCGAAGTGAGTTCAAATTTGGTTAAATAGGTTTCGAAATAAGTAGGGTTTTAATTTTATAAACCCGACCTAATTCGAGGTGGGTACACAGATTTTAATGGACCACCCCATATTATTATTATTTAATATAAAATATATTTCATAGTTACTATAATTAAATCTTATTGATTTTTGAATTAAGTGACTATGCACATTGTAACATTATTAAATCAATTCAAAAATTATTTTAAAATTATATTCGAACTTTAGTTTCAATTCAAAAATATGATAATTGACTTACGGCCTAAGACAAAATGCATTGTGGATAAACTATATTACAACTAAAGAATCTGTATATAGGCAAGTTATATAAAATATTTTAAAATATTGAGACACATAATTTAATTATATTCATCTCCATAAATTAGTGTTATTATAACCATTAGTTATTAGGGGAAAAAAACATAAAAATATCTTGTCAAATTAAAAATATCAAAACTCAATAGTCATATAAAAAAAAAGTAACTATATAAGACTAAAAATGCTCAAATTTTATTTTTAGCTTGTTGGTGGGTCCATGCGGGTTAGATCCACCGATTTTTGGGTTCGAGTGGGGTAATTTTGGATTCATATTTTTTGGCAGGCGGATTTTAAATTTGGCACCCACCTCTAACCCACCCCTCTATTATCCTACTTTTGTTGTTCATCTGTTAAAAAATCGTTAATAAATATAGTTGAAGTTGTATATTATTCTATTTTCTTCACATAATTGTTAACAAGAATACCACTTTATCATTAATTGTCGCAAAGTCTTCCAACTATTCAAGTCTTTACAGCAATTTACTTTTTATTTTTCACATATAAATATGATAATTCGCCACTATCAACCATCAAATTTATGTTTATATGCAAAGAGATAATATTAATATTTAAGTTACATCTAAATTAGTTAAATGTCAACTTTTTTATCTTTAAGAAATTTGAGTTTAACACAAAAAATAAATAAATAATTAATGAAGTGAACATGCATTGGAATAATTTAAAAAATTGGAGAGAATGAAACTTAGAATGTCTTATATGTAAAAAAAATAAGAATTTCAAAAAAAAATTATAGATTTTTTTCATAGTAATATTTAACAAACTTAATTTTGGAGGCTTTTTATTAGTTATCAATATAAACTATTCTCTTAGAAATTATAATATTTAATTTTTATACATATTTTCTATACACATGTAACATTTTGAATGTAATA
>CM033121.1:9560750-9622242 GCA_019321725.1 Paulownia fortunei | reverse complement strand
CTCAGTAGCTCTCTTGCCCAATCGAGGCTTGAATGACTTGGTCTTGGCATCTTCATCTGGCCCAGGCTTTACCACGACCAGTTTTCCTTCACCTAGTTGAGGCTTTGCCTTGATCGATCTCTTCTCCTACCGAGGCCTTTACGACTCGACAGGGCTCTTTCTCGGGTAGTAGGCCTGATGGGTCATGTTGTCCTTAGTTCAATTCACCCTATTCCTTTCTATTTTTCTTATCCCTATGTGAATGACTTAGGTAGAAAATCAATCTCCACAGAGTATCTTGAGAGAGTATATCCTGAGTTGAGGGATGTACTTTTGGGGTTACCTGTGTGTTTGTTTGATTTATTAGAGTGTGAGGAGTTTGAATCCTAGGAGGGTAGTTCAAGTTCATAGGAGATCATGATAGTGATAGTAGTCATAACAATGGTAGTTAGGAGAAGCTTGTCCCTAAGGAGGCATCTAAGTCAATGGATGATCATTCTACCCGTGGTTTAGTATCCGTATGATGTAGGGTGATAAATTATAACATATTAGATAGTATTATGTCCAGGGGAGATCTTATCTTACTCTAGAAGAGGTTATATTTGCCTTAGGAAGCATCCTATGAGATACTTTACTGTTTACATGTTCAGCTTTATTTGTGGATTCTCACTTCCTCATTCTCCTCTTCTAGTAGAGATCATATATGCTTATGGCTTTTGTGTTGCCCTAACTCTTACATGTACTTTGAAGGGTTTCAACATTGTTCGAGAGAGTTAGTGACCTTAGATAACTCCATCTGTCTTTTCATCACGAGAATGGTGATTGGGGAGTTTTTCTACCATTTTTTCCCCAACGAGGATATAGATTCTTAGATGGAGTAGTTTTTTCCCTTGGTCCTTGAAAGAAAAAGTTCTTCTATATCAAAGATAATGGTTGGGGGCTTTCCCTTGAGTGGAATAGTTCTCTTTCTATCCCTTCCATTTCTTGCAGCTTGCATAATAAGCTTAGGGAGCGATATACGGCTGCAAGATTATTTCATCAGCCCTTTGTGTTAGATGTTTATTTCTCACAGGTATTTGAATGCTTCATATTGCTTGACTTTGAATTACTTTTGATTTATATATATACTCTTATGTATGCTTTATTTTCTTTTTTAGGGAAAGACTTGGAAGTGGTTGCAGTCAAAGCCTACACAAAGAATCTCGCAAGGTTAGCTGGAGCTCATCTAGAGGAGAGGTGCTTCTCATCTCGACATACTGGAGATGAGCACAGGTCTTCATCTCAACGATATGAGCGAAACTTCCACATGCTCCCGTTGTGAGCAAGAGGCCAAGAGGGAAGACAGATGTCTCCCTTCCCAAAGACAATCTTAGGTCAAGCTTATTTTCTCATAGAATTAACCGCCATGAAAGGATCGTGTCGCTGTGGGATACTTTTGAGATGTTACTAGGCTAGAGTAGGACCAGGAGTGCTATCAGCAAGCATGATCTCAACAAGCTTAGCCATATTTCCCTCATCTAACTTGGATGCTCTGTTGGCTGGAGGCTTAGCTTGAGTAAGTAGTTTATTTGTTTTTTTATCTTTACTTGGAATATTTTTTTCCCTTGTTGATAATCTTTTCTTTTTCTTTTTTTTTGGCTAGGCCCTCACTGTGTCCACCATGGTTAGTCGCCGACTTGCTAACTTGGAGGAACCAATAGGGTGCTTAGAGGCTGCAGTGCAAAAGAGTGTTGAAGAGATTGCACGCCATGAAAAAATGATGGCTAAGATGGCCTCAGAGCTGGAGAAGCTGAAGATCCAACATGATTGTGAGGTGAGGACTAGTGAGAGGATCATTTTATCCCAGGATGGAATGAATTTCCTAGCCTGCCAAGAGGTTGTTGTAGTAAAGGCCTTCAAGGCTTTTGAGGCCTTCAGTCAGGTTATCTTAGAGCGGGCTATTGAGATATATGATCGCAACATCCACGATTGCCCATCTACTTTAAGGGAGGATGATTGCTTCTCTAAGGAGGATGTGATGCTACTTGATACTAATGTGTCTGATGATGGCGAGGGCTAGATTATAGCACTTCACGATATTTCTAAGGCATTCATTACAGCTGAGGAGCCTTAGGACATGCAGGCAGGATGTGTAGCCCCCAAGATGGCGCTCCTTAGGATTTTTCACCTTTTTTCTTCCCCCATTATTTTAGGATTATGCTTTATGCTTTCTAAACATATGTTAGGTTATTTGTTTTGGTTTTACCCTTACGGTGTTGATATTTGCCAAATACTGGCATGTATTTTCACTTCTACTACTTTGATTTATAACATATTGAGTAAAGCCCTTTGATTTTTACATATTGTGTTGCTTCCATTTGTATGTTGTATCTTTTCTATGATCGTTTGATTTAGCTCAAGTTATCTCAGGTGATTTGAAAGTAAGCTCGGGGTGGCGTTGTGCCTCCGTTCATAGAATCTTGTAATAGTATGCCCGGGATGGTGTTGATCCACGACTTATGGGACTTTTTCATATGCTTGGGATTATTTTGAGCCACCACTTATAGGAGATTAGTCGCTGACTTGCCAACTTGGAGAAAGCAACACAACGCTCAGGGACTGCAACACAAAAGAGTGTTGAGGAGATTGTGTACCATGAGAATAAGATGGCTGAGATAGCCTCAGAGTTGGAAAAGCTAAAGATCCAACATGATTGTGAACTAAGGACCATTGAGAGGTTCCTTTCATCCCAGGATGGAATGAGTTTTCTATCCTGTCGGGAGGCTTTAGTCAGGTTGTCATGGAGTCGGCTATTAGGATATATGATCGCACCGTCCATAATTGCCCACCATTTTTAGGGAGTCAGGTTGCTTTTTTGAGGAGGATGTAATCCCAATTGATTCTAATGTGTCTGATGATGAGCCACCACTTATGGGACTTTGTCGTATACCTGGGATTATTTTTAGCCACCACTTATAGAACTTAGTCGTATGCACATGATGGTTTTAAGCCTTCTCTTAAGGGACTTAGTTATATGTCTGGGATGGTTTTGAATCGGTACTTATGGGACTTGGTCGTTTTCTTAGAATGGTTTTGAGCCACTAGTTATGGGACTTGGTCATATGTCCGAGATAGTTTTGAGCCACTACATACAAGGACTTGGGCATTGTTGCCTGCTTGCTTATATGTTAATTTCAAATTTTTGGGCACATTAGGCTCCTTGCAAATATGTTCAAGATTTTCAACATGTACGAGAAATAATAATAGTAACGATAAAGAATAAATGTGAGCAGCCATAGGCTTAGCTAAATAATTTTAGGAATGCCATAAAGATGTAACTTTACCACAAATGGAAAGTCCTAAAAAAACAACCACAAATACTGGAAAGAAGTTGTTCAATAGCACATAGGCTAAAAACCAGTAAATGGCTCAGATAAATTTCAAAAAGTAATAAATGAGAGGAGCGCATGTGTCCTTAGGGCTTGTTGTTTCTATTCCCTAGACCTTTTGGATTTTTAGGGAAGGGACATAACATTCTTTGGCAGTCTGTATGTCACCCTGAGCTTCCCCTACTCTATTGATTATTGGGAACTTGACCTTTATGTGGACAGTTGAAGCAATAACTCGGGATTGCTTAAGACTAGCCTCCCCAAGATCATGTTGTAGGTAGAAGAGGCCTATACACAAAAAATCTCATAAGCTTTATAACTTGATGTGGTCCATCTATTCCCAATGTTAGTGGAAGCGTCACCTCCCCTAGTGTGTTCACCATTTCATCGGCAAAGCCCACGGATGAGCATTTACAGAAACTATTTGGGTATGATCCATCCTAAGCTTTTGGAAAGTATCATAGAAGATGATGTCTATAATGTTTCCACCATCTATCAGCACACATTTCACGAGAAAGTTAAATAGCATTACTATGATAACAATGGCATCAACATGGTGCTTAGTTGCAAGGTTAATGTCCTAATCCACAAACGTCACCATGCTCCTCTCATAAATGTGGAGAATTTCTCTAATAGTTAGGGTACTTGGGTTCTTCTCTCTTCTAATTTTTTTTCATAATTTCTAAGTGTGCTACTTGTATCTCTACCTGAGGGACCTCTAGAAATAACATGTATAATCGCAACGATGATGTTATCTTGCTATCTATCTTACCTCTAGCTCTTTCTTAATTATTTATGTTGCAAATCTCTAAATGGAGGTAAGTTTTGGGATGAGACGTCTGCATGAGGGTATTGGTTAACAAACTACTTCAGATAGACCCTTTGAATCAGCCTTCAATTTTTCTTTAGTTGGAAGCATTCTCTCATGGTGTGGCCTTTGTCGCGATAAAAATGATAATATTCTGGACTCTCTCGCTTGGGATTTTTTTCTCATTTTCTTAGGAGGTATAATTATTCCTTGGCATTAAGCTATCATTAGAACTTTTGCAAGCAGAGCATTTAGGGGAGTGTATCTGCGATAGTTTGGCACAGGCTGACGCCGCTGCAATCTTTTGGGATTAAACTTTTTTTCCTCCTTATGTTTCATTTTGACTCCTACTTTTGGGTGTATCATTTCTTTAATGAGTATTTGCTTTTCTGCTTGAGTTAGGAGTTTTTTAAAGGATGTGGGTGGCTTTCCAGCAATTGACTCATTGAGCCTTCCATTGCAGAGATTCTACAACAGGATGCCTTCTAAGAGCTCATGACTGATGTAAGGCACCTCATTCACAGCTTTAATGAAGTACTGGGTATACTCCCACAAAGTCTCACTTTTATTTTGCTTTATCGAGAAGATGTAGCTATAGTCTTTGGATAATTCAGGTTTATGGAGAATAGATATAGGAAGCTTTAGATAAGCTGCTCATCCTAGTGTAGATTCTATTGGCAGCTGGTTAAATCATATCAAGGCTCTCTTGATAAGTGTTATGCAGAAGACTTTGCAGTATGTTGCATCACTCATGTCATATAAGTTGTCCAAGTGCTCTTATGGATTTTTCAATTTGATCACACTGTAGGAGGTTGGAGGTCTTCACTCTTGTTAGGAGGGATTCAACCAATATGTTTGCTGAGAAGAGACTCATAAGGCTCGGGCGTTTACTGCTAGCTTAGGTGAATCTCACCACTGGTCACCTCCTCTAGGATCTTCTCCATTCTTCTCTGTGTTCTCTCATTTAGCTCCTCTTTCTGAGTGAGCTCCTTACATGTTGGGTCTCTTTTTCTCTCATGCATGTCTATATTCTCAATGTTGCAGTGGGTCTTCCCATAGATGATGCTAAAATGATGTGGGTTATTTCTAGATGCACAAGTGTGACAACTCTGCTATACCATTTGTATCCTAATTATTGCTTCTAGAGCTGGGTTTCCAACCTGCAACATAAACAGATCATTATGAGGGCCCCAGGGTTGTCCCAGGGACGCCTTTCATATGTCCAACTCAGTAAAAATTCTAGTGAGAGTAATTATCAACTGAAATAGAAAAATAAAGTACATACCTTGTAAATGATTAGGATGAGGTATTTATACTAATTTAATTGGGATACTAGCTATATCGGCCTTTACTGTAATTTGGGTCTCTTAGGCATAGTGAATTTAATTGGATTGAATTAGGTATGTGCGGGGCTAAAATAAAATAAAGTGAACATACCCATTAATATCTAATGATTCTTTTGACAACTTTGAAGTAAGATTCCTCACGATCTGAACGATATCTAACGTATAGACAAACACTATAACTTATATCTGGCCTACTAGCAATTAAGTACAAAAGAGTTCTAATTATGCTCCTACAGATACTAGGATAAACACAAATGCCATTCTCATACCAAGTTTTAGGATCTTGTTTCAAACCATACAATGCCTTTTTCAGTTTAAAAACATGGTTAGGATGATGAGGATTTTTAAATCCCTTTGGTTGTTCAACAAAAAACTTCTTCATTTAGAAAACCATTCAAAATTGTACTTTTGACATCCACCTATTGAAGTTTGAAACTAATATGACATGCAGTGGTCAAAAGAAGTCTAATGAACTCAAGTTTAGAAATAGGGGCAAAGGTCTCATCAAAATCTACCCTCTCCACATGAGTGTATCCTTGAGCCATAACCTAACTTTGTTTCTTGTTCTATTACCAAATTTATAGTTCTATTTTTTATTTTTTTAAAATCTATTTGGTTCCAATAACATTGACATCTTTAGGCCTAGTCATTAAGGTTCAACCATCATTCGTAGAAAATTGTTCAAGTCCTTTTGCATGACATTTATCCAAAACTCATCCACTAAAACCTCTTTCACATTCTTAGATTCAAAAGGTAAAGTATAACACATAAATCTTATTATATCTCTGTAATTTACTTTTACATTATCTATTATTCCCAAACCTTCTGAAATATCACTAATGATTTGATCAACATGGTGATTTTTATGAATTTTGCTTGATGGCTCTTTTTTACTATCTCAAAAATATCAAAACCTTCAATTTCTTCCTTAGAGTCTAATGATGTTACAACACCTTGAGCAACTTTATCAGGTGTTGTAATATCAGGCAATCTAGCACCAGTATTGATTTCTCTGACTAAGGATTTCATCCCTTGATCAACTTCTATTTCTTCACTTAGACTAATGATTTCTCCTTATTGTGAATTACCACTTATACTTCTCTGCATTGGTCCCATCAGGTCTGTGTGTAGGAGTTCTAGGTAATGTGTTGTACCCGAGTGTTGCAATACTTTATGTGATTCTTTTCTTTACTTACCAAGCTGACATAGTCCATATACACCTGGGTTTTCCTTACTGAGTTTTGGCACATGAATGATTGCAACTGTATTAACAAGTTTGTGTAAGCTTCATCAATTTGGGTGTTGCAACACATCAGTTGGTGTTGCAACATGTCACAATTATCAGAAGATCTTTAACCTTTTAAGATACATTTGTTAGATTCATGAAAATACTTAACATGATTTCTTATTAAATTTGACAAATGAATTTTGATCATATAGTTGGCTTATGCTTATTAAATTTTCTTTAAGTCCTTCTACATGTAAAATAGTTTTCATTATAGGAAGTCTATGTACATTCAGTATCCCTCTCCCAAGGATTCATCCTCCAACACCATCCCCAAAGGTAACATGGCCTTATTCTTGGCTTTATAGTTCTTTAGCTTTTCTTTATCATCTTTCATATGTTTAAAGCGACTATCTATCATACCAGGATTCAATGATATTAGCCTTTAAGGATGTGTTTGCCACATAGCATGCAAGGTTAATTTTCCTAATCTAAATTCTACAATTAGATTTATTTTTCAATTCTTTCTTACAAGAGTGTGTTTTGCAGGGTGCTGCAACACTCCAAAAATCATTGAATCAGTTATCATATAATTGAGCAAAGCCTTTTTATATTTGAAGTATTTAGGTCCAATATGACCAAATATTTAATAATAATGACATGTAGGACATACCTTTTGGGTTTAGGTTTCTATCTTTTTTACCATACCTTATTGGATGATTCAAACATTAATTCAGATAAGTTAATCTCCTTGACAAACACATTATTACAATTCTTACCTGAGTTTCCCAATTCAAGATCATTTAATGACGATTCTCCTCTTATATATCCTAGTCTAGCTCGATTTTCCATTGTCCAACAGAGAGAATTTCATCCAATTGAGAAGTTTCTAAATTCAACTTTCTTATAGACTTTACTATGTTCTTAAGTTCCATCTTGACTCTACTGAGTTTCTTTTTCAGAAGCAAGGTGATCAAATTTAACCACATCAGTTTTAAGAGCCTCTTTTTTCTTTGCCGAGATGATAACTTGTTTTTCAAGTCCTCCATTAGTTTTGCATACTTTAAGCCAATTCTGGAATACCTCTTCGTACATGAGCATAATTTCTTTAAAGTTGGGTCATTCTTTATATTGATAGTTTTCATCAAAATCCGTGTCTATGTGATATTTTATACCTACCAAAGAAATATAGTTTAGATAAATTTTAGAATAAAATTCAATTAACTCATACATGTGAGTTATTACAACATCACGTGCAATATCTATTGTGTTAGTTTGTTTATTATTTTCCTATACAATAGAGGTGAGTGCAATATGATTGCTAACATGTCTCTCCTGTTATTCTCGACTGCATTATGATTCTTCATCACTCCAAGTAGGTGTTTAGTGACCTGCCTATCTTTTTTAAAGTGTTGGCACATTAAGCTTGAATGTGACCATATCCTCCACATTCTCCGCACTGACTTTTCTTACTTTTCCTAAAATCAAATTCTAATAGCCACAGTATTATAACATCCTGAGCTTTCGCTATATAAGACACTTTATAAACTTTTTGGAAGTGATCTTAAAGTTTTCCTAACAAGCTTGAAATTAGTGTACTTTTATCCTAATATGTGTGCTTTATTAGTAATATCACATAGTTTTGCATTAATTTAAGCAATCATCTAATTTCTTGTTTTCTTAAGTCTTCAAACCTAGTGGCAAGAATATGAAGTTTCGACATCATCACACCTTGGTTTCTTCATAAGCGACTTGTAAGATATCCCACATTATTTTAGCAGATTCGTATGTACGTATTAGTTTGAGTCAGTTCATCAACTGCACTAAATTTGGCATTTAGTGCCTTTAAGTTGAAGTTTGCAACTCTATCCTCGTCAGTTGCCAATCAACTTCTAGTTTGAGGATAGTTTCCAAAGATGCTCCCATCCTATTAAAACTGACTCTCATCCTCATTCATCAAGTGACTTGATGGAAGCTCTCATCTTGGCTTTCTAATAAAAAAAATTGGATCTATCAAGTAATGGGGAGACGTGACATTGAACTTCCTTCACTGAGTTATTTCATACCTACAATAGATAAAAAACATTATTTCACCAATTAATTTTTAGTGACCCACTCCTGATGCCAATTGATATAATCTATTACCAAGTTTTAATAAAAAATTAACTTAAATCCTTAGTGTTATATGAGGTGTTGTAACATCAACTTGATGTAATATCAAGTTGAAAGATGTATAAAAATATAAAATAAACACAAAGATTTTAACGTGCTTCAAATACAAAGTGTCCTACTATATGAGGCCATAGCTAGATAAAAAAACAATCTACTAATTAGTATCGATTTTACAGAATACAATATATGAATTAAATTATTTAAGTACTCCCTCTCAAATTGAAGATCATTTTTTGCATTCTATTAATTCGTTGTTTATATGAGCTCCCTTGACTTTAATCAATATTGCTAGACTTTCTCAAATTCTAAACTCTTTCAAATGGTTAATGTTGTCATTTCATGAAGACTTTACACCTTCTTCTCTCAAAAAATATATAAGAGTACACTTGTCTCATACTTTTTTGGCACTATGTAGTTCATCCACTTGTTTTTTCAAGTTCCGAGACTTGGTATATATGCAACACATTCAATTCCAGTCAAATCCCCTCACATTGGGTGTTGATTAGCTGCATATCTTTACTTGATCTTTATCTTGAAAATCCTCCAAGATATTCTCTTTTCTTATCAAGCCAAATCAAGCATATATTGAATTTTAGCATGTTTATCTCCACTTTGATTTTGCAGCAGACTTAAAATAAGTATCTTGAAAATTCTTGAATTAAGGAAACATGCACAGATTAAATAAAATCAATTTAAACAATTAATTTATTAAATTTTGTACCGCCAATGTTGTAACATCCCTTCAAAAACCTGGCTACTGTGCAAAATGACAGTTTTAATAAATGACAACACTTAGACATTAATAGTATCTCTTGCAAATCTTTCTTAAGATGATTATAAATACCCAAAATTTGATGGAAAATATTTTCTCATACTTAAAGAACTAGTAAGGTGTATGCCCATCGCATATATTCAATATTTAGAAAATAAATTTCAGGTAATGAAAATAAGAATATAATCAATTCTTTTGAAGTTCAACATCTAAAATTAGATGTTGTACGTTTAATTGCTAAAGTTATTTATTATGAGTATATAAAATAAATGTGTGGAAATTGTGAAGTTTTAATTTGCAAATCGTATAAATTTTATCAAAAAGAAGATCATACTTTCCTTTAGTTTGCCCTCAAATTTAATAAGACCTTTTAGTTAGCACGAACGCTTTTTCTTTTTAATTTACTTGAAAAGTTAAGCTTAATTCTTGTCTATAAAATAATTTTTTAACAATGTAATGTCTTTTACCCATTCATCTTCACCCATACATCTCCCTAAGTACTATTAGCAAAAATATTCCAAGCATTTTCAATATAAGTTGATTAGTGTCGGTATCTGATACTGGTGAGATTAATCATGTTAGCTCTGTGAGATAATTTGGGTTCATGTTTGTATTTATAGAATGATCTTTGAAACTTTTATTAAGATATGTAAGGAGAGAGTCTGTCAAATAGGTCCTCAGCCCCTGAAACCTGATGCGTTTTGATTATTATTGAAATATTTTAAAATATTTAGAAAAGATTCCCTTTGGATTGAAATTGATTCTCACAGTGCTGGAAAATCAACGCCCGTAATGCTCATCTATTTTGCAGATTACGAACTAGAGATAAAAGCACAAATTCATGGTGGATATGATAGTAAAGTCTAAAGGTACTTGATGCTAAGTTTCTTACGCATCAATATTAGTTAACTATTTCATGGCTAAAGTTAATTATCCTCATTAAAAAGTAATGCAAACAAAATTGGCCTTTGGAGAGAATTTATTTTATGGTTTTTATAAGCTCGTGTGTGTTTGCAGTACCCTTTTTCTTCCTTTTAGAAATTTTTTTTTATCTCTCTTGCATAATAATCTCAAGAGAAAATTGTACTTTTGGTCCCATAGAATCAGGTTATTGCCATTTTAGTCCCAAGTTTAACAATTGTGGTCCCAAATTGAATTTTGTAGGCAGTTTTAATCCCATAAGAAAGTTTTCTTGGAATTTTTATATAGGCCCACAAATAATTAATTGAGAAAAACATGTTCGGGTCGCATGGTCGTTAAGTGGTCACTTTGAAAATGAAAAACACATGTGAAGTATATGTTTATACGGTTAAAGTCAAAGTATATTTTTTCCCCCAAAATCAAACATTAGGCAAAAAAACCCTAACCCAATTTCTCTCATTTGCTGTCATTTGGTTCTTTGATTTATTTTCAAAATCATCATTCATGTATAAAATCAGTAAGAAATCTCGATGGAATTGAGAAGAAAATGCTGTGACCCATACATTCAGTAGAAGTTCCACTCCCAGACTATGGTACGAGTTCTGAATTGGTTTAGGATTTTTATTTTTTTTAAATTTTTGATCATTGTGTTTTTTTATTAGTATAATGTGGATTATTTTTTTATCTTATGGTACATGTGTTGGTTTTTGAAATTTTTTATGATTACAGTGTGATTTTTCAACTTATTTTTTATTATATGTTTTCTTGTTTGTTGTGTTTGTGTTATCCTTTACAGTGACAAGATTTGTTAGTTTATGTTATGCTTAGTTTAGTGTCTACAATGTGGCAAAAAGTGTTGGGTCTCTTGCATAAAAAAAATTAGTTCAAGAGTATAGTCCCTTTTTGTTGGACTCTTGTGTTTTGTTGACTGTGGTGTATGTGGGGTATTGGTGTTGTGTGTTTGGAATTGTAAAATGTATATTTAGTTTTCTTTTCTCTTTTTTGTGTGAATACGGCTTTCTGTTGATAATTAAACTTCACCATGGGGATAGTTTGGTTGATGATGGTCCTAAAACAGAATACAGAGGGGCTAAGGTGAGTGCATTTGGTTTTGTTGACATTCATAAGCTTTCATGAATTATCTTGATAAGTTATGTGAACAATTAGGTTATTTAGGGACTAAAACATATTATAGGGTTGACATGTTCAAAAATTAGGATTGTGAAGTTTGAAACTATTTTATGGACATGTGTTAAGGGAAATGGGAAAGAGGTTATAATATACTTAGAAGCTGAAATATAAAATACAGATAATGATCCTAATTTTGTTCACAATGATATTAACTTTTGTATGGATAACTATGAGGATTTCAATGATATGGGGAAGAGGAAACAAGTTGGGAATGAGGTTGAGATTGAGTGTGAGACAACAATTAGGGCAGAAATTAAGGATAAGTCACAAACAGGGGTTGAGGCTGGTGTTGAGTGAGAAATTGGAATTGGGCTAAAGTTGGGGATGAGGGAATTTTAATGAAGATTCTGATGAAGATGATGATGCTACAATTTAAAGAATGATGTGGCTAGTGATGAAAATATTCTTGATGATATCATGTTTGATGAGAACATAGATAGAAAAGTGGAGGGGACTTGAAGGCTTATAGTATAATATGTGCTCAATCACTTGATCCAGAAGATTATGTGAATGATTGCTACTCTGTTGACAAGTATTGTGGAGTATATAAGGCTACTATCAATCCTATAGATGGGCCACAATTGTAGGATAAAATAGGCTATATTCCACCACTTCCACCAAACTTTCAAAGAAGGAGATGCATACCTACAAGAGCAAGAAGACTTGAGCTAAATGAAGTCCCTCAAAAAAGAAAGAGACACAACCAGAATGTATTAAGACTACTAAGATAGAAATTTATAGTCACTTGCAAGTTTTGTGGAGAAATAGGTCATAACTAGAAAGGGTGCAAATGGAAAAAGTTCATTGATGAGTTTCCCTGAGGATGACATGGAACAACCTATAGAAATGACACAGATGGCACAACTTGATGAGAAGATGGAACCAACCAAAGAGGTAGTGGCACAAAGAACACAAACAACGCTTAATCACAGAAAGGATAAACTGCAAACTCCAATGACCGTGTGGGTAATTAGCCATCTATTTTTGCCATTAATTCAAAAAACCTTTGTTGCTGCAGAGCTCCATACAAGCCTACCTAAGCCCAAAGCTTAGGGTTTTGTTAGGTGTAATGTTTTTGAAGAAATTATTTTGAGAAGAATATATTTTGGTAGTGGGATTGAAAAATGAATGAAGAATGAAAATATATTTGGATGTTTTGTTGGAAGAAATGATGTGGTGTATTTTTGAAAATATTTTTTTACTGTATATCTTGTCAATATTATTTGTTTTAGTTAGTAGGAGATATTTTCAATTGTAAATATCTTTTTATTGCTATTTTATTATAGTCTGTGAGAGTTTAGTAGGGTAAAAGATTATTTGAGTATTGTAATGGATGAATTATAATTTTGAAATGAAAATACTATTTTCAAAAAATATAAGTTTCAAATGTGTTTTCGTTTTTGGAGAAGGAAATGCAATTAGAAATGAAACCAAACAAAGCCCAAGTTTTATCCCCCAAACTTCAATGGCAAACTAAACAACACTTGGATTCTTAGATTTCAGCTTATGAAAGTGAACTCCAAATATGATACAATCCAACTATCACCTCTCCAATGTTGATCAACCATAATACCAACAGAAAATAGGTTTTGCAAATGTTGAAGAACTCGTCGAATGATACTATGTATGAGAGTTGTAGTTTGTGTCCCTATACCTGACATCATTCATTTTGTATACCATAAAACCAGTGAAGGAATAATATAGTTGATGTTGTATCACTTCTTATCCTTCACTTCAAGTGGAATAACCATCAAGAATTAGGTTACTGTCTGCAACACAATAAGCCGTTAGGGATGATGGGGTTGTCTCAATGAAAACCCTCCAACGCTCAAGTTAGAGCCAGAGAGAATTTGAAAAGATAGATTTAAAAGTGTTTGGTCATAAATAAAATTACATACCTTTTACCAAAATGGATAAAGGGGTACTTATAGTGTCTCTTGATGGGTTTGAATTCATCATGCGCCTTAAATCATTCGTAATTGGGCTATTTTTTGTTGGGCCTGGATCATGCTCCATCATAAGCCCCCCACTCTCAAGTAATACTCATTGTCGAGAATTGATTGAGAGTACATGGATTACAATTGGGCTTAGGCCGGTTGGTGTGGAATTGAACCTTATGTCTTCTTATAAGAGTTTGAGGGTTGGGGAGTATGGGCACTTGAATACTTTGAAGCCCCCAATCTCATGACCCAATTGTAATTGTTCTCTTTCTAGGACTCCTCTTCAAATGGGTTCACAAGTTATGTAGTAATTTTAATTTCTTGTATACTTTATTCTCTCTTTTTCTTCCTTCTTTCTTTTTATTTTTTTATTCTATAATCATTTTAAACTTCATTGGGGTCTTTCATCAAACACTTTCTATATTTTCTCCATGAGCCAATCAAAAGATAAAAACCTAAACCTAGATGGTGAGTGGCATACGGGGGAAAATAAACTGTCGCCTGCCATGGGGGTGGTGCGCACAATATCTCTCTCCTCTTCATATGTTTGTGATGGCAGCTCGAGCATCCAGTCTCCGTCAACAGCTTGAGATAGTGAGTGGTATACAGAGGTAAATAATCTTCAGCCTGCTATAGGGGTAGCACGCTTACCATCTTTCTCTTCTGCAGTCGCTCAAGCTGGAAGCTTGAGCATCTAGCCTCTGCTGACAGCTCAAGCAATATGCTTGTGCCGCCCTCCATAGTCCTCACTGATAGATCGAGCACAGTGCTCGAGTTGCCCACATTCGTCTATTCCGACAGATATTACAGCAGCTCGAGCTGCTGGTTAGTTGCCCCGCCATCGCTAGAAGCTTGAGGAATTGTGATCGAGTTGCATGCTGTCAATATCTCTGCGCTCAAGATGCCTATTACAGGCATCTTTAGCAGTGGCTTGAGCTAGTTGCTCGAGCTATTAATCAGTTCGCACGTTGCTGTCCCTTGCTCCTCATCGGATGTAATGCTTAGTTCAAGTATTCCAAATTTTGTTGGAGTTAATGTTGATGTCTCGAGGGGTTTTGCGGTCATGTCTTCAAGTGTTGTTGTGTCAACAAATTAAGTTTCATCTTCTATTTTTCCAATTTTTCTAATCAATTCCCCCAGGTGGCGGTCCAGTTGATTTTACATATCTTGAGAGGTATTTTTCTAAGAGAATTAAAGCTATACTTGGCCTCCCTGAGTGTGCTAGTGAGTCTTGGGAGGATGACGAATTAAGTAAAATTAGATAGAAGTCCCTCAATTTGAGTATGGATAGTAGTCCGTGAGGATTTGTTGATTCTGATAAGGAAAAGGATTATTCGCCTCAAAATATAAGTACTTCACCTAAAATGTTAGGCTCTTGTTCTATGAGCCAATCCCATTCAATTCCTTCTCAGCCAATGGATGTCAAGAATTGTGACACTATTTTAAGTCTTGATGACATTAGGTTAGTATGTAGGAAACTTTCTTTGCCTACTTGTCATAGATTTGTTCTTCATCTCAAGGGTTAGAGAATTATATCTCCACCTTAAGGGTATTTCATAGCTTACATAGCTTATTTCACCTATGGCCTTACTATTCCTCCCAAGCCTTTACTTGTCGAGGTGTTTTGAAGTGGTGGGTTTTATCTAAGTCAACTCACTCCTAACGCTTTAATGTACTTAGAGGGATTTTGTCATCGCTTATGGGAGTTTGGACTTTTCATTTCACTAGATAGCTTTCACACCTTATTTGGAGTTCACAAGGTACCACACGAGTCTTACTTCTATTTCTATCCTCGAGGTGGATGTAAGTTCTTAAGAGGATGCACTTTTTCTCGGGGTTCTTAGAAGGAGAGGTTTTTTTATATCTGAGAGAAATGATTGGGGTTTCCTATCGATTTAGAGTAGTTTACCTTCAAATATTTCTCTTAATGAGGTGCACCATAGTCTTCAACTCCAAGTCACTACAGCTCTGTTATTTGAGATATTATTTGACGTTGGATGTTTGTTCCCCATTGGTATAAATTTAACTTGGCTTTATATGCATCGATATTTATTTGGCTTTATTTCTTGCACTTCTTGTGTTTGACTTACTTACTCAGTTCTATTATGCGATGTTCGTATATTCATCTTCATTATATTATGAACTATAATAATTATTATTTTTTTGTAGGCAAAAAATTTGATCTTTCAAGTCTGCGGTCCCATAAATTTTCTAAGTCGTTATCGGCTCCTAGTCCTCCCAGTGGAATAAACACCCATATTGGTAGACTTGATTCAAGTTGGATTAGGAGAGGTGGCAGTGGAGGGAGACCTCTTTCTCCTCTCCTTCACAGTGATGTCGAGCGCAGGTCATCATCTCATGATATATGTTCTAGTGAAGGGTGTCAGCCTAATAACTCACAAGTAGAAGTGAGTTACAAGAGGCCCAAAGAGAGTGCTCGATATGGAGATAACATTGTGCAACTTCCCAAAGTTGGGAAGGGACTCTTTACCTATGGTATCAATAGAGCGAATGGTGTGGAGTCTTTATGGGACGAACATGACTTCTCTCTTGGGTGGAGGAAAATGCACCCTATTGTGAGTCAATATGATATTGAGAAGTTTAGCGTGCATTTTGACACTGCCATTGATGAAGATCTTACTACTAAGTTTGCTCGTGTAAGTACTTAACAATTTTTTGTATTGATACTTACTTTTGCCAAGAAGTATATTTTAATGTATGTTATTTGTTTTTATTCTTGCTGTAGTGTATCACGCTCGTCATTATTTTGGGCATGCGGAAAGTAGTTTATAAAGAGTCATTGGAGGGGCTTGAAGGGATAGAGCAGAGGAGTTCAGCTGAGACCACCTCACTGAAGAGTCAACTGAAGAGTAAGGAAGATAAGCTAAAAAATTTGGGTGATGATCATAAGTTGTTGAAGGAGAAGTATAAACAGGAGATGTCTTCGGGGGAGAAATTTCTTGCTTCTAAGGAGGGAAAGTATTTCAGAGTTGAAGTGGAGGAGAAGACTGTTGCTACTTACAAGGCTTCTCCTCATTTTGATGGCGCTGCTATGGAGCAAGCTCTTTTCCTTTATGATGACATTGTACGTGATTTTCATTGGATGTTGCGAGAATCTGGGCAAGCTTTTGAGGACATTGTCATGCTGATTGAGCCTAGGGTTCCCAAGTTGGATGCTAATGTTGATGTTGAGGACCCTTCCTTAGCTCCTGCTGTTACCTCGGAGGAAGAGCCTCCAGCTAAAGTTGTTGATGTAATTAGCTCACAATGTCCTCTTAGTGGCTAGGCTAGGCTATCAGTTGAATGCATTTTACTTCTACACTTGTCGTTTATGTTTTAAACTTTATTTTTTGCTATTTTATTTTTGACGATTAGAATGTTTTGCTTGTGTTTATGGTTTGGTTGCCAAACTTCATATTTTTTTTACTATATCACTTTATACTTTGTTTCTACGATGTCTTGCATGATTGAGATAGCTGGATGTCTTTCTTCTAAATATTTTACGTCTAAGAGACATCATCTACTTAATGAGGGCTAGATATTATTAGCCTCATCGGATGATTATTCCTTTTAAATAATGTTGGACCTTCAGACCTCTAGGTAAGTCAATCTATGGGATTTCGGGGTCGAGCTGGCCAGGCTCATGTATGATCTCATAGAAATCTCGTCGTACTTCTAAGGTCATAAGTTTAATATAAAGAGTAAAAAATAACTAGAGATACTCATTTAAACTTCAATAATTTTATTATAAAGAGATAAAGTAATGCATCTACATAAGTTACCGAAGACGAAGATAATGAAAGAAGAAATTTGTACAAAAGAACAATAAACAAATTATCTAACAATCCTGGTAGTACTTTCTTAAGGTTTGCTATGTTCCAAGTCCTTGGCAAGTCATTTCCATCTAGATATTGTAGTCGATATGCTCTGGCATTCACTACTTCGACGATCTTATAAGGGCTTTCTCACTTAACATTTATTTTTTCAAGTTGGTGAGTGATCTCCGCTCTTCTCATTACCAAGTCGCCCACTTCAAATGTTCTTGGACACACTCTGCAGTTATAAGCCCTCGCCATCCTTTCTCGATACATTTTTGCACGTGTTGATGCTTTTTCTCTAAGTTTGTCAATGAAATCAAGGTTCACTCTAAGTGCACTGTCATTAAGCTCTTGGGTATAATCCTTTATTCTCCAAGAAGTTTCACCTATCTTTGTTGGAGCTATTATTTTTGTTCCATATGTCAAGCTAAATGGCGACTCACTTGTTGAAGTGCGAGGAGTAGTTCGGTAAGCCCAAAGTATACTGTGAAGCTTATCTACCCAAGCTCATTTGGTAGCACCGAGCCTTATCTTGATAATCTGGTTTGTTACTTCAGTTTGTCCATTGGCTTGAGAATTCCCAACATAAGTGAAAAACTGCTTAATGGAATAGTCGTTACACCACTTTTGAATCTTAGTTCCTTGAAATTAAGTGTCATTCTGAAATAAGAATTCGTGGAATACCAAACTGATATATGATATTTTTCTAAAGAAACTTGATGACGTCCTTCTCTGTGATCTTTGCCAAGGGTTCTGCTTCTACCCACTTGGTGAAGTAATCTACAACTACTATTAAAAACTTTCTTTTCCTAGATGCTGGAGGAAATAGCCCAACTAGATCTATGCCCCACTAGGCGAATGGACATGGGCTCTCTAAAGTTTAGAGGAGCGCAGCTAGTTGATGTTGAATGTAAGCATGTTCCTGGAAAGAGTAACAATGTTAAACTAACTCCATGACATCATTAAGCATTGTCGGCCAAAAATATCCCCGTCTCAATACCTTCGCAGCTAGAGCCTTGCCACCTAGGTGGTTGCCATATATTCCTTTATGGATTTCTTTGAGTATGTAGTTCGCCTTGTAGGAGTAAGGCACTTCAAATAGGGTTAGGAATACCCCATTTGTAAAGTTCACTATCGATAATCAAAAATCAAGATGCTCGCATCTCTTGAGTTCATTGGTTGTTCTCCATTTTTCAAATACTTGATCACTTCATCTTTTCAACTATCATCTTCTTCTTCAATGCATAAGACATTTAGTCCTCCTCTATCAATTTATGGCTCACTAGAGATGAGGAACATGACTTTTCGACTTTTGATGCTCGCTATGGAACTTGCGAGTTTAGCTAATTAATTGGCATTAGAATTCTTGACCCTAGGGACTTGCTACATTCCTTGAATTTTTTGATCAAATCTTTAGTCAAATTCAAATACTTAATTATTTTCTCCTCCTTAGCTTTATATGAGCCTCCTACTTGGTTGACAACCAGTTGCTAGTCACTATGGATCACTAACTTTCTCGCTCATACTGCATGGGCTGGTTTGATTTCTAATACAAGTGCTTCATATTTGGCCTCGTTATTGGAAGTTGCAGACTCAAGCTTGATTGCATACTCGAACTTGTCCCTTTGAGGACTTTTCAACAATATTCCTACTTTACTTTTTGTCGAGGTGGAGAATCCGTCGACATATAATATCCATGCCAAGGTTGATATAGTTGCTTCGTCTGTCGTTATTTCAACTAAAAAAAATTTGCTAAGACTTGTGCTTTGATTGCTGGCCTTGGTCAAAATTCAAGAGCATGTTCACTGAATTCAACTGCCCACTTCACTAGTCTATCAAAAGTTTTGGGTTTAGATAGAACTTGCTTGAGTGGTTGATTTGATAATACTACAACCAAGTGAGATTGGAAATATAGTTGGAGTTTTCTAGCAGTTGTGATAAGGGCCAATGCCAGTTTTTCATTGTTTAGGTATTTCAACTCGGTTCCTTGTAAGATTTGACTAACATAGTAGAAAGGAGTAAAGTCTCTCTCATCTCGGGCTTAGTTAGAAGATTAGGTGAAATCAAGTAATTCTTCAAGTCCTCAAAATGTTGTTGGCACACCTCACTCAATTCGAAGCTCTTTTCTTCTCGGAGTATCTTGAAAAATGGTAAACCCTTGTCCGCTGACCTTGAGATGAATTAGTTAAAAGCAGCCAACCTCTCTGTCAACTGTTGGACTTCTTTAATGTTTCACAATGGAAGCATCTCCATCACGACCCTAATTTTTTCAGGATTCGCCTCAATCCCTCACTCTTAAATCATGTATCCTAAGAATTTTCTCCCCCACAATCCAAAATAAACTTTGTTGGGTTGAGTTTTAGATTCTAGGCTCTCAAGATATTGAAACAGTCCTTCAAGTTATGCACATGGTTAGAAGCTTGCACACTCTTGACGAGCATGTCGTCGATGTAAGCCTCCATATTTTTACCTATTTGGCTTTTGAACATAAATCGAAAGGCATTACTCTATAGCAGTAAATGCCTTTATCCGTCATAAAACTTGGTTTCTCCTGGTCTTCGAGTGTCAATTATATTTGATTATATCCCTTATACGCATCCAGGAAGCTAAGTAATTCACACCCTAAAGTAGAATCCACCAGCAAGTCTATTCATGGAATGGGAAAAGGATCCTTTGGGCATGCCTTGTTCAAATCCATGAAGTCGATGCATAGGCACCACTTCTCCCCAACCTTAGGCACCAAGACTATATTAGCTAACTAGTCTGGATAATCCATAGGGCGTTTATATTTTGCTCTAAGTAATTTATCAACTTCTTCCTTGATGTGCTTACTTCTCTCTGCTCTAAAAGTTCTTTTCCTCTGTTTCACTAGTTTCATGGTTGCATCGACATTGAGATGATGTACTAGTACCTCTAGGGGAATATCGATTAAGTCTTCTAATCTCCAAGCAAAAAATTCAACATTTTTATTAAGAAAATCTACTAATCTCTCATAAATTGCTGGTTCGAGGTTAGTGTCAATCCTTATCACCTTAGATGCATTACCTTGAACTAGCTCAATGACTTTGAGCTCTTCAACTGCTTCCAATCTCACTTCTTTAAGTTTTTTTTTCCTCTTTAGTTGATGTTTCGACCATTAGCTTATATTCTAATGAATATATTAGCTTTTTTTTTCCTTCAACAGCAGCCGTACTACCCTCCCCCTGTCGCTTCAACTGACTGTTTACTCTACGCAAGGTGTTTGCATAACATTATCTAGCTGTTCGTTTATCTCCAATTGCTTTACCCATTCCCTTAAGCATTGGAAACTTCAACTTCATGTGGTAGGTGGATACTACTGCCTGAAGCAAATTTAGTCTTGGTCTCCCTAAAATCATGTTATATGTGGATGGGGCCTTGACTACCAGAAACTTGATCATTTTTGTCACTCTCTTAGGATAGGTTCCCAATGATATTAGGAGCAAGACTTCACCGAGTACTTCTATAATTTCTCCTCTGAATCTTGTGAGTGGAGTATTAACTTTGGTTAGCTTTGCATTATTAATCCCAAGTTGTGCGAACACATCATAGAAAATAATGTCCACTGAGTTGCCACTATCTACTAGTATTTTCTTGACCCAGAAATTTGACACCATCGCTGATATGACTAAGGCATTGTTGTGCATGTCTCTTACATCATCTAAATCCGAATCACTAAAAGTGATCTCCTCTTTTAAAGTATGTATATTATGGATTCAGTTAATGTATCAACTGGATCTTAGGCGCACCCCACTAGCAGCATGCGTGAATGTTTTTCTTGCATTATGCGAATCTCCATATGCGAGACCCCCAGATATAACTCCAATCACCCTCATGGTTGGTAAGTTATCATCTCTTGATCCCCACTTCTTACTCCTACTTGCATGATCACAAGACGAGTCTCTCTGTCTTGATATGTCTGATAGCTTACGATGCTCATCCCTTGCCTTATCTACAAATTCTATCAAGTATCCCCTTATAATGAGTTTTTCAATATCGTTGTGCAAGTGATGGCATTCTTTAGTTGTGTGACCTCTATCTCAATGGAAATGACAATATTTATTAGACTTTTTTCATTTGGAACTTTCCTTCATGGGTCGAGGTGGTTGAACTAATCATTTCTTCTTTCTTTCTTTTTTCTCCTCTTCTATCTCTCTTTCTCATATTTTCTTTTCGGTAGTTCTAGTGGTTTCTTTAATGCGGGTGTACTTTTTCGCTCGAGTTAACAACTCCTCCAGAGTACTTGGTGGCTTTTCTGCTATAGATTCTTTAAATCTTCCATTACAAAAATTTTCTGCTTTATTCCTGCCAACAATTCATGGTTGACATGAGGAACTTCATGTATAGCCTCAACAAAGCACATCACGAAATTATGTAGAGGCTCTCCATCTTATTGTGTTACCAAAAATAAGTAAGTTACGGTCTTGGGAATTTGGGTTTATTGAGAAATGGTGTAAGAACTTCTACATCAGCTGCTCGAAGCTATCAATAGTAATAGCAAACAGTTGGTTGAACCAAGTCAACGCACGCTTGGTAAGGATAGTACAAAAAATTTTACAAAAGGCTGCATCGCTCAAGTTGTAGAGATCTGCTTTGGAAAAAAAATTGTCAAGATATTCTTGGGGATCCCCAATCCTATCGAATTCGATGAGGTTCGCTACTTTGAATCCTACTGGCAAAGACAACACTAGGATGGAAGTAGCAAATGGGCTTTATCTTGATGATGCAATTGCCAATGACAGATATTCTATCATATATCCTTAAGAAGTAGTTTGGGGGATTGACGGTATGTTAGTTGCTTCTCTCATACCTTCTCTAGACCTAATATTTACTGGATAAGAAACCCAACTAGCCACGCCACCATGTAAAGCTCCTTTATCTCTTAAATCCTCACATCGTGCTCGTGGCCTTACATTTACAATGGACAGCGAAGCTCGGCTATTTGCATCTGTATGAATATTTTTTTATCTTCCAATTCCTTCATGCCTCAGTCGAGGTCTTACATTCATAATTGAGGTGAAGCTTTGCTGCTTATATCAGTATGTACAACTCTTTCTCCTCATGTCTCAACCCTGTCCTCTTAGGAGTCAGAGTGGAATCCTAGCTTCGATGAGAAGATGGGGGGAGGGGGGCTCTACTCTATGCTGATTCTCGACATACTAAGCTACTGCTTGAGTAGCAGTTCTAGTCGTAGCATCTTCAATTATAGTCTAAAGAGCTTCTTGAGTGATCTGCAATACCGCAGGTTGGGCAGGATCAATAAGCTGGGGATGTTGAGGTTGATCTCGCCTTAGTAGGGGTGGACATTGATTTTCCCCATTTTTGTTGGTGTCTTTAGCATGAGGTACACCTTGAGTGATACCCTCTCTGACCATTTTGGATCTGGTCTGCATTCTCAATGTTCACGCAGAAGGTTCCCACAGATGGCGCTAAAAATAATGTTGTATTACTGCTTATCGTTTACTCCAAGTGGAATAACTATCAAGAATTAGGTTACTACGTGCAACACAATAATTCGTTAGGGATGTTGGGGTTGTCTCGGCGAAAACCTTTCAACGCTCAAGTTAGAACCAGAGAGAATTTAGAAAGATAGATTTAAAAGTGTTTTGTCACAAATGAAATTATGTACCTTTCACCAAAATGTATGAAAGGGTATTTATGTGCCTCTTGATGGGTTCGAACCCATCATGCGCCTTAAATCATTCATAATTGGGCTTTCTTTTGTTGGGTCTGGATCATACCCCATCAATAGCGCATATGGTTTCTATCCGCAAAGGTGATAGAGTTAGAGTGTCTCTAGTAGTTCATAAGCAAAATCATATTATGGATTCTACATTTTAATTTATGCTTTATCTCGTATTATACATGTCAAGATTATATCAATCTATTCAAAGAATATCTAAAAAAATATTTTATATGTTAGGCATGTATTGTGTATTTAGATGTGTAATATCAAATAAACACCTATTTAAAATAGAAAGTGCCCAAAAAAATTCACACTTTTAATTTTACTAGTAAATAACACGTACGTTACACGTGATTTATATGATTCTAATATATTAATTATATTATTTAATAATATATTTGAATAAAATTAATATATTATAAGATACTTCATAAATTAAAAAACATTAAATAAAATATAATCAATAAAAAATAAAATATTTCATAAACTAATTATTAATCGATATAATATTGTAACAAAGTAAGAGACTTTGTTCTAGTTCATACTTTATAAGCGATACTTATTCTTTAGATATTGAAGAAATTTGACAAATTAAAAAATTCTAAATATTAAGCAAGATAGATAATTAATATTATAAAAATATTCATTTTACGAATATAAATAAAACCACAATTTAACTATATTTCTTCTTAAATATGAACTGTAAAGTTTCCTAATTCCCTAATTCCATGAAGCAGTTTAAGGAGAAACAGAAAGACATTCTTACAAGTGGGAAGGCTTCTTTCCCACCCCTTAACTAAGATTTCATTCGTAAGCACATATATGTAGGCATCTAGTAGTAGATATTAGATTATCGGAAAAATCAGAACCTAAACTGAAAATTGACCACATAACATGACATAGCATGTGCTTGAAAGAGAAAAAAAAAATCACATTGCACAGATGGGAGAAAAAAGACGGAAATTCCTAGACGTGTTATTGGATAAAATATTGGTTGGGGGGGTTTACAAATAGGGAATTTTAGTCCACTTACATTCTTAAATGAGTAAGATCTATATGTTGGTCAGAGTAGATTTGTAGCGATCAAGTTTGGAAAATAGGGAAGGTTGGAAATGCACAAGGGAAGAAAAGTGAACTTTGGGATGTAAAATAAGTTTCTTAAAAAGGCAATCAGCATATCAACTAGATGGTTACTAGATCCAATCAAGAGAATTACGCACCTCAGCTTCCTCAGCTTCCTTCCCGGCTTGAAACACATCCAGTTGCAGCTGCAGCAGCCTGCTTCTCTTCATCGCACTGTGTTCTGAAATTGCTTCTGTCTTTTCCAATGTTGGCAAGTTTTTTCATGCATCTCCTTTCTCTCTTCAGAACTTCATTCAAATCTCCCACGGACTCAGATGCATTCAGCTTAATTGCTTCAACGTCTGCCCTAATTTGCGCGTTGTTAATCTCCAGCCATCTCACAGTTTCAGTGATGAACCTTGCTTCACAATTCACATTTCTCAGAGATTTTTCTGCCTCCATGAGCTTCTATCTGCAAGACTTTTCAGCATACAGATTCTTATTTTTCATTTGTTCTAAATCCACCTTTTCCATCCTTAAAATCTTAAGTTCCAGCAAATCTTTACTTAATTTTTTTGCTGAATCTACCACTTTCTGCTGAGCCCCGTCTTTTTGTTCGTTCACCTTATCCTGTAGGGTATCAAAATTTTGTAATACAGTGAATCATGCTTCAATGTTGTTATTCCATAATAAAAATAAAATTTTAGTTACTACTAATAATATATAATGTATTATTTAAGAAAAAAATATTTGTACCTACACTCGAAACTTAACTATATATAATATTTTTAATCTATGTTTTCTTCTTACATTTGAGATATCTTGTTTAATCAACTATTGATTATAAATATTGAAGTTCCTTTAGAGAGAGCAATATATAATTGGCATTAAGAAGACACTGAATGAGGCAAATAGATATCAATATTTAGAATTATTTGTCTTTGAGTTTTGTTGATTGTCATTACAAAACAAAGTTTTATATGGAATTGTTTATATCTAAATTGAACTGGATAACCTTCATTTTCAACCGGCGAAAGTGTCACTCTAGGTATAAAGACAAACCTTTCAGTATGTTGTCCAAACACAATCTCTGCATCAATTACGTTATTCTTGAAGTCTTGTACACCATTCTTGTACCATTACTCAATCCATATTATTGGTTTAGATTCATATAATGAGTTGAATGTGCATTTCCATTAAAAGTTGGAAAATTAGCCCTAATAAGTCGTAATATTAAGTTTTTTTCATTGTCATATTCAATAATCATATCTTCTGGAATTTTGATATTACCTTTAGTATCACTTGGTTTCTCACATTGTCCAACTCTAAGTAAAAACTCACTAAAGTTTGGATCATTCATCGACTCATATTTCTTGATAAAGTATTTTTTTTCATTTTGGACTACAAATATGATTTCACCAACCTTACAAAAATAGTTTGATAGATTGTTGCCATAAAAACAACTACTAATACTTGTTTGAAATCGTCACAAAACTACCATTTTTCCATCAAAATCCTTATCATTTCCTATTACATCTTTCAGTTTATCAACATTCTTGATAGCTATCATTTTGTCATTGGTGCTTCATCCCATAAAATTAGTTGTGCTTGACGTAAAAGCTTTGCAACCTTACTTTGCTTGGACATAGTGCACTGACTTGATTCAATTGTATCTATTGTTATTTTAAAGCGAGAATGTGTCGTTCTACTCCTAATATTATTGTGAAAGCAGCTCCAGATATTGTGGTTACAAGTGCTATTTAATTTTTGAATCTAAGATAAGCTAACAATATATGGTATAAAATATTTTTGCGTATTCTATATGACTCATCAATAAAGAAACCCTTGCCCTTTTGTATATAATCTAAGATTATTAGAAAAGTTTTATGTTGTTTAAGATTCAACTTTAGCTATGTTTTATAATATTCTTAAGATAATTCTTTTGACATTTTATGTTGTATGTCTCTTAAAAAATTATTGTTCATATTATCTATATCAATAGGAATATTTGGAAGATCATATGAACTAATTATGTTTTTTTTTTCATGTTCTCCAAGAAAAATTTCAAACTTTTCAAAATTTTGGCAATTTGTATTCAACTGAGGTTTTTGATTCTCTTTTGAAATCTTTAAATATTGTTATGTATCCCAAAAAACTCTCACATCTGTTGTGTACAATATATACCATTGTCGACTCCATAATAGATTTTAGGCAATTCGACCAGATATTTAACTGTAATGTGCATGTAGAGCTAGAAATATCATTATTCCAACCAACAAACCTAAAATCTTATTTGATGGTTGATTGCATTTTATTTTTCATGATTTACATATTGATGAATATTAATAACTTCGAAATCATGCAGTTAGTTTATATAAATGATGATATTTTTAATTTTTATAATTTTTTTGTTGTAACTTATTAATTTAAAGTATATATAAACTCGAAAAAAAGAAGATGAATGAAAATTAACATGAAAAAATTAAGTATTTTAAAAGAATAAAATAAGGCATTACCAAAAAAAAATTCGCAATTGACAATGCAACAAAGCCATGAACTCTCTTTCAACTCATAATTTATATGCGACATTTGTTCCTTAGAGATTAAAAAAATTTGGCAAATCAAAACTGAAAATTCAGTATGTACCATGTCGATCAATAAAATTCAGTTTGATTTTAATATTTTATTCCAATTTATCGAACTGTACCAAATCTTGAATTTGATTTTCATAATTTTTATAAATAATTTGTTTATCTAATTTTATATATTAATTAGTTTTTTACTTTTTTTTCTTATTTTAACTTACCAAACTAAAAATAATAAATTCAAAATATAATTAGATTTTGTTAAGAAATAAAAATAAAGAAGAAATTGAGCTTAAAATATGTTATATACAACTTTGTAATACAGTAATAATATATAGACATAATAAAATTTTATCTCTATTAGATTATCTTAAAAAATTTATTATTAATTTCATTTTACCCCCTATATATAATTTGAAAATTACTCCAATTTTATCAATTTTATAATTCAGTAGAATAATATGTAAAACGATCAAGAAATATACAAATAAATATAGTATAAAATTATTTTCTATTTAATGTAATATATATTTTTTTAAATATTTATGTTGAGATGTGTTGATACAGCATGAAGGTTCATACAACTTATTTTTGCTATATTTGATTCTGTTGAAAAAATTTAAGCTCTGTTTGATTTTATTTTCAGTCAATTTTGGAGAGTATTCTGGAAAAATGTATTCTGAAAAATAAGTTGAAGAACGTATATAGAATAAAAAATGTGTGTGTTATGTTGGAACAAATGATATGATGTATTTTGAAAGATATTTTATCATTTGTAAATATATTATCAATATTATTTTGTTATAGTTAATGAGAGATATTTTCAATTATAAATATCTTGTTAATGTTATTATATTATAATTAGTGATAGTATAGAGTATAGTATTATCTAAATAGGTAATAAATAATTTGGTATTTCAGGAAAAAATACCATTTTCTAAAAATATAAGTGACAAACATATTTTTGTATTCGAAGAAGAAAAATAATATTTGGAAGAAAAGTAGAAAAAGAAAGCCAATAAAAACTATAATATTTGAACTGATAATAAAATATTATAAATAAAATTTATTAGATTAAATGATCAACCCAAAAGATCTGGGTTTTTTTTTCATGAAGTGACTCCAATAGTAATTTAGCATAAATTTTCAAGGTCAAAAAAATTGAGGAAGTCAAATATCATATGCAATTGCAATCGGACTACTATAATTGCAATGACAAAATATAAATCAAATAATTAAAATAGATTTTAAATTTTGTGTATAAAATATGTTAAATATAAAGGATAACATCGCTTTTGGAATATGATCTTATAATTGATAAATATGATATAAAATTCAGATGTGGTTGGCTTGACAAACTAAATATTAAAGGAATCAAATATTCCATCAATTAATGTAATTATTTTTGTATAGTCTCATGGTTAAGAAAAAATTGAATTTTAGTCATGAATACACTCTAAGTTTTGTTGTATTTTTTCTTTCAGAAAGTGTAATAACAAAACATTATAAATGTGACAGTGGAATATATTTTTAAATTAATATAAAAAATATAGATGTTGTTTTCATATTAATTTTATTGAATCTAATTAAACTGGAAATAGTGAGGTATACTTTTATACAAAATTGGTATTCAATTTGATTTTGAATTTTTATTTTAATTCATTGAATCGTATAGAATATTAAATTAGGAAATAAACCTATCTTAGTGTATGTAAATGTGAGTAATTTTTTGATTATTTATTTATAATTATATTACCTAAATTTATTTGCATAAATTATGATTTAGGGATTTTTTTTATTTTAATTATTATTTTTTTAATTGGTGTATTTTTTTATTTGTTTGCAATTTATATCCTATATAAGTAGTTGAAATAAAATTATGATTTAGGAAATAAAGTATCTTAGTGCATATTTTAGGGTTTTATCATTTTATTTATTTAATATGTGTAATTTATTGATTTGAATGGTGTATGAAAATTTGGTCATAGACTCACTAACATCTTTGATGTGTTGTGTATTGTATGATTTGGGATCCAGACAATCCTACTTTTTTTGCTACAAAAAATCTCACATTACAAACCTCAAGCCACCCCCACACCTCGGTACTCCCTCCTATGTTTAGTATTTCAAGATATATAGAATCTAAAAAATTCTAGTTTTTGCTACTGAAAATTTCACACTACAAACCTAAGGCCAATGTCCCCCTCTTGTTACTCTCTCACTTTTATTCTGTATTTTAAAATACCTAATCCCAAAAATCCTAGATTTTGCAACTAAAATTTTCACCCGCACCCTCTCGCTAAACATCTTTGATATGTTGTGTATTGTAAGATTTGGGATCTAGAAAACCCAAGTTTTTGCTACAAGAAGTTTCACATTACAAACCCGAGGCCACCCCACCCTTTCGCTACTCTCTCTATGTTATCAACTATCATCCTGGTAAGGCTAATGTTGTGGTTGATGCATTGAGCAGGAAATCAACACAAAATACCGCAGTTTTAGCTTTGACTCAAAAACCAGAGTTAATGAAGCTACAAAAAATGAATGTAGAGATTGTACAACAGATATCAGTAAAGGCCAAATTTGCAGCTTTGACACTTCAACGACTTTGATTGATAGAATTCGAGTATGTTACTAAAATGATAAAAGATATTACTTCAAGAAAGTTTTCTGATTTTCAGATGTCAGAAAATGGTATCTTGTGATTCCAAAAAAGACTATATGTGCCTAATGTAGACAATATTCAGGAAGATATTTTGGCAGAAGCACATTCAACACCATATTCAGTGCATCCAGGAACTACTAAAATGTATAGAGATTTGATAACGCATCACTGGTGGCCAGGTATGAAAAGAGATGTTGCTCAATTTGTAGAACAATGTTTAACATGTTAACAAATAAAGGCAGAACATTAAAGACCAGCAGGAACCTTGCAACCTTTATACATTCCAGAATGGAAATGGGAAAGAATTACTACGGATTTTGTGTTGGGATAACCTAAAACAATTAGAGGTCATGATGTTATTTGCGTTATCATTGACAGTCTAACTATATCTGCTCACTTTCTTCGAATTTGTTCCACCTATTCCATGGACCGTTATGCACAGATATATATACATAAAGTGGTCAAACTTCATAGGGTACCACAATCTATTATTTCTAATAGAGATTCAAGGTTTTTGTTTATGTTTTGGAAGAGTTTACACAAGGCATTCGGAACACAATTATCTTTTATTATTGCATATCATACTCAGACTAATGGACAATAAGAGCGAATACAAACATTGGAAGATATGCTTAGAGCTTGTGTATTAGATTTTCATGATCAATGGACCAAATTTTTATCTTTAGTGGAATTCTCTTATAATAACAGCTATTAATCCACTATTGGAATGGCCTCCTATGAAGCATTATATGGTAGAAAATATAGATCTCCAGTTCATTGGGATAAGATTGGTGAAAAGAAGCTTTTGGGCCCAAATATGATTTGAAAAATGACAGAAGTTGTAACACAAATTCGTCAACGAATACAGATTGCCAAGAGTCGACATAAAAATTATGTTGATCAAAGAATAAGAATATTAGAATTTGCAGTAGGAGATCAAGTATTTCTGAAGATATCTCTAATGAAGGGGATAATCCGATTTGGAAAGAAAGGAAAACTCAGTCCTAGATATATTGCTCCATTTTATACACTAAATATAATAATAAATAAAATCACAAAATTTCATATTGAACAAAATTCTAAATATACACTACGAAAAAATTTACATACACTATTCAAATCAATAAATTACACATATTAAATAAATTAAATGATAAAACCTAAAATATGCACTAAGATACTTTATTTCCTAAATCATAATTTTATTTCAACTACTTATATAGAATATAAATTGTATACAAATAGTAAATATTCTTGTTCACATACACCAATTAAATAAATAATAATTAAAATAAAAAATCCCTAAATCATAATTTATGCAAATAAAATTGGGTAATATAATTACAAATAAATAATTAAAAAATTACTCATATTTACATACACTAACATAGGTTTATTTTCTAAATCATAATTTTATTCCAACTACTCATATAAAATTTACATTATAAATAAATAGTAAATATTCTTGTTCACATACACGATTTAAATAAATAAATGCTAATATTGAATATAATTATAACTAAAATCACAAAATTTTATATTTGAATATGACAAAACTTTAAATCATAATTTATGCAAATAAAATTAGGTAATATAATTACAATAAACAATCGAAAAATTACTCATTTTTATTATAATATTAATTAAAATCACAAATATTTATTCACATACAACATTCAAATCAATAAATTACCCATATCAAATATTTTAAATAAATAATCTAATTTACATACACATTTCAAAATTACGAACTAAAATATTATTTTTTAAAATAAAATAAAAATTCACAAGATAAATAATGAATACACTATGTAACTCAAAATTTTCAAAATTTTTAAATCATAAAATAAATTATACAAAATATAAATTTTATTTTTTAAATTATAAATTTTATTTTTATTTCTCATAGAATAAACATGGCAAATAAGTAGTAAATACTTGTTCACATACACTATTCAAATAAATAAAATATTTATACTAAATATAATTATAAATAAAATCACAAAATTTCATATTGAACCAAATCTTAAATATAACTACGACCAAATTTACATACACCATTGAAATCAACAAATTACACATATTAAATAAATAAAATGATAAAACCCTAAAATATGCACTAAGATACTTTATTTCCTAAATCATAATTTTATTTCAACTACTTATATAGAATATAAATTGTAAACAAATAGTAAATATTCTTGTTCACATACACCAATTAAATAAATAATAATTAAAATAAATAAATCCCTAAATCATAATTTATGCAAATAAAATTAGGTAATATAATTATAAATAAATAATAAAAAAATTACTCATATTTACATACACTAACATATGTTTATTTCCTAAATCATAATTTTATTTCAACTACTTATATAAAATATACATTGTAAATAAATAGTAAATATTCTTGTCCACATACACCATTTAAATAAATAAAATGTTAATCTTGAATATAATTATAATTAAAATCAAAATAATTTATATTGAATATAACAAAACATTAAATCACAAAACTTTAAATGATAATTTCTGCGGTAATATAATTACAAATAAACAACCAAAAAATTAATCATTTTTATTATAATTTTAATTAAAATTAAAAATATTTATTAACATACACCATTCAAATCAATAAATTACACATATTAAATATTTTAAATAAATAATCTAATTTACATACACTTTTAAAAATTAAGAACTAAAATATTATTTTTTAAAATAAAATAAAAAAACCGCAAGATAAATATTGAATACACTTGTAACTTAAAATTCTCAAAAATTCTAAATCATAAAATAAATTATACAAAATATAAATTTATTTTTTAAATTATAAATTTTATTTGTATTTCTCATAGAATATACATGGCAAATAAATAGTAAATACTTGTTCACATACACTATTCAAATAAATAAAATACTTATAATAAATATAATTATAAATAAAAACACAAATTTTCATATTGAACCAAATCCTCAATATACACTACGACCAAATTTACATACACAATTGAAATTAATAAATTACACATATTAAATAAATAAAATGATAAAACCCTAAAATATGCACTATGATACTTTATTTCTTAAATCATAATTTTATTTCAACTACTTACATAGAATATAAATTGTAAACAAATAGTAAATATTCTTGTTCACATACACCAATTAAATAAATAAATAAATCCCTAAATCATAACTTATGCAAATAAAATTAGATAATATAATTATAAATAAATAATCAAAAAATTACTCATATTTACATACACTAACATGGGTTTATTTCCTAAATCATAATTTTGTTTCAACTACTTGTATAAAATATACATTGTCAATAAATAGTAAATATTTTTTGTTCACATACACCATTTAAATAAATAAAATGCTAATATTGAATAGAATTAAAACAAAAATCACATAATTTTATATTGAATATGACAAACATTAATCACAAAACTATAAAACATAATTTATGCAAATAAAATTAGGTAATATAATTACAAATAAATAATAAAAAATACCCATATTTACATACAGTAACATAGGTTTACTTCCGAAATCATAATTTTATTTCAACTACTTATATAAAATATACATTGTAAATAAATAGTAAATATTCTTGTCCACATACACCATTTAAATAAATAAAATGTTAATATTGAATATAATTATAATTAAAATCAAAATAATTTATATTGAATATAACAAAACATTAATCACAAAACTTTAAATCATAATTTCTGCGGTAATATAACTACAGATAAACAATCAAAAAATTACTCATTTTTATTATAATTTTAATTAAAATCACAAATAGTTTTTCACATACACCATTCAAATTAATAAATTATAGATATCATATATTTTAAATAAATAATCTAATTTACATACACATTTCAAAATTACGAACTAAAATATTATTTTTTAAAATAAAATAAAATAAAAAAATTACAAGATAAATAGTGAATACACGTTGTAACTTAAAGTTTTCAAAAATTTCAAATCATAAAATAAATTATACAAAATATAAATTTATTTTTAAAATTATAAAATCTATTTTTATTTCTCATAGAATATACATGGCAAATAAATAGTAAATACTTGTTCACAAACACTACTCAAATAAATAAAATACTTATAATAAATATAATTATAAATAAAATACAAATTTTCATATTGAACCAAATACTCAATATACACTACGACCAAATATACATACACCATTGAAATCAACAATTACACATATTAAATAAATAAAATGATAAAATCTTAAAATATGCACTATGATACTTTATTGTAAATAAATAGTAAATATTCGTGTTCACATACACCATTTAAATAAATAAAAAGCTAATATTGAATATAATTATAACTAAAATCACAAAATTTTATATTGAATATAACAAAACATTTAATCAGAAAACTTTAAATCATAATTTATACAAATAAAATTAGGTAATATAATTACAGATAAACAATCAAAAAATTACTCATATTTACATACACTAACATTGGCTTATTTCCTAAATCATTATTTTATTCCAACTACTTATATAAAATATACATTATAAATAAATGGTATATATTCTTGTTCGCAAACACCATTTAAATAAATAAAATACAAACAATAAATATAATAATAATTAAAATCACAAAAATTTATATTGAATATAACAAAATATTAAATCACAAAACTTTAAATCATAATTTATGCAAACAAAATTAGGTAATATAATTACAAATAAACAACCAAAAAAAATTATTATTTTTATTATAATTTTAATTAATGTCAAAAATATTTATTTACATACACCATTCAAATCAAAAATTTACACATATCAAATATTTTAAATAAATAATCTAATTTACATACACTTTTAAAAATTACTAACTAAAATATTATTTTTTAAACTAAAATAAAAAAATCGCAAGATAAATAATGAATACACTTTGTAGCTTAAAATTTTCAAATATTTAAATCATAAAATAAATTATAAAAATAAAAATTTATTTTTAAAATTATAATTTTTATTTTTATTTCTTATAGAATATACATGGCAAATAAATAGTAAATACTTGTTCACATACACTATTCAAATAAATAAAATACTTATAATAAATATAATTATAAATAAAAACACAAATTTTCATATTGAACGAAATCCTCAATATACACTACGACCAAATTTACATACACCATTGAAATCAATAAATTACACATATTAAAAAAATAAAATAATAAAATCCTAAAATATGCTCTATGATACTTTATTTCATAAATCATAATTTTATTCTAACTACTTATATAGAATATAAATTGTAAACAGATAGTAAATATTCTTGTTCACATACACTAATTAACTAAATAATAATTAAAAAAAATCCCTAAATCATAATTTATACGAATAAAATTAGATAATATAATTATAAATAAATAATCAAAAAATTACTCATATTTACAAACACTAACATAGGTTTATTTCCTAAATCATAATTTATAATTTATATTCCATATAAATACTTGAAATAAAATTACGATTTAGAAAATAAAGTATCTTAGTGCATATTTTAGGGTTTTATCATTTTATTTATTTAATATATGTAATTTATTGATTTCAATGGTGTATGTAGATTTGGTCGTAGTGTATATTTAGAATTTTGTTCAATATGAAATTTTGTAATTTTATTTATAATTATATTTAGTATAAGTATTTTATTTATTTAAATAGTGTATATGAACAAGTATTTACTATTTATTTGCCATGTATATTCTATGAGAAATAAAAATAAAATTTATAATTTAAAAAATAAATTTATATTTTGTATAATTTATTTCATGATGTAAAATTTTTGAAAATTTTAATTTACAAAGTGTATTCAATACTTATCTCGCGATTTTTTTATTTTATTTTAAAAAATAATAGTTTAGTTAATAATTTTTAAAAGTGTATGTAAATTAAATTATTTATTTAAAATATTTGATATGTGTAATTTATTGATTTGAGTGGTGTATGTGAATAAATATTTTTTTTTTAATGAAAATTATAATAAAAATGAGTAATTGTTTGATTGTTTATTTGTAATTATATTTCCGCATAAATTATAATTTAAAGTTTTATGATTTAATGTGTTGTTATATTCAATATAAAATTTTGTGAATTTAATTATAATTATATTCAATATTAGCATTTTATTTATTTAAATGGTGTATGTGAGCAAGAATATTTACTATTTATTTACAATGTATATTTTATATAAGTCGTTGAAATAAAATTATGATTTAGGAAATAAATCTACATTAGTGTATGTAATTATGAGTAATTTTTGATTATTTATTTATAATTATATTATCTAATTTTATTTGCATAAATTATGATTTAGGGATTTTTATTTTAATTATTATTTATTTAGTTGGTGTATGTGAGCAAGAATATTTATTATTTGTTTACAATTTATATTCTAACAAGAATATTTACTATTTGTTTACAATTTATATTCTAACAAGAATATTTACTATTTGTTTATAATTTATATTCTATATAAGTAGTTGAAATAAAATTATGATTTAGGAAATAAAGTATTAGTGCATATTTTAGGATTTTATCATTTTATTTATTTAATATGTATAATTTATTGATTTCAATGATGTATGTAAATTTGGTCGTAGTGTATTTTTAGGATTTCGTTCAATATGAAATATTTTAATTTTATTTATAATTATAATTATGATAAGTATTTTGTTTATTTGAATAGTGTATGTGAACAAGTATTTACTATTTATTTTCCATGTATATTCTATGAGAAATAAAAATAAAATTCATAATTAAAAATATAAATTTATATTTTGTTTTGAGGATTTAAAAATTTTGAAAATTTTACATTACGAAGTATATTCATTATTTATCTTGCAAGTTTTTAATTTAGTTTTAAAAAATAATATTTTAGTTCATAATTTTCAAATGTGAATGTAAATTAGATTATTTATTTAAAATATTTGATATGTGTAATTTATTGATTTGATGGGTGTTTGTGAATAAATATTTTTGATTTTATTAAAAATTATAATAAAAATGAGTAATTGTTTGATTGTTTATTTGTAATTATATTGCCACATAAATTATGATTTAAAGTTTTGTGATTTAATGTATTGTTATATTCAATATAAAATTTTGTGAATCCATCTGTTTTTCCTAAATAGAGTCTATGACTGGAGGAATTTTAGGAGAGCACTTAGATTTTGTATATGTTTCACCTAGTGTGCGAGATACACTAGGTGATTTCGTCAAATCCTGGTTGAGTTCTTCCCATAAAGCCTTTGGAAATGGCTAGAAAGAAGAATAAAAATCATCCTTACCTTCTGAAAAATGCTTTTGAGGAGACTAAAATTTCTATTTAGTTTTGAACAATTGTCTTTATGTTTCACGGATAGTTAAGAACATTATCTCCATTCCCATTTTGGATGGAGAATGTTTTACTTTTTCAATAAAATATTGAAACTATTCTATTTTGATTACCTCAGCATATTGATGAATGATTATATTTTATTACTCCCCATAACTCCTTTGTTCATGTTCAATAAAATAAAAGGAAATTAGATAATCATAGTTTCGAACTCTTATGGCATGCTAGTTTAAATCACATTTCTGAGAAGAGAATTCACAAGTTGGCCCAATTGCTCAATCTTCTGAAAGACCAACGAATGCTAACATGTGAGTCATGTCTCAAAGGGAAAATGACCAAATGCTTACATTTGTTGGACAAGTGGAGCGAGCTAAAAATATAGTGGATTTGGTCTATTCCGATATATGTGGGCTACTAAGTGTTAGTGCTCGTGGGAACTATCACTACTTGAGCATAGAGTTTTTTTATTACCAAAAAGAGAATTTGAATAGTGTATATGAACAAGTATTTACTATTTATTTGCCAGGTATATTCTATGAGAAATAAAAATAAATTTATAATTTAAAAAATAAATTTATATTTTGTATAATTTATTTTACGATTTAAAATTTTTGAGAATTTTAATTTACAAAGTGTATTCAATATTAATCTTGCAATTATTTTATTTTATTTTAAAAAATAATATTTTAGTTAGAAATTTTTAAAAGTGTATGTAAAGTAGATTATCTATTTAAAATATTTGATATGTGTAATTTAATGATTTGAGTGGTGTATGTGAATAAATATTTTTTATTTTAATTAAAATTATAATAAAAATGAGTAATTGTTTGATTGTAATTTGTAATTATATTGCCGCATAAATTATGATTTAAAATTTTGTGATTTAATGAGTTGTTATATTCAATGTAAAATTTTGTTCATTTAATTAAAATTACATTCAATATTAGCATTTAATTATTTAAATGGTGTATGTGAGCAAGAATATTTACTATTTATTTACAATGTATATTTTATATAAGTCGTTGAAATAAAATTATGATTTAGAAAATAAATCTATGTTAGTGTATGTAAATATGAGTAATTTTTTTATTATTTATTTATAATTATATTACCTAATTTTATTTGTATAAATTATGCTTTAGGGTTTTTTTTATTTTAATTATCATTTTATTTAGTTGGTGTATGTGAACAAGAATATTTACTATTTATTTACAATTTATATTCTAACAGGAATATTTACTATTTGTTTACAATTTATATTGTATATAAGTACTTGAAATAAAATTATATTTAGGAAATAAAGTATCTTAGTGCATATTTTAGGGTTTTATCATTTTATTTATTTAATATGTGTAATTTATGATTTCAATGGTGTATGTAAATTTGGTCGTAGTGTATATTTAGGATTTTGTTCAATATGAAATTTTATAATTTATATATAATTATAATTATGATAAGTATTCTGTTTATTTGAATAGTGTATGTGAATAAGTATTTACTATTTATTTGCCAGGTATATTCTATGAGAAAAAAAAAAAAAATTTAAAATTTTAAAATAAAATTTATAATTTGTATAATTTATTTTATAATTTAATTTTTGAAAATTTTAATTTACAAGGTGTATTCAATATTAATCTTGCAATTTTTTTATTTTATTTTAAAAAAAAATAATATTTTAGTTAGTATTTTTAAAAGTGTATGTAAAATAGATTATCTATTTAAAATATTTGATATATGCAATTTAATGATTTGAATGGTGTATGTGAATTTAATTATAATTATATTCAACATTGACATTTAATTATTTAAATGGTGTATGTGAGAAAGAATATTTACTATTTATTTACAATGTATATTTTATATAAGTCGTCGAAATAAAATTATGATTTAGGAAATAAACCTATGTTAGTGTATGTAAATATGAGTAGTTTTTTTATTATTTATTTATAATTATATTACCTAATTTTATTTGCATAAATTATGATTTAGGGATTTTTTTATTTTAATTATTATTTATTTAGTTGGTGTATGTGAACAAGAATATTTAATATTTGTTTACAATTTATATTCTAACAAGAATATTTACTACTTGTTTACATTTTATATTCTATATAAGTAGTTGAAATAAAATTCTGATTTAGGATAAATTATCTTAGTGCATATTTTAGGGTTTTATCATTTTATTTATTTAATATGTGTAATTTATTGATTTCAATGGTGTATGTACATTTGGTCGTGGTGTATATTTAGGATTTCGTTCGATATGAAATTTTGTAATTTATATATAATTATTATTATGATAAGTATTCTGTTTATTTGAATAATATATGTTACCAAGTATTTACTATTTATTTGCCAGGTATATATTCTATGAGAAATAAAAATAAAATTTATAATTTAAAAAATAAATTTATATTTTGTATAATTAATTTTATGATTTAAAATTTTTGAAAATTTTAATTTACGAAGTGTATTCAATATTAATCTTGCAATTTTTTTATTTATTTTGAAAAATAATATTTTAGATAGTAATTTTTAAAAGTGTATGTAAAATAGATTATCTATTTAAAATATTTGATATGTGTAATTTAATGATTTGAGTGGTGTGTGTGAATAAATATTTTTGATTTTAATGAAAATGATAATAAAAATGAGTAATTGTTTGATTGTTTATTTGTAATTATATTGCCACATAAATTATGATTTAAAGTTTTGTGATTTAATGTGTTGTTATATTCAATATAAAATTTTGTGAATTTAATTATAATTATATTCAATATTAGCATTTTATTTATTTAAATGGTGTATGTGAGCAAAAATATTTACAATGTATATTTTATATTAGTCGATGAAATAAAATTATGACTTAGGAAATAAACCTTTGTTAGTGTATGTAATTATGAGTAATTTTTTGATTATTTAATTATAATTATATTACCTAATTTTATTTGCATAAATTATGATTTATGGATTTTTTTTTTTTATTTATTATTTATTAATTGGTGTATGTGAACAACAATATTTACTATTTGCTTACAATTTATATTCTAACAAGAATATTTACTGTTTGTTTACAATTTATATTGTATATAAGTAGTTGAAGTAAAATAATGATTTAGGAAATAAATTATCTTAGTGCATATGTTAGGGTTTTATCATTTTATTTATTTAATATGTGTAATTTATTGATTTCAATGGTGTATGTAAACTTGGTCGTAGTGTGAATTTAGGATTTCGTTCAATATGAAATTTTGTAATTTATTTATAATTATAATTATGATAAGTATTTTGTTTATTTGAATAGTGTATGTGAACAAGTATTTACTATTTATTTGCTAGGTATATTCTATGAGAAATTAAAACAAAATTTATAATTTAAAAAATAAATTTATATTTTGTATAATTTATTTTATGATTTAAAATTTTTGAAAATTTTAATTTACAAAGTGTATTCAATATAAATCTTGCAGTTTTTTTTTATTTTAACAAATAATATTTTAGTTAGTAATTTTTAAAAGTGTATGTAAAATAGATTATCTATTTAATATTTGATATGTGTAATTTAATGATTTGAGTGCTGTCTGTGAATCAATATATTTGATTTTAATTAAAATTATAATAAAAATGAGTAATTGTTTGATTGTTTATTTGTAATTATATTGCGGCATAAATTATGATTTAAAGTTTTGTGATTTAATGTGTTGTTATATTCAATATAAAATTTTGTGAATTTAATTATAATTATATTCAATATTAGCATTTTATTTATTTAAATGGTGTATGTGAGCAAGAATATTTACTATTTATTTATAATGTATATTTTATATAAGTCGTTGAAATAAAATTACGACTTAGGAAATAAACCTTTGTTAGTGTATGTAATTATAAGTAATTTTTTGATTATTTAATTATAATTATATTACCTAATTTTATTTGCATAAATTATGATTTAGGGATTTTTTTATTTTAATTATTATTTATTTAGTTGATGTATGTGTACAACAATATTTACTATTTGTTTACAATGTATATTTTATTTTAGTCGTTGAAATAAAATTATGATTTAAGAAATTAACCTATGTTAGTGTATGTAAATGCGTAATTTTTTGATTATTTATTTATAATTATATTACCTAATTTTATTTGCATAAATTATGATTTATGGATCTTTTTTATTTTAATTATTATTTATTTAATTGGTGTATGTAAACAAGAATATTTACTATTTGTTTACAATTTATATTTCATATAAGTAGTTGAAATGAAATTACGATTTAGGAAATAAAGTATCATCGTGTATTTTATTTTAGGGTTTTATCATTTTATTTATTTAATATGTGTAATTTAATGATTTCAATGGTGTACGTACTTTTGGTCCTAGAGTATATTTAGGATTTCATTCAATATGTAATTTTGTGATTTTATTTATAATTATATTTAGTATAAGTATTTTGTTCATTTGAATAGTGTATGTGAACAAGTATTTACTATTTAATTTCCATGCATATTCTATAAGAAATAAAAATAAAATTTATAATTTAAAAAACAAATTTATATTTTGTATAATTAATTTTATGATTTAAAATTTTTGAAAATTTTAATTTACAAAGTGTATTCATATTTATCTTGCGATTGTTTTATTTTATTTTAAAAAATAATATTTTAGTTAGGCAATTTTTAAAAGTGTATGTAAATTAGATTATTTATTTAAAATATATGATATGTGTAATTTACTAATTTGAGTGGTGCATGTGAATAAATATTTTTGATTTTCATGAAATTATAATAAAAATGAGTAATTGTTTGATTGTTTATTTGTAATTATATTGCCGCATAAATTATGATTTAAAGTTTTGTGATTTAATGTGTTGTTATATTCAATATAAAATTTTGTGAATTTAATGATAATTATATTCAATATTAGCATTTTATTTATTTAAATGGTGTATGTCAGCAAGAATATTTATGGTTTATTTACATTGTATATTTTATATTAGTCGTTGAAATAAAATTTTGACTTATGAAATAAACCTTTGTTAGTGTATGTAATTATGAGTAATTTTTTGATTATTTAATTAAAATTATATTACCTAATTTTATTTGCATAAATTATGATTTAGGGATTTTTTTATTTTAATTATTATTTGTTTAATTGGTGTATGTGAACAAGAATATTTACTATTTGTTTACAATTTATATTCTATATAAGTAGTTAAAATGAAATTACGATTTAGGAAATAAAGTATCATAGTGTATATTTTAGGGTTTTATTATTTTATTTGTTTAAGATGTGTAATTTAATAATTTCTATGTTGTATGTACTTTTGGTCGTAGTGTATATTTAGGATTTCGTTCAGTTTGAAGTTTTGTGATTTTATTTATAATTGTATTAGTATAAGTATTTTATTTATTTGAATAGTGTATGTGAACAATTATTTACTATTTAATTGCCATGCATATCCTATAAGAAATAAAAAAATTATAATTTACAAAACAAATTTATATTTTGTATAATTTATTTTATGATTTAAAATTTTTGAAAATTTTAATTTACAAAGTGTATTCAATATTTATCTTGCGATTTTTTTATTTTATTTTAAAAAATAATATTTTAGTTAGCAATTTTTAAAAGTGTATGTAAATTAGATTATTTTTAAAAATATTTGATATGTGTAATTTACTAATTTGAGTGGTGCATGTGAATAAATATTTTTGATTTTGATAAAAATTATAATAAAAATGAGTAATTGTTTGATTGTTTATTTGTAATTATATTGCCGCATAAATTAACGATTTAAAGTTTTGTGGTTTAATGTGTTGTTATATTCAATATAAAATTTTGTGAATTTAATTATAATATATTCAATATTAGCGTTTTATTTATTTAAATGGTGTATGTGAGCAAGAATATTTACTATTTATTTACAATGTATATTTTATATAAGTCGTCCAAATAAAATTATGACTTAGGAAATAAACCTTTGTTAGTGTGTATGTAATTATAAGTAATTTTTTAATTATTAATTATAATTATATTACCTAATTTTATTTGCATAAATTATGATTTAGGGATTTTTTTATTTTAATTTATTTATTTATTGATGTATGTGTACAACAATATTTACTATTTGTTTACAATGTATATTTTATTTTAGTCGTCGAAATAAAATTATGATTTAGGAAATTAACCTATGTTAGTGTATGTAAATATGCGTAATTTTTTGATTATTTATTTATAATTATATTACCTAATTTTATTTGCATAAATTATGATTTATGGATCTTTTTTATTTTAATTATTATTTATTTAATTGGTGTATGTAAACAAGAATATTTACTATTTGTTTACAATTTATATTTCATATAAGTAGTTGAAATGAAATTACGATTTAGGAAATAAAGTATCATCGTGTATATTTTAGGGTTTTATCATTTTACTTATTTAATATGTGTAATTTAATGATTTCAATGGTGTATGTACTTTTGGTCCTAGAGTATATTTAGGATTTCGTTCAATATGTAATTTTGTGATTTTATTTATAATTATATTTAGTATAAGTATTTTGTTCATTTGAATAGTGTATGTGAACAAGTACTTACTATTTAATTTCCATGCATATTCTATAAGAAATAAAAATAAAACTTATAATTTAAAACAAATTTTTATATTTTGTATAATTTATTTTATGATTTAAAATTTTTGAAAATTTTAATTTAAAATGTATTGAATTTTTATCTTGCTAATTTTTTATTTTATTTTAAAAAATAATATTTTAGTTAGCAATTTTAAAAAGTGTATCTAAATTAGATTATTTATTTAAAATATTTGATATGTGTAATTTACTAATTTGAGTGGTGCATGTGAATAAATATTTTTGATTTTAATGAAAATTATAATAAAAATGAGTAATTGTTTGATTGTTTATTGTAATTATATTGCGGCATAAGTTATGATTTAAAGTTTTGTGATTTAATTTGTTGTTGTATTCAATATAAAATTTTGTAATTTAATCATAATTATATTCAATATTAGCATTTTATTTATTTAAATGGTGTATGTGAGCAAGAATATTTACTATTTATTTACAATGTATATTTTATACAAATTGTTGAAATAAAACTATGACTTAGGAAATAAACCTTTGTTAGTGTATGTAATTATGAGTAATTTTTTAATTATTTAATTATAATTATATTACCTAATTTTATTTGCATAAATTATGATTTAGGGATTTTTTTATTTTAATTATTATTTGTTTAATTGGTGTATGTGAACAAGAATATTTACTACTTGTTTACAATTTATATTCTATATAAGTAGTTAAAATGAAATTACGATTTAGGAAATAAAGTATCATAGTGTATATTTTAGGGTTTTATTATTTTATTTGTTTAAGATGTGTAATTTAATGATTTCTATGTTGTATGTACTTTTGGTCGTAGTGTATATTTAGGATTTCGTTCAATTTGAAATTTTGTGATTTTATTTATAATTGTATTTAGTATAAGTATTTTATTTGTTTGAATAGTGTATGTGAACAATTATTTACTATTTAATTGCCATGCATATCCTATAAGAAATAAAAAAAAATTATAATTTACAAAACAAATTTATATTTTGTATAATTTATTTTATGATTTAAAATTTTTGAAAATTTTAATTTACAAAGTGTATTCAATATTTATCTTGCGATTTTTTTATTTTATTTTAAAAATTAATATTTTTGTTAGCAATTTTTAAAAGTGTATGTAAATTAGATTATTTATTTAAAATATTTGATATGTGTAATTTACTAATTTGAGTGGTGCATGTGAATAAATATTTTTGATTTTAATGAAAATTATAATAAAAATGAGTTATTGTTTGATTGTTTATTTGTAATTATATTGCGGCAAAAGTTTTGATTTAAAGTTTTGTGATTTAATGTGTTGTTATATTCAATATAAAATTTTGTGAATTTAATGATAATTATATTTAATATTAGCATTTTATTTATTTAAATGGTGTATGTGAGCAAGAATATTTATGATTTATTTACATTGTATATTTTATATTAGTCGATGAAATAAAATTTTGACTTAGGAAATAAACCTTTGTTAGTGTATGTAATTATGAGTAATTTTTTGATTATTTAATTATAATTATGTTACCTAATTTTATTTGTATAATTATGATTTAGGGATTTTTTTATTTTAATTATTATTTGTTTAATTGGTGTATGTGAATAAGAATATTTACTATTTGTTTACAATTTATATTCAATATAAGTAGTTAAAATGAAATTACGATTTAGGAAATAAAGTATCATAGTGTATATTTTAGGGTTTTATCATTTTATTTATTTAAGATGTGTAATTTAATGATTTATATGGTGTATGTACTTTTGGTCGTAGTGTATATTTAGGATTTCGTTCAATATGAAATTTTGTGATTTTATTTATAATTGTATTTAGTATAAGTATTTTATTTATTTGAATAGTGTATGTGAACAATTATTTATTATTTAATTGCCATGCATATCCTATAAGAAATAAAAAAAAATTATAATTTACAAAACAAATTTATATTTTGTATAATTTATTTTATGATTTAAAATTTTTGAAAATTTTAATTTACAAAGTGTATTCAATATTTATCTTGCGATTTTCTTATTTTATTTTAAAAAATAATAGTTTTGTTAGCAATTTTTAAAAGTGTATGTAAATTAGATTATTTATTTAAAATATTTGATATGTGTAATTTACTAATTTGAGTGGTGCATGTGAATAAATATTTTTGATTTTAATAAAAATTATAATAAAAATGATTAATTGTTTGATTGTTTATTTGTAATTATATTGCCGCATAAATTACGATTTAAAGTTTTGTGATTTAATGTGTTGTTATATTCAAATAAAAATTTGTGAATTTAATTATAATTATATTCAAGATTAGCATTTTATTTATTTAAATGGTGTATGTGAGCAAGAATATTTACTATTTATTTACAATGCATATTTTATATAAGTCGTTGAAATGAAATTATGACTTAGGAAATAAACCTATGTTAGTGTATGTAATTATGAGTAATTTTTTTTATTTTAATTATAATTATAATTCATGCAAATAAAATTAGGTAATATAATTATAAATAAATAATCAAAAAATTGATCATATTTACATGCACTAACATAGATTTATTTCCTAAATCATAATTTTATTTCAACTACTTATATAAAATATACATTGTAAATAAATAGTAAATACTCTTGTTCACATACACCATTTAAATAAATAAAATCCTAATATTACATATAATTATGACTAAAATCATAAAATTTTATATTGAATATAACGAACATTAAATCACAAAACTTTAAATCATAATTCATGCAAATAAAATTAGGTAATATAATTACAAATAAATAATCAAAAAATGGATCATATTTACATACACTAACATAGATTTATTTCCTAAATCATAATTTTATTTCAACTATTTATATAAAATATATATTGTAAATAAATAGTAAATATTCTTGCTCACATAAACCATTTAAATAAATAAAATGCTAATATTGAATACAATTATAATTAAATTCACAAAATTTTATATTAAGTATAGCAACACATTAAATCACAAAACTTTAAATCATAATTTATGCAGCAATATAATTACAAATAAACATTGAAACATTTACTCATTTTTATTATAATTTTAATTAAAATCAAAAATATTTATTCACATACACCACTCAAATTAATAAATTACACATATCAAATATTTTAAATAAATAATCTAATTTACGTACACTTTTAAAAATAAGTAACTAAAATATTATTTTTTAAAACAAAATAAAAAAATCACAAGATAAATACACCTTGTAAATTAAAATTTTCAAAACTTTAAATCATAAAATATATTATACAAAATATAAATTTTATTTTTTAAATTATAAATTTTATTTTTATTTCTCATAGAATATACATGGCAAATAAATAGTAAATACTTGTTCACATACATTATTCAAACAAATAAAATATTTATACTAAATATAATTATTAATAAAATCACAAAATTTCATATTGAACCAAATCCTAAATATACACTACGACCAAAAAGTACATACACCATTGAAATTAATAAATTACACATATTAAATAAATAAAATGATAAAACCCTAAAATATGCACTAAGATACATTATTTCCTAAATCATAATTTTATTTCAAATACTTATATAGAATATAAATTGTAAACAAATAGTAAATATTCTTGTTTACATACACCAACTAAATAAATAAAAATTAAAATAAAAAATTCTTAAATCATAATTTGTGCAAATAAAATTAGGTAATATAATTATAAATAAATAATTAAAAAATTACTCATATTTACATATACTAACATAAATTTATTTCCTAAATCATAATTTTATTTCAACTACTTATATAAAATATACATTGTAAATAAATAGTAAATACTCTTATTCACATACACCATTTAAATAAATAAAATACTAATATTGAATATAATTATAACTAAAATCACAAAATTTTATATTGAATATAACAAACATTAAATCACAAAATTTTAAATTATAATTCATGCAAATAAAATTAGGTAATATAATTGCAAATAAATAATCAAAAAATTGTTCATATTTACATACACTAACATAGATTTATTTCCTAAATCATAATTTTATTTCAACTACTTATATAAAATACAGATTGTAAATAAATAATAAATACTCTTGTTCACATACGCCATTTAAATAAATAAAATGCTAATATTGAAAATAATTATAATTAAAATTACAAAATTTTAAATCATATTTTTTGCAGTAATATAATTACAAATAAACAATCAAAAAGTTACTCATTTTTATTATAATTTTAATTAAAATAAAATATATTTATTCACATACACCACTCAAAGCAATAAATTACACATATCAAATATTTTAAATAAATAATCTAATTTACATACACTTTTAAAAATTACAAACTAAAATATTATTTTTTAAAATAAAATAAAACAATCGGAAGATAAATATTGAATACACTTTGTAAATTAAAATTTTCAAAAAATTTAAATCATAAAATATATTATGCAAAATATAAATTTATTTTTTAAATTATAAATTTTATTTTTATTTCTCATAGAATATACATGCCAAATAAATAGTAAATACTTGCTCACATACACTATTTAAATAAATAAAATACTTATACTAAATATAATTATAAATAAAATCACAAAATTTAATATTGAACCAAATCCCAAATATATACTACGACCAAAAGTACATACACCACTGAAATCAAATAATTACACTTATTAAATAAATAAAATGGTAAAACCCTAAAATATGCAGTAAGATACTTTATTTCCTAAATGATAATTATATTTCAACTATTTATATAGAATATAAAGTGTAAACAAATAGTAAATGTTCTTGTTCACGTACACCAACTAAATAAATAATAATTAAAATAAAAAAATCCCCTAAATCATAATTTGTGCAAATAAAATTACATAATATAATTAGAAATAAATAATCAAAAAATTACTCATATTTACATACATAGGTTTATTTCTGAAATTATTATTTTATTCCATCAACTTATATAAAATATACATTGTAAATAAATAGTAAATATTCTTGTTCACATACACCATTTAAATAAATAAAATGCTAATATTGAATATAATTATAATTAACATCACAAAATTTTATATTGAATATAACAAACATTAAATCACAAAACTTTAAATCATAATTTTTGCAGTAATATAATTACAAATAAGCAATCAAAAAACTACTCATTTTTATTATATTTTTAATTAAAATAAAAAATATTTATTCACATACACCACTAAATATCAATAAATTACACATATCAAATATTTTAAATAAATAATTTAATTTACCTACACTTTTAAAAATTATGAACTATAATATTATTTTTTAAAATAAAATAAAACAATCGGAAGATAAATATTGAATACACTTTGTAAATTAAAATTTTCAAAAAATTTAAATCATAAAATATATTATGCAAAATATAAATTTATTTTTTAAATTATAAATTTTATTTTTATTTCTCATAGAATATACATGCCAAATAAATAGTAAATACTTGCTCACATACACTATTTAAATAAATAAAATACTTATACTAAATATAATTATAAATAAAATCACAAAATTTAATATTGAACCAAATCCCAAATATATACTACGACCAAAAGTACATACACCACTGAAATCAAATAATTACACTTATTAAATAAATAAAATGGTAAAACCCTAAAATATGCAGTAAGATACTTTATTTCCTAAATGATAATTATATTTCAACTATTTATATAGAATATAAAGTGTAAACAAATAGTAAATGTTCTTGTTCACGTACACCAACTAAATAAATAATAATTAAAATAAAAAAATCCCCTAAATCATAATTTGTGCAAATAAAATTACATAATATAATTAGAAATAAATAATCAAAAAATTACTCATATTTACATACATAGGTTTATTTCTGAAATTATTATTTTATTCCATCAACTTATATAAAATATACATTGTAAATAAATAGTAAATATTCTTGTTCACATACACCATTTAAATAAATAAAATGCTAATATTGAATATAATTATAATTAACATCACAAAATTTTATATTGAATATAACAAAACATTAAATCACAAAACTTTAAATCATAATTTTTGCAGTAATATAATTACAAATAAGCAATCAAAAAACTACTCATTTTTATTATATTTTTAATTAAAATAAAAAATATTTATTCACATACACCACTAAATATCAATAAATTACACATATCAAATATTTTAAATAAATAATTTAATTTACCTACACTTTTAAAAATTATGAACTATAATATTATTTTTTAAAATAAAATAAAAAAATCACAAGATAAATATTGAATACACTTTGTAAATTAAAATTTTCAAAAATTTTAAATCATAAAATGTATTATGCAAAATATAAATTTATTTTTTAAATTATAAATTTTATTTTTGTTTCTCATAGAGTATACATGGCAAATAAATAGTAAATACTTGTTCACATATATTATTGAAATAACTAAAATACTTATACTAAATATAATTATAAATAAAATTACAAAATTTCATATTGAACCAAATCCTAAATATACAATACGACCAAAAGTATATACACCATTGAAATCAATAAATTACATATATTAAATAAATAGAATGATCAAACCCTTAAGTATGCACTACGATACTTTATTTCCTAAATCATAATTTTATTTTAACTACTTATGTAGAATATAAATTGTAACCAAATAGTAAATATTCTTGTTCACGTACACCAACTAAATTAATAATAATTAAAATAAAAAAATCCCTAAATTATAAATTATCCAAATAAAATTAGAAAATATAATTATAAATAAATAATAAAAAATTACTCATATTTAGATATACTAACATAGATTTATTTCCTAAATCCTAATTTTATTTCAACTACTTTTATAAAATATATATTGTAAATAAATAGTAAATACTCTTGTTCACATACAACATTTAAATAAATAAAATGCTAATATTGAATATAATTATAACTAAAATCACAAAATTTTATATTGAATATAACAAACGTTAAATCACAAAACTTTAAATTATAATTTATGCAAATAAAATTTGATAATATAATTACAAATAAATAATCAAAAAATTGATCATATTTACATACACTAACATAGATTTATTTCCTAAATCATAATTTTATTTCAACTACTTATATAAAATATACATTGTAAATAAATAGTAAATACTCTTGTTCACATACACCATTTAAATAAATAAAATGCTAATATTGAATATAATTATAACTAAAATCACAAAATTTTATATTGAATATATCAAACATTAAATCACAAAACTTTAAATCATAATTCATGCAAATAAAATTAGGTAATATAATTACAAATAAATAATCAAAAAATTGATCATATTTACATACACTAGCATTGATTTATTTCTTAAATCCTAATTTTATTTCAACTACTTATATAAAATATACATTGTAAATAAATAGTAAATATTCTTGCTCACATAAACCATTTAAATAAATAAAATGCTAATATTGAATATAATTATAATTAAATTCACAAAATTTTATATTAAATATAGCAACACATTAAATAACAAAACTTTAAATCATAATTTATGCCGCAATATAATTACAAATAAACAATGAATCAATTACTCATTTTTATTATAATTTTAATTAAAATAAAAAATATTTATTCACATACACCATGCAAATCAATAAATTACACATATCAAATATATTAAATAAATAATCTAATTTACATACACTTTTAAAAATAAGTAACTAAAATATTATTTTTTAAAATAAAATAAAAAAATCACAGGATAAATATTGAATACACTTTGTAAATTGAAATTGTCAAAACTTTAAATCATAAAATAAATTATACAAAATATAAATTTATTTTTTAAATTTTAAATTATATTTTTATTTTTCATAGAATATACATGGCAAATAAATAGTAAATACTTGTTCACATACACTATTCAAATAAATAAAATACTTATACTAAATACAATTATTAATAAAACCACAAAATTTCATATTGAACCAAATCCTAAATATACACTACGACCAAAAGTACATGCACTATTGAAATCAATAAAATATACAAATTAAATAAATAAAATGATAAAACCCTAAAATATGCACTAATATACATTATTTCTTAAATCATAATTTTATTTCAACTACTTATATAGAATATAAATTGTAAACAAATAGTAAATATTCTTGTTCACATACACCACCTAAATAAATAATAATTAAAATAAAAAAAAATCAGGTAATATAATTAGAAATAAATAATAAAAAAATTACTCATATTTACATATACTAACATAGATTTATTTCCTAAATCCTAATTTTATTTCAACTACTTATATAAAATATACAATGTAAATAAATAGTAAATACTCTTGTTCACATACACCATTTAAATAAATAAAATGCTAATATTGAATATAATTATAACTAAAATTACAAAATTTTATATTGAATATAACAAACATTAAATCACAAAACTTTAAATCATAATTCATGCAAATAAAATTAGGTAATATAATTACAAATAAATAATCAAAAAATTGATCATATTTACATACACTAACATAGATTTATTTCTTAAATTATAATTTTATTTCAACTACTTATATAAAATATACATTGTAAATAAATAATAAATACTCTTGTTCACATACACCATTTAAATAAATAAAATACAAATATTAAATATAATTATAATTAAAATTATAAAACTTTAAATCATAATTTTTGCAGTAATATAATTACAAATAAACAATCAAAAAATTACTCATTTTTATTATAATTTTAATTAAAATAAAATATATTTATTCACATACACCACTCAAAGCAATAAATTACACAAATCAAATATTTTAAATAAATAATATAATTTACATACACTTTTAAAAATTACAAACTAAAATATTATTTTTTAAAATAAAATAAAACAATCGGAAGATAAATATTGAATACACTTTGTAAATTAAAATTTTCAAAAATTTTAAATCATAAAATATATTATGCAAAATATAAATTATTTTTTAAATTATAAATTTTATTTTTATTTCTCATAGAATATACATGGCAAATAAATAGTAAATATTTGTTCACATACACTATTGAAATAAATAAAATACTTATACTAAATATAATTATAAATAAAATTACAAAATTTCATATTAAATCAAATCCTAAATATATACTACGAGCAAAAGTACATACACCACTGAAATCAAATAATTACACTTATTAAATAAATAAAATGATAAAACCCTAAAATATGCAGTAAGATATTTTATTTCCTAAATTATAATTTTATTTCAATTACTTATATAGAATATAAAGTGTAAACAAATAGTAAATATTCTTGTTCACATACACCAACTAAATAAATAATAATTAAAATAAAAAAAATCCCTAAATCATAATTTATGCAAATAAAATTAGGTAATATAATTAAAAATAAATAATTAAAAAATTTCTCATATTTACATACATAGGTTTATTTCTAAAATTATTATTTTATTCTAACAACTTATATAAAATATATATTGTAAATAAATAGTAAATATTTTTGTTCATATACACCATTTAAATAAATAAAATATTAATATTAACCATAATAAAGATATAAGCCAGGTATAATGAATAGCACACATAATACAAAATTTAGGGGAGAAAAGGGACATATCAAAATCTTGAAATTAAGAAAAAACAAATGAGAGACAAAAGGCCATAAAATAAAGAAACAGATTTGAAATGCGAGACTGCATATATCATAAACACCAAAAAAGAAAAAAGGTAAAGCAAAATAAAGAACCCACATTGTCAGAAAAGGGAAAGGATCTAGGGCTTTATCAAGAAACATAAAGGGCTAACTTTAATCATATCAAATTGGGAAGAGTAAGAGAAAATGAGGATTGCATGCATGAAACCATCAAATTGGGTTGCTTGGACCATCTTGCCAAGCCAGAGGAATTTCCCCTTGTCAATGGGATTCTTAAATGTCTTGCTTGGTGATCTTGATCATTTTGCATACTCTACTTTACAAGCCTGTGGAGGATTCTCCATTTCCCCTTTCCTTCTTCCTTTCCGGAAGAAAAATAGTTTTCATGAATTTTTCTTGGCTTTCTTTTGTGTGTGGATAGATAGAAACACTGTACCTTCCAATTTCCCCACCAGCACATCCTCTTCTTCTTCCTTTCCCCTCTTGTGCAGCCCCAACTCCACTCTTTTCCTTGTTTTGTCGTAGTTCTTTTCCTCTCGGCTATTTTCTTTTCTTTTCTTTTTTGTTTCTCTATTTCATCCATTTCTTTCACTCTCCTCCATTGCGACATCTAGACGCCACTACAATAGCTGCCAACACAGCACCACCACCCACCTTTCTTTTCCTTCTTTTTTTTTTTACCTTGTTTCTTTTTCTCCAGTTGTTTTTCTTTTTTTACTTCTCCTTTTTGTCATTTTTGCCTTTTCTTTCGTTCTGTTTTTTTTTTTGTAATCCATTTCTTTAACTCTCTCCTCCACAGCAGAGTCCTGTCGCCACTACAATCACCAATGACACAGCACCACCTCCACCAATCCCCTTGGCTACATGGCGCAAGTCTTCCTTGCGGACACATCTTATAGCTATCTCACCAGCCTCTACAAAGTACTATTACAATAAAAGAAAGAATTTAAATGCAATGCACAGAACATAAAAATTCAGAAATAAGATAAAGAGATAACGGTGAGAAAAAATTATGTGGATGCCTCAAGATATTCTGATTGGCATAATGCTACCGTACTCTATTGAATGTATAGTTGAAGATAGTTTTCACTTTAAAGCTTTCCAAAAATGCTGCCAACACACCCAAAACAAGCTTTTTATATGATTGGCTTATTCATAAAGAGAAGTAACAAATCAAGCACAAAATCAATGGAAATACTATCTGTAGTCATAGCATTAGAGGTGGGAGTTGAAAGTTTAGATGCTCTGACCACTTTTCTTCATTACTAGATCATGGAAGTCAAACTATAACATGACAAAAACACCAAAACAGATTAAATCATTCAAGTGAATCTACTGCACATTGCATCATCCCCTACCTCCCCCCCCCCCACACACACACACACGCGCGCACCAAAAAAAATAGAGAAAGAAATAAAGAAAAGACAACCATTAGACAACATGTACTAACCAAACATCTTCTATATGGAATATTTGGCATTCCGGAATGAAACACTAATTACACTAACCATTTGACACCACGAATCAAAGGTTCACATGTGTTTAAGAACTTTGCTAGAATTAAAGTTGTGACAAAACCTTGCCATAGGTGCTATGTCATCAATTCCATTTATGATTAAACTAACATTTGCTCCTCCCTTAAGAAGCTTCTCAATACGCTTTTTTGCCATGTCTGCTTCTCTGCAAGACAAAACAGTACATGTTAAAAGTTTTCATTTTTAGAACTAAAAATTAAAAAAAAGGAACAAACCTGTCACACTAAACTTGCAAGAGTTCCCACTCCTCTTCATGCTCCACTTTTGTGCTTAAAACAAAAAAGTGGCTGATATAGAACAAAAATGTGGCTGATATAGACAAACAAACAAATTAGTCAACCTGAATTAAAATTTAGACCTTACGATGTCAAAGGATTCTTCTTAACAAGTGAAATAAGTGTACCATGGTCAGAAGCTAAAACATTGTCCAATCTAGAAAATTTCTCCCACTTGGGAAGTTGATGATATTTCAATCCAACACTTTGCATGGTTCCAGGACAAAGCTTTGACACCTTGACTTTAAGGCTTGTTTGAAATGCGAATCTGACAAAAAATAAAAAGAAAAATATAATCAATAACAAGAACCTCACGGGCTTACAATAAAGCTTCAAATTAGAAAATGAGAATCAGTATCAATAATCTAATTACAGAACTACTTCGATTTAAAGTTACAATAAGATAAAAACAAAATCACTTACAACAAATATTTTCACATGGAATAATCAGAATATGCAAGAAACATGTAATTACCGTTCTTTGGAAAATAAGACATGATGACAGTAAAAGTGCACCAAAAACCATTCAAAATGTAACTGATGATAGATGATGCATGTTAATTCATATACCAATAATTTATTCAGAGATTTAAAAATGATTATAAATAAGAGGATTATTTAAGACACATAAAGTTATGACATTCTGCATTAAATGAGACCAACTACAGTATAACATAAAATTGATTGCACAAAATCTCAAATGATTGTTGCCTCTTAAACGAAGGAATATACGACCAACAAAAATGATATTACAGTCCCTGTAAGGTTTTTGGCGATTGTTATGGACACCTCTTCCATAAGTTGGTTCATCAGACATAACTACCTGAAAGGTTTCGCCCTCACCAACTTATTAATAGTTATTGAAGATGGAATTGATATGCACACAATACATCTTAAAGGATAAATTAAAATATATTTTAAATCTACATAAAAAGTGACCATGTAAATTAAAATGACTATTAAAAGTCTTGATATCATGGGGTTTTGGTAGGCCAACCATATAAAATAGTTCGAAAATAGACCATTTAGATTTTATGAACCATAAATGTTCTTATTTGTGATTTTGAAAAGGAGAAAGAAGGAATTGCTCTCTGTTGTTTTCTTTTAATACAAAATTAAATTTAGAATTATTTTCAAATAGTGGCATGCTAAAATGGGAGTAATGAAATGGTAAATTCTTTATTTTCTTTTCAATAATAATAATAATAATATTATTATAAAAATACAAATCTAAAGAGTTACATAATACCAGCAAAAATATTGCTGACCTATGAAAAAAATGTAGTCATTCATATATGATTAATACTATAAAATAAAATAAAGTTGACAACCACATAATTTAAATTTATTTAAGTACTCATTTTTGTTCCATTGACAGAATATAAAACATATAATGATTGAAATTAATTTTTATTAACTAAAAATCAAAAACTGAGTTGGACGATAGAAAGTGAGTCTCAATTGAAAAATAAATCAGTCTACAAAAAATATAAACCAAAATAACAAGTCTACATAAGTTAAATAAAGCCCACACAAGCACTTTATATAGAAAAATCAATAGAGATTTTTTTTCTCTAGATTTTTATGGAAAGAATTAACGCTGCCGGCTTCACTAACAACAAGGGTGAGTGAGTACGCAGACTTTTCAATTTTATAGGAAGTCTATAAACTATTTTTTCAACACAGGATTTATTTTACAATTTTACAAAAATATTGATGAATTTTATGCAATTCATCAATTTATTTATTATATCTAAGAGAGTTGTTTGCTACAGAATGAGATGTCCATTCCGAAAAAATGATGTTGTAAGAAAAAGCGAAAAAAAGTAAATTTATAGAAATGAGAAGTATAATATAATATGTGTTTGGATGAGTTTTTGGAAAAAAAAAAATGTAACGATGACCAACATGTCTTTTTTTAAAGAATGTGTTTGGTTGGGTATTTTGAAAAAAAAAAAAAAATTCCCAAAACTTTTTTGAACTATAAGATATTTTTCATATGGTGCATATATGGTATACGAAATAATATGGTGCATACACACCAATACAAAATATTATTTCCTTACATATATATAGATTTTGTATAGTATTTATATATACATATATTTTTGTCTACAAAATATTCACACACATATATAAATATGGGTTTATGTCATTTTGTTAGAAATAAAGTGATTTATTATAAATTTATGTTCGGTTAAATTATAATTATATGTAAACATATGTATAAATATGCATATTCTTTTTAAAATGATAAGTTGATTCATTACAAAAATTCAAATATTTTTAGAATTATTTATCATAAAAATAAATTACAAATAAAAATGAAAAACAAATATCACTATTTTCACTCATACGAGTTTTCAAAAATAATTAATGGGAATTTTTTTAATATTTTGACCTAACTTTTATTTTTTCCAAATTAACTCTATGAAAATCTTTCAAATTAACAGACACATATATACATATATATATAAAAACAGTGTTGGCAAAATTGGATCGAATCGGTCGGTTCAATCGATTCAATTGAAAATCGAAGGTCGGTCCAATCGATTAGATTCAAAAATCGTTTTGACCGGTCAAAACCGTCCAAAATCGATTAAAAATTTAAATTTAATATTTTATTATATTTATGTGATTATATTGAATTTGTATTTATTATATGTATTTTTATGTAATTATTTATTTATTTTTATATTTAAAATATATTATATAATAATTAATTTATTATATTATTATTTTATATAATAAAATAATTAAATATAATTAATTTTTATTAAATTGATTTGATTTAGTGATTGAATGATCTCGATCAATTAAATTATTAATTTTAATAAAATTAATTTGATCACTTTGTAAATAAACCCCTTTGTACGCCTCCGTCCCCCCTCTTCCTTTGTCCAAAGTTTTTCCTCTTTCCACAGAAAAAACAGAGAAAATCTTCGAATCAGTTCATTTAATCTACATATCATTTTGTTATTTCAAATCAATGCCCACGCCCATAAAAAGATCAGGTTTCCAAAGCCGTAACTCATCAATCTATTTCAGCGGCAAAACCTCAACGCCAAGGCTCTTCGATTTGTCCCCCCTGCTCCTCCTCCTCCGCCTCATCCGTCATCGCACTTCGTCCGCCTCCACCGTTGTTCCAACTCGTATATGCGAGGCCGCCGTCTTTTATGCCGTCTTTGCCACCGCCTTACTATGGGTAAGAGACATATCCATTCAATCGTAGCCATTATGTCCCTCCCCCACCCTGCCCCTTCCCCTCAGCCCATCAAAAATCTCAGTAATTATTCCACCCGCAGCGGCCCCCCCATTTTCAGTAAACCCTAGATCCCCAAATTTTCCATCTGAAATTCGAAGGGTTTGGGTCATTGGGAGAAAATATGGATCATGCATGTCTTAAATAAAGCGCGATTAAGGTCACAGAAGTTCAACAACAATTTTTTAAGAAGGAAATAGATCAACAATCCAACAACAATTCAAGAAAATACTATGTTTCTTCAAACTCAAAAGTATGTCTGTCTCCTCCCTTTCCCTGAAATCGTTGGCCTATCAAGAATTTCACACTCCTAGCACTCTTTGGTACCCACAGTGTTCCTATCTCACTTCTTTTTGCTTAACTCCAAGATAATGTGTTTGGAAGAATATCATCTGTCTTTGAAATTTCAGGTTCTTGAATGAGTTTTTCTTTCACTTTATGGTTGTGCTGCAATTAATGAAAACCCATTACCTTATACTACTCTAAACTCGTGTCAGTGATAATGTATTTGTGCGGAAATGTTTGCATTTTTGTGTACTTTATACTACTCTAAACTCGTATGTTTATTTGTATTGAAATGTTGCATTTGTGTATTTTATCTCATCATTGTGTGTGTGTTTTGGTAATTTTGTTTTGGATCTTACGTTCTTGAATTGCTTTATTTGATTTCCATCATCAACATAGCAACACTCAAAAAATAAAATAAACTGTCATTTTATATTACTCTGATTCACCCGCATGTTATGCATTGTATGTATCTGTGAGTGTATTATTGTATATGCAGCACATTTCATGTGCTTGAACACACACACACACACTATAGTGCACTGAATTCATGAAATTGATACCATTTTTCTCTGTTAAGTGATAAAAGCATAAATCAAAATAATGCATTTTTTAAGACTTAAACTGAACAGTCCCTAATGAGAAACACAGTGGGCATGTCTCCAGGACCCATATACATTAAAGAGGTCATGATTGAGTAGCAAAAGACTTTAACCAGCACTATAAAATATAGCATGAGCAAAATTAATGTTGATGATTTAGCCACCGTGTGCATGTAATATTTTTCTTTTTCTTGATTTAGCTGCAGAAAATGAAGAACGAAGTTCTGTTTTGTGAAAGAATGAAGTAAAGTTGATTGAGAAAAAGTACACATAAAAACACTCACACTTTCACAAGATTTCATAAATTTAAAGATAATTTTGTAAAACATTTTGTATACAAATGAAAATTGATAGCTTAGGTTACTTAAATAAGATCTAATAATCCATTGCCAAATAGTCATATTCACTCAACTTGGTGAGTCTTCATTTATCTTGGTCACCTATAATGCTTTAATAGTATTCAGGATGTTGGTTAACATTACCCAGCAATAAGTGAGCATTTGTGGACAGATCATGTGAGACTGAAGCTGTTGTTGAGTACAGTTCAAGGTGAGGCTGAGGAAGCTGACAAACATAAAAAAAGAGTTCACTTGATGGGTTTTTTGTGAGCCAAATGTGTGTTTGTTGGTGTTAATTTGTGTCGGATGTTGGGATAAATAATTTTGCAAGTTATTGTTGTCACAGTTACAAGATTGCTAATTTAGCAGGAGATTGAAGAGGGAAAAAAATATTCTGCCAATCATGAAGTGAGAAAACAAGCATTGATGGAATTGTCCTTTAAAAATTGGAAAAAACTATTTTTCCAATGAACTTTCCACTGGAAATACATGCAGGGTGCAATTGGCGAATGGTTATGTGTTTTAAGGGTGGAAAGTGCTATTTTTATGATTTAGGGGTATAATGTGCCAAATGGGTCTGTTTTGAAGGTGCATAATGCAAATTACCCCAGTTTTCTGCATGTAAGTATATTTGACTTGTGATTAAGTTTGAAGAAGAATAGTGTTGGAAATGCATTCTTGATTTTCACATCTTCCATAGCTTCGACCACTGTTTCAAGTTTTAACACTGAATTATCTTTTACTTTGTTTAATTGTGATGATAATCATTATTTCATTTTATGTTTTTAGCAGAACTTAGAAATTTTGGAGGCATATATTTTTCTCTGTTTATTGAGGAAAAGAAGGAAAATGTTCTATTTGATTGCAACTGTCTACAACTGGCTACTGGGGCAATGATGGGACTCCAATCTTGGGCAATCACTGATGAATTGGATGGTAATTTATATTGATTTCATTTTCAGTTGTTGGTGATTTAGTTGTTGGTGATTTTTATTATAATCTGGTAACGTGTTGACTGTTAATGATTGGAAATTTCAGTTGCTTGGACTTTTATAAAAATGGAAGAACATTATGCTAATAATTTTTGTATTACACTTATGGAGAAGATTGTGCTTTATGATGTATGCAGTCTCCCCTTTCAAGTTTACATGAAATTAACAACATAATGTGATTTTAGTGGATTTTGAAGTTTCGAGGCTTCTTAAAATTTATTAGGCAAAAAAATTCATTTGTACTGAATATCTGTATCAAAAGGTGCTGATCGTATGACATCAATATTGAGTTTCATCTTATATTGATGTATAATATAGATTTTATAAACTCTTTTTGATCCAATTATTCATGTGATTAGGACTAACTACTTATTAAATGAGTGAGGTACTTAAGAATTATTGTTGAGTTATGCTATTTGAAATAAGGCCTTATGTTGCACAGTAAGAAGAAAAAAAAACTGCTAAAAATGCTGTGACAAAGTTTGGGATTTGAAACTTAACTAATGAGGTAAGCATATTAATTAACCTTACATTTATTTATTTCAAGTTCAATTGTCTCTCACTTGTTTTTGCTTAGTTACTATATTTTGTTGTGTCCCTTTTCTCCTGTAAATTCCATATTATGTCCTGTTCATTATGCCCAGGTTGACACCTTTTTAGGGTTCTTTTAAGGAAATTGTGCATAGTTTCTAATATGCGCTGAGGTTTTTAGAATGAAGTTTACTTATTCTGGTCTAAATTCTTTAAACGGACTATTTCATGGTTATTACTTTGGGAGAAGGGGAAAAAGAGAAGAAAAACGTGTTTATTTTATGCCACTTGACTTAAAGTTTTTTATGGAGCCAGGTCTTACATCTTAAGGAATGCGAATCAAATAAAATCTTATGCATTT
>CM033121.1:9481518-9560650 GCA_019321725.1 Paulownia fortunei | reverse complement strand
CCATTAACAATAAGTATCACAAACTGAGAGTCAAATGCAATTTGTATTTTTTACCATCGTTCCTGTTGGACCAATCCATATTGGCCAAGGCTGGATCAGGTTCTGGCACATATGCTAGAAGTTGATCAATCAGTTGGTCAGGTGTTGGAGCAGAAATGAGGATTTTTCTTGCAGACGGTGAAATAAAACCTTTTTTCACAGCATGATCTACAAAAGATAGCAAACCATCATAAAAACTATTAACATTAAGAATACCTATAGGTTTTTAGTGAATGTTGAGTTGTGCCCAAAAGACAACTTGGAATAATTCCTCCAGTGTACCAAAACCGCCAAGTAGAATGATGAATGCATCCGCATTGTTTAACATATTAGGCATTTTGTCCTAAATATGTAACACTTTTAGCTCATCTCCAATGGTCATACCTGTGCTATTCTGTACTGTTAAAGATTTTGGTATAAGTCCCATAACTTTGACACCTCCTACATAAATAGAAATAGCAATACTCTCCATTAACCCCAAACTGTCTCCCCTATATACTAAATAATTTTTTCACTCTGCTAAAGTTCTACCAAAGTTATTGGTTGTTGTAATACCCAAGCCTCACACTACTCCCTTGGTCAATATGATTCATGCACTACATGCTACTTATATGCTTATTTGCATTAACATCTACATCACATGTTTTATAGCATTCTTAATTATTATACCTCTAATGCTATCACTTGATGTTATTAGTTGAGATTCTATAACCTAATTAAGTAATTCTATATGTAGATAAGAAAAAGAATAGATTGGTTAATATATTGGATATTTATAAGTTATATGTTATAATTTTAGAAGTGTTAAAAGTGTCACTTGTAAGCTTAAAGGTATATACATCCATAGATTAACATACTTTGGATATCAGAAATGATATAATGTGATTTAAGTGTCATAATACAAGGTTCATATGTTCATGTGATTTTAGAAAATAAAAACTAGACAATCATTTAAGAATCGAATGTCGATCTGTTTGGAGATCGAATGAACGATTAAGAAATTAGGGCATAATGTATTATCCGATCATATGGATATTAAAGTAGGTTGTACATAGATACATAAGTAATGAAAAACACTAGATTAGGGTTGTATAAGGTGCGAAAAATATCAGATTTGAACCACAACCTAACACCTCAACCTTGCCACCTCAAGCTTCCACCTCAACCTTTCTTCATTTCTATCCTTGAGCCATGACCAAAAACTATTTTCTGAGCTATTTCCCTTCTAAAACCTTCATATTGAATGTTAGAAATTGCTCTCAAGCAATTCCAAGTAAAGAAAAAATTGAAGGAAGCAAAGGGAAGTAAGGAGGAGCAAGTTCAATCTAAAATCTGTGCATAGGTGAGTTTTAATTCATATTTTTTATTTAAGTTCTTGAATTGTTTGAGGGTTTATGATTTTTAAAACTTATATTATTGATTATAATCATATTAGGATGTTATTTTTGGTCTTTTAGTTCATAAAAGAATGATTTTTAGTTGCAAAATCACAAAAAAAATCACTAGGGACAAAAACTTTATACTTGCTGATTTTTTATATTTATGCTTTATATATGTATAATAACTTGATTAAAACTTGTGTATTTCACCATATATGTGTTTATATATAAGTCTAGGTGATGTATGTAAGTTTAGAGAGGTTATAAATTGTAATATAATGTGATCATTAAAGAGGTTCAAAACTATCTTATTTGAAATTCAGATTTTGTCCTGTGTGAATGGTGCCAGTTTACATTAATAAATCCATTAGGTTTGGCAGTATTTTGACCTGGTTGTCTCTTTATATGTGTTATATAAGTATGATGAAAATTTAAGAGTGATTGAATATACTTAAGGGTTCCAAAACCATTAATGTCATGAAGTGTGCAAAACTGTCACGGTAGGAAAACAATTTATTTCAATATGTCATGAAGAGAGCTGAACTTGGGAAGTTATATCAATGAGTTTTAGCAATTATATAATATGGTTATATTGATATACATGTTATATAAGTGTGGTAAAAATTTGAGAGTGAGTGGACATACTTAGGGATTTCAAAATTATCATGCAACTAAATTGGACAGCAAGTAAATATGAAAATGTGAATCTGTCCCATTTGATAACTTAACATATTTCAATCTAGACATGTTACTATTGAGTGTTAGTAATTAGGTACGTGATATTAGAGTTATGATAATTCAATTATATGATATTTACATATATCTAAGATGAGAAATTAAGGTATTGGAAGGACTAGATTGGGTTCTAGTTTGTAAAACCTAGATAGTTTGGTGTTTAAAGTTTTAGTATGATATTTTATACTTTCAACTTGCCAAATTGGGAATGGTGCTTGATGTTGGGTAATATTACAGGCTATTTTACATCTAGGATTGGAGGGAAACAATAAATAAATCTAGACTAAGCTACCAAGTAAAAGGTAAGTAAAGATCCATTCGCAACTACAATGCATGAACATAGTATATCTTGAAATATTTATACATAATGTGTTGATGATATTAAATTTGATTGAGAATCTTATGATTCTTGAAATATGTTGAGAGCAAGATAACTTACATTTCATATTGAACATACCACTCATGAGAATTTACATGTGCATGCACGACATATGAGTATAGTGGAGGTTTTTCCATGCACGAAATGATTTGAGACATGGTTTTCAAAAAGAAAATATTTTGATTGGCTACTACTAGTGTACCGAGGCATGCGAGGCGTGCTTATATGATATTTTGGGGTGTTGCGAGTGTTACTTCTCGGAGAATCACAGGGGTTGACAGGGGGTGTGCCTCTGGTGGTCATAAGAGGGTGGACCACTTGACTGTGCCCTTATTGACTCTGTCAGTGGAAAGACTTTTAGAGTATCACAAGGGAAGGCAGGGGGTGGACATTTGGTGATCTCAAGAGATGACCCTTGGATTGAGTCATTTGTTTATGGTTGTGTGATTATTGATATTGTTCAGAGCTCTATCCGGTGCATAGTAGATGGGTCAAGGCCCCAATAAATGAAGTGATTTTTAATGAAAACTCTTTGATTTATGAGTACTTAATTTGACACATTTATAGCATCATATCTTGGAGTTGAGTTGCATGAGATTTATATCATACTCTTGTCATGTATGATTTTTACTTATTGAGCATTTGCTCATATAGTTCATGCATTGTAGGTGAATATGGTGAGACTTGAGACTTCTGATTTACTGGCTAGCAGTGGAGCTTTTACAGGCTTTCAAAGATCAATGTACTTTTGTGGGCTGTGTTTTTTATTTTACAGTTATTGTATTATATTAGTGATTTTATCCTCTATATCACTTTCAAAACTCCTTTGTAATAGAAAGTTTAGGTTTGTGATGGTTTTGATAGACTTGGTTAATGTTTAATAACTACATATGTATATACAGTATGACAGGGTGTGAAAACACTTTACTTTTATCAATGTTTTGTTGAACTGAGTAGAAAAAAAAAGTTATACACATGCATACATACACAAATTATATTGCACAGGTTGTTTATATATATATATATATATATATTTATACATATTATTGGGAGGTTGTGATAGCTGCCCCCACAAACTCACCATTTTTTCTAAGATTGGATCCACAAAAAACACAAATGCAATTAATTTTGTGAGTTGAAGAAACTTTTATTTTTTTTTCTTTTTTGAAAATAAGTTGTGCAAAAATAGAGTGAGTACGGTGATATTTATTGAGGTGTGAATAGGGAATGCATTTATTGCATGTCTTTTTCTTTTGTCAAAAAGGTTGAAAATAAGGGCACACACAAAATTTAAAAATTACCTACTTACACGTGAATGTAGATGTAGTTGTAATTGTGGCTCACATTTTTCTCTAGTTTTACATCCAGTAACGTATTAAATGCCCTTTATGGATCAAGGATATACTTCCCATCCAATTTTCTTATAAACTGGCAAACAGGAGGGTCTTTTAATATCAGATTTCTAAGACTATAAAACTCATATTCATTTCGAAAATGATCCCATAAATCTATAATTGCACGTTGTACCAATCCACATATATGCGTCTCAAGAGTCAATATAATGTGATCTAAAGACTCCTTACTCAGTTCATCCATAATGAATTTAAGTTTATCTTCTTGATTTTTAGAGACCGTTCCTAAAAAATGACATTTTTTATTGCAAGTCCATCTAGCACAATTGTGATAAATTTTTATTTTTTTTTTGCCCTTCATTTTTTTGAATATGTACTTTTACCAAAATAAGGCATGTATCTAGTAAGCAAATCTGAAAACTCATGTGAAAACTCACCTACTCATACATTTGCTTCAATTATCCATCATATGTTCTCCGGGATGCCCTTGTGCATAAACATCCTCAATTTTTCAATCCTAATTTTATAAACTTTCAAAATTGCATTTTCAGAAAGAAAAGAAAATCGTTTCTTGACAGTTAGAAAAATGTCACTCATTTTGAAAAGAACAAGAAAAAAGAATGAGAAAAGCAAAAAAAATTTGTACAAAGATTTCAGTTATTTGAGAAATTGACAAGTTCGATTTTTATAGCCACAAAGTACCGTTATCCATCACTTAACCGGGAAAATAAAAAATAAAAAATAAAAAAGAGAAAAAAATAATACTTTCAAAACAAATAAAATCAGAGAAAATGAGTATATACAACACTAATCATAACAAGGTTAGAAAGAAAAAGAATTTCCTCTTGTGAAAATTGATTTTCTAGAAATAGTTTAACTTTTTGTCCATTTACTTTGAATATATTACAATTTCTAGGATTTTCAATGTCAATTGCCCCATAAAAATATACTTTTTTTACAACAAAAGGACCACTCCACCTTGATCTCAATTTTCAAGAAAACAAATGCAATCGAGAATTATAAAGCAAAACCTTTTGACCAACCTCAAATATTTTTCTTGAAATTTTATTATTATGAAAATATTTGATTCTTGCTTTATAAATTTTAGATTTCTCATATGCATCATTTCTCAGTTCTTGAAGTTCATTGATTTGTAATTTGCGTAATTTTGAAGCTTTATGAAGATTGAAGTTACATATTTTAATTACCCAATAAGCTTTATGTTCAATTTCAACAGTTAAATGACAAAAATTTTCATAAACTATCCTATAAGGAGACATGCCTAATGATGTTTTGAAAGCAGTTCTATATGCCCAAAGTGTATCGGTAAGTCTAAGAGATCAACCTTTACGGTTTGGGTTAACTATTTTCTCTAAAATTTATTTTATCTCCCTATTTGCAAGTTCAACTTGTCCATTTGTCTGAGGGTAATAAGGGGTTGCAACTTTATGTATGATTCCATATTTCCTCATTAAAGTTCCGAAAACTTTGTTACAAATATTTTCCCCTATCATTGATACTAAATCTAGGAATTCCAAATCGACTTAAAATATTTTTTTTTAAAAAATTTATCACTATTTTGTGATCATTGTTTCGATAAGGAATTGCTTTGATCCATTTTGAAATATAATCTATGGCAACCAATATATAAAGAAAACCAAATGATAATGAAAATGGCCCCATAAAATCAATACCCCAACAGTCAAATATTTCAATCACTAGGATAGGGTGTAGAGGCATCATATTTCTCTTTGAAAGGGACCCTAACTTTTGACAATTTTCACAACTTTTGCAGAAAGTGTAAGTGTCTTTAAAAAGAGTTGGCCAATAAAATCCATATTACAAGATTTTTCCAGTGGTTTCTTTACAGAAAAATGGCCACCATATGCTTCTGAATGACAAAATTTGACAATATTACCTATCTCATTGTCAGGTACATATTTTTAAAAGATTTGATTCGGACAATACTTGAATAGGTATGGATCATCCCAATAAAAGTTTTTAACCTCAATCAAAAACTTCTTTTTATCTTGATAGTTCCAATGCAATGGCATCTTTCCTATCACAAGAAAATTAACAATGTCAACAAATCAAGGTAAAATAAAAATATTAAATAGTTGTTCATCAGGGAAAGTGTCATTAATAGGTGTGGTTTGAAACGAGTCGTCACAAATAAGTCTCGATAAATGATCAGTTACTATATTCTCTACTCTCTTTTTATCTCGAATAGTAACATTAAATTCGTGGAGTAAGAGAATCCACCTAATCAGTCTTGGTTTGGCATCTTTTTTTGACAAAAGATATTTCAAAGTTGCATGATCATTGAAAACAACAACTGGTGAGCCAACAAGATAAGATTGAAATTTATCCAATACAAAAACTACAGTAAGTAATTCTTTTTCAGTTGGTATAATTCAATTGAGCACCATTTAAAGTTTTATTTACATAGTAAATAACATATGGTTTCTTATCTTTTCTTTGTCCCAAGACAGCTCCAACAGCATAATCACTAGCATCACACATTATTTCAAAAGGTAAAGTCCAATCTAAAGGCTGCATGATTGGAGCAGATGTAAGCATGCTTTTAAGCTTAATAAAAGTATTTTCACAGTTTTCAGTCCATTCAAAAATAGTGTCTTTTGTTAGAAAATTACACAAAAGTTTAGATATTGTACTAAAATCTTTGATAAATCTTTTATAAAAACCAGCATGTCCTAAAAATGATCTAACCTCTTTCACAATCTTTGGTGTTAGCAAATTGGCAATTAACTCAATTTTAGATTTGTCAACCTCAATACCTTCTGATTAAATAATGTGTCCAAGAACAATATCAGTTATTACCATAAAATGACATTTCTCCAATTGAGCACAAGATTCTTTTCTTTACAGCTGATCATAACCTTTTCTAAATTAGATAAACAATTATCAAATGAATTACCAAAAATAAAAAAAAACATCCATGAAGACTTCAAGAAAATGTTCAACCATGTCACTAAAAATATTGAGCATGCATCGTTGGAATATAGTTGGTGCATTACATAATCCAAAAAGCATCCTTCGATATGCAAAAGCACCAAAAGGACGTGTAAAAGTTGTTTTCTCTTAATCTTCAAGTGCAATTGCAATTTGATTATATCCAGAATATCCATCTAAAAAACAATAAAATTCATGTCCCGCAACTCTTTCTAAAATTTTATCCATGAAAGGTAATGAAAAATGATCTTTTCTAGTAATTGAGTTGAGTTTTCTATATTAATGCACATTCGCCAACCAGTAACAGTCCTAGTTGGAATTAATTCATCATTCTCATTCTTAACTACAGTAACTCCAGATTTCTTAGGTACAACTTGAGTAGGACTTACTCATTTGCTATCAGAAATAGGATAAATTATTCCATTATCTAAGAGTTTAATGACTTCATTTTTCACTACTTATTTCATATTAGGATTTAGCCTTCGTTGCATTTCTTTAGAAGGTTTAGCATTTTCTTCTAGATAGATATTATGTATACAAATGAAAGGATTAATACCTTTAATATCAACAATGGTCCATCTTAAAATATTCTTATGCATTTTCAGAGTTTCAATAAACTTACCTTCTTGAGATGCATCGAGTTTGGAAGAAATTATTACTAGAAAAGTCTCATTCTCACCCATTAAAGAGTATTTCAAATTAACTGGCAAAGGTTTCAAATCAACCACGGGAGCTTTAATACTTGATGGAATAGATTTTACTATTGATGATGAAAGTTCTTCGAACCTTCGCTTCCAAAAATATTTTTCTTGTACCTGCAAAAATTCAGAGATAGTATTAGTGTGTGTCTTTTTACAAATACTTTCACTTTCAAAACAAGTCTCTAAAGAATCTTAAGAGTTAATAGCAGTAAAGTATTCATGAACAAGTTCCTCAATTGAATCCACTTCCTGTATTTCGACATCTTCTGTAAGTTGCATACAAATATTAAACACATTTAGCTCCAAAGTCATATTTCTAAATGATAACTTCAAAATATTTGAAGTTGCAAGAAAAGGACGATCCAAAATGATAGGAATTTGTGTATGTGTTTGTGCAACGGGCTTTATGTCCAAAATAATAAAATCAACTAGAAAGTAAAACTTATCAATTTGTACCAACTCATCTTCTACTATTCCCTGTGGAACTTCAATTGAATGGTCAGCTAGTTGTAGTACAACATAAGTTGTTTTAAGTTCTCCCAAACTTAATTATTTATAAACTGAGAAAAGTAGAAGATTTACACTAGCACCAAGATCAAGTAAAGCACGCTTTATTCTAGTGTTTCCTATTATACATGAAATGGTTTGATAACCTGGATCTTTGTCCTTAGGTGGAGTGAATTGTTGAATGATTGAAATAACACTTTCAGTTAAAAATGTCTTCTTTTGTACATGATATTTTTTTTTGATTGTACACAAATCTTTCAAAAATTTGGCATAAGATGGAACTTGCTTAATTACATCCAATAATGAAATATTAATCTTGACTTGTTTAAAAATTTCAAAAATTTCAGCATTTAAGTTCAATTTTTGAGTTGCTTGTAATCTTTGAGGAAAGGGTGTTGGAGGTAAATATTTTTCTTTTTCATCATTTTCACACTTACCTTCTTCAAACTTACCTTTGTCGTCAAGGCTATTTCCATTTTTCATTTCTGGAGGTGGATTAGAAACTTTCTCCTTATGATGAATAGTCTTGTCAATAACTTTTCCATTCCGAAGAGTTGTAATTGAATTAGCCTCCTTGACTGTATTTTCACCTAAAGAAAAAACATGACACTGAGTGGAAGGATTAGGTTGAGGTTGAGCAGAAAATTTACCCTTTTTATGAGTACGCAAAGAAGCTATCAGTGTTCAAAGTGTGCTTATGATCTCATTGATAGCATGTGAAGTCTGATTATTGATGTTTGTTTGTTCATGCATAAATATTTGCAAAGTCTCCTCAAGGCATTTTATATGTGGAGGTGGATAAGAATGAAAGTTTGGTGATTTTTGTGAATGTAGCGATTGGGCATGGTTATCATCTCGCCAACTGAAATTGGGATGATTTCTCCATTGTAGATTGTAAGTTTCAGAATATAAATAATGGAAAGGTTTTTTGAATGTGTTCATGAAATTTGTTTGTGTTGGAATGTTTGGACATTCATTGTTGGAGTGCCCTAAAAGTTCATTACTACAAACTTCTTCCTCTTGCACAGATTTGATTTGATTTATTTTTTTAAGTTCCATAGCTTCAACTTTTCTTGTTAAACTAGCAAGCTTAGCCTTTAGATCGTCTTCTTGGCTAAGGTAATATTTTTCTTTATTACTATTAACAAGATTAGATCTAATAGAACCTTCCGAAAAATTAACACTATGTCATTATTGAGAGTTTTATACCAAATGATCTAGATATTCTAGGGCTTTATCAGGTTTTTTATCAAAAACTTACCATTACACATTGTTTCAACAATTTATTTTATTTTAGGAGTTAATCCTTCATAAGAGAAATAATTAAGCACAATTTTTGAAAATCGTGATGTGGGCATGAATTCAACAAATTTTTAAATTTTTCCCAACATTGAAAGAAAGCTTCATTCGAATTTTGAGAAAAATTTTAAATTCGTCTTTTCAAAGCATTAGTTTTATAAGTTGAAAATTTTTTTTTTAAAAATTCAGCTTGCATTTCTTGCCAAATGTCAATTGACCTAGGTTTTAAAGAATTAAGCCAATTTTTTGCTTTATCTTTTAAAGAAAAAGGAAATAATTTAAGCTTAACAATCTCATTTGTGCAAGTTTGATAATCAAAAGTGGCACGTACTTCATCAAATTCTTTTAAATGCAAGTAAGGGCTTTCAGAGTCTAAACCATGGAAATTAGAAAATAAAGGGATCATACCTGATTTGAATCGAAAGTTATTTGCATTCAAACGAAAAATAAAACAAGAAGAACAAGAATTTTGAGGAGGTTGCAAGTAATAACGCATGATACGCACCTGTTGATTCCCATTTTCATCCTGAACACTTTCATTTTCAGCCATATTGGAAGTGTGTGGAGATAATTCAAATAAATTTCCAAACAAAGTTTCAAAATTATTTCTAACTAAACGTCGAGAACTATGATTATGATACCATATAACCATATATCTATAAAGAAAATAAACTAACTATATTTACAAAGGAAAAATATTAACAAACCTAAATACTTACCTTGCCTTCCCCGGCAACGGCGCCAAAAACTTGCTACAACTTTAAGGTTACAAACCCAAGTGTAGGTTGTATTAAGTAATAAATTTCTCGTGAGTTCGAGGTCGATCCATAAGAAAGTTGTTTGAAGAATTCAAGTTTATATTTCTAAAAAGATGGAGTTTATGTGAATCAAATTATATGAACAATTAATATATGTTGTACCTAAAGAAAAATCGAAGTAATAAAAGTACTGAGGATTAGAGATCCACTCTTGAGTTTTGGATAGATAAATGGTTATTTATTCTTTTTACCTCTATTAATTGCCACAATTGAAATCCATACATAATGAAGGTATCAATGTAAAGATATTATTAAATAACTCATACAATAAGGTAATCATGATATTGTCTTACTATTGCAAATTATCTGTTAACGCCAACACTTATTTATGGGATCAAACATTTATGCACACCTTCGTCAACAACAAATCAAGGTTTCACATTAACAGTCAGTGAGATAAAACCGTACAATAAGTTAAATGAATCCAAGTATTTGTTGTGTCATTGGAGATACATAAATCAAGAATCATTACAAAACAAGTAGGGTTTAGATCAAAAATAAAAATAATAATACAACATATTTAAATATTTTATACCCTTATAACCATTCATCTTCCTCCATCAAGAGGTTCACCATTTTTTCTTAACAAAATAAAATTTATAAATACATAATAAAAGTAACAAAGACTAAAAATATAAGAAAAACTAGATAATGCATTTCTATTACTACTAGAAAACTAACAATACTAGAAAACATACAAACTAGAAAACTTAGCCTAAAGTAACCCTCTAACCCTCTCCTCTTACAAACTTAATATATGGCCTATTTATAGTACTTGGATTAAGCTAGAGGTCAAACAAATAATGGAGGGGTTAATCAAGTGGTATGCTAGTTGTCAAGAGTTAGTAAGATATTACACCAAGTTCTCACCTATTGAATTGAATTGCATTTTTTGGTCAGATACAACAAGATTTTGAAAATGCATAAAGATAAAAATTATAGATATTTTGGAGTTAATATATGTTCATATATCTTTTGTCAAATTTGGTGGTCGTATGAAGGAGATATGATTAAATTACCAAGTCATATCCAAGAGTCGTCATTTAATAGCAGCAGCAATCTGCATCCTATATTTTTACCATTTTGATATATTTTCACACCATCTTATCTTCAATAAATTTGTTTATTTACCTCTTGTATATAATATATCCAAATTTTAGTTCAAAATAAATTTGGGCTCAAGAGATATAACCCAATTGGTAAAATAAGTCAATATTGGACTGAACTCTGATCTGAATTTTGGTGATCTATTTTATATAACTACTTAGATGAATTTTATGATATGAATTGGGCTAAACTTCCAACAGAAAAGTTGTACCTCTATCTCTTGTCTTTCAAATGAAATAAGTTTCAATTCCATAGGGATTTTGATCATGAAGTTATGCTTAAATTAGAAATACTGCACAAGTTTAGAAACATGCTTCCATTTATTCCCTAATACAAAATATTAATAAAATAATAATATTAACAAGAATAAAACAAGAAAAATATAAAGAATTTGATACAAAAATATATTAAAATATGCATTTATCATCTGTTGACGTATAATTCCCTAACAATAAACTTTAAATTTTATATTCTAATGCTTCAAATTAGAAAATACATTCATCAGATCCACATTTCAACTTCAATCTCAATCCAAAATTATCCCTTGCAATTATTGAGAGATTTTTCAGCATTTTTTATCTCTTCTTTTTTTCTTTTATTATTTTTTAAAATAGATTTAACGAGTTAGTAGCTTTTACTCTAGTCCTATGATAGATTTTTTTCTCATGGTAGATCATTCTCTATATATTTGTAAATACATAGAATCAAATTACTCATGAATAACTCCACGCCTTACGGTAGGTGGCTTTTTATGTCAAAAGTCTCCATTATTCATTCGAACACATTAGGAATTTTTGGAAGATTTTTTATTTCAAATACAATTCTATCATTTCCAGATTGAAATACTACGACTTGAAAATTTGAAGCTTACCTATGGACTGAATTATGTAATATGCCTAATGCAATTCTTAGAGTGAAATGCATGAAATCCTATTCCAAATTTGTGTGTATGACATTGTTATAGCATGACAGCCTAATGTTTCAACAACTATGAATGAATAAAGTTGACTCTATGATGCAACAATGTTGTACATGCAAAATTACAACACACAGATTACATATATATATATATATATCAGCAAATTATTTTTCAGTTGTAACATAATCAATTGTTACAGTCTTTCTCTCAACCAAATCTCTAATAAAGTGATTATGTATGTCAATGTACTTAGTTTCTAGAAACTATTATCCATACATCATCTTTATGCATGGCACCAACCCTAAATTCATCCAACAAGGCTTTCTTAACACTCTTAAGTTCAATGGAGAAGGTAAAGTATGCATACCTAACCATGTCAAGGTAGCTTGCCTTAAGTTTATCCCTTGTGCATCTCTATTTTTTTTAGTTTTATCCAACATCGGAGAGGGTGAAATTGATCCTTTTTTTGCATAAGTGATCTAATCCTACTCGTACAACAAATCAATCCAAAAATATCACTAATTGTACATCTGGTGACCTACTCTGATACCAATTATAAGATTTGTATTTAATATTTTACCCACTTTAACTTAATTAGCCCAGTTGTTATGTTGTAACATTATGTTGTTACATAAGGCAGAAAGTAAAAATTAATACAAGCAATTTCTTACATGGTTCAAATATCATAGACCCTACATGCATAAGGTCACGTCCAAAAATAATTCACTAATTCAAACAGTTACAAATATAATATTAGGACTTAAAATTAAAGACTCCCTCTTGCAATTGATGTTGTTCCAGCATTGAACCAATTAGTCGAACTTGTTTAGCAAGATCCTCTTGACTTAAAATCTGCACTGTTGAACTTCTTTCAATGCTAAAATTCTTTCAGATGGTAGATTGGTTTATGTCGAATACTTGACGATCTTCTCCTAAAGATCTTCAAATTTTTTTCCTAAAGAATTTAACTCTTATCCCAAAGAGTGCTATGTTTTTAAAATTTCAATGTTCAATATCATGAAATACTATGAACCTGAAGCTTAATCACGTTATTTACCCTGAGACTCCTTTTACGCAGCAACATTGAATCCTAAAATCTCAAACTTAATTAATTTCTGAATCTCCTGGATTTGTTGTATATACATGCAAGATCTTCATATCTTCATATATTCCAAATTTGTTGCAAGATTACAAGATCTTGTTGACCTTGTCTTCTTTATCACTAGATTATTTCCCTCCTATATTAGGCTTTGATCTTTACAAAATTTCTATATATCTTCTTGCCAAAACTATAAACTGCAATCTTCTGTGATTATCTTTTTCTAAAAACTCATCAAATCTACACAGAATCATATAAACTATTAAATAATTTATCGATCAAAACTAGTAAATATATGATGTTGCAACATTGTCGGTTCAACACTTTTCATATTGCAACATGTCAATCTGTGTATGATTTATTCATCTAGATTGCCAGAAATATCAGCCATAGACTCATCTAAGTTGCTAGAAATGTCAACCATAGACTTAACCATGTTCTTCAAATTAATCATCTACTATCACATTAATTTTTGCTACAACTTACAAGGCCATTTATGTTTTATAAGCTTTAGTTCCTAAATTACAACTCCCTTTTGCATCTATTTTGGTCCTTTAAGTTGCTACAATTTCATTTTAGTATACCAACTTTCCAAAGTTGCCATATTTAGTCCGATTTTTGCAAAAAAAAATTATTTTTGACCAGCAATTGCTCATATGACACAAAAAAAACTATCAAAATCTGTTGACATAGACTATAATTTAGGGATATTTGAATTTAGAAGGAAAATTATAAGACATGCCAATTACGTGAACAAAATAGGAAAAATAAACAAAGTTGGTGGAATTTCCAAGTGGACAAAATAATTTATTTTATATTTATTTTTTCCATTTGTAAAATTCAAAAAAAACTTCAAGTTTTTATTTGTTTTCCCCTTTTCTTCTCCATCTTCTTCTTTAACAACCCGCCGCCACCCACCAGCCCTCTTTTCTTTTCTTTTTTTATTTTTCTTCTTCTTCTTCTTCCACCTAAATCCACACTTCAAACGATCACTCACTTCTTTTTCTTCTACCCAAATCTACACCCCAAACCACTACTCACTTCTTCTTCCACCTAAATCCATGCCCAAAACTACCAGCGACCCCCACTTACCTCTAGGACCACCCATATCTTCTCCTTTTCCTCCTCCTCTTCTTCTTCTCCTCTTCCTTTTTCTTTTTCTTCACTACCACCAACCCCCGCCACCCACCATCTCCACGACCCTAACCCCGCCACCCGCCCACCTCTGGGACCATCATCTCTTCTTCTTCTTCTTCTTCTTAAAATTAAAATATAAAATATTATTTTCTGTAAATTAAAAAAAGAAGAAGAAAAAGAAAAGATATATTTTCAAAATTATTTTCCATAATTTTTTCTTATTTTATATTTTTGGTAATTAAAAAAATATTTAAATATATTATATAAACTATTTTTTATTTTGTTTATAATTGAAATTCAAATATTTTCTAACTTTTAAATTAAGAAATTTTTTCTATTTTGCTTATTGTTGAATTTATATATGTTTTCTAATTTGTAAGTATAAAATTTTATTAACATATTTTTTCTTTGTTTTTTGTAAATTATCTAAATTATTTGACATTTTTTAAAATTATTTTACATTTTACTTGGCAAGGAAAATTCCACCAATTTTGTTTATTTTTTTCCCCTTTGTCCACATAATTGCTGTATCATGTAATTTTCCCTCCAAATTCTAAAATCTCCAAATTGGAGTCCATGTCAACAAGTTTCGGTGGTCTATTGTGTTATAAAACCGTATCAAATTGAATGTACAGGTTTAGTAAGAAAAAGTTCGATTTAAATTTTAAATCTTTTAAAATTGCAATAATTGATATAATACAAATTCTATTAAAAAATAGCAAAATCAAACTGTGTGCACCCTAAATCTTGGCATGTTTACTCGCGAAAATCCTTTCCTAGGAGCTCTTTTGTCTTTAAACATTTGGTGAATATTCCAATTAATAAATATGTCCACATCAATATGCAAGCAAATACTTGTAAATATCTTTCATATCCAACACATGCATGCATGCCCTTAAAAGTGAAGCCCAAGATTCAATCAAACCAACTAAATTAGCTGATGATCAATGTAATTTCCAACTGGAGAATTAACATTGCGCATCCATTTTGAATGTGCTTGCCATCTTAACTTTCCTTAATTTTTCATTTGAATAATAACTTCCGCATTTTCTATGTCAAACATCGGTATTATGGTGCTGATCTTATGATGCAATAATAGACCTATATAAATACACTTTGTATATATTTAGAGAGTCCATATTGCAAAATTAGTGATTTTGGGTTTCTAAACTAAATGCCCACATGCTTAAAAGTTAAGTGAGTGGCACTCCCTTTATTCTGCCTACCTTTGTCCAAATTAGCTTATAATGCATCTTACTTTTACGGATCATGACACCAATAATCACTTCCACAGTAAAAATTCTTCTTCACTTTCACTCAGCTACTTTTCTTACCCTTTAAGCAACTGACTGATCAGGTTAAGTTTTTGCAATCAAACCAAATTGTTTCTCATCCCATTTCCATTTATCAGTTTCTCCTCTATTCTATGCAGTAATTGACAATGTGTTATACAAAATAAAATTCTTTCATTGAATAGTCCCACTCGGTATCCACGATGGCTACGTTGCATTCGAGTAGGAGTGGTAGTATTTCTCAATATCGCATGCAAGATTCTTATCAAAAAAATGGAAAAAAGAAACATATTTTATCTATTTGGCATGAAAATATAAAAGCAACTTCCTTATGGGTGAAGAAATCTTTTTAGATTTAACCTGCAAGGATCCAATGTTATGTGCCGATCTAAATTTGGTAGGAAGAAACGTTGAAGGTTCTATTGACCTGGGAAAATGCAAACGGCTGAGCTGAGCAGGTTTTGCTTTTTCACTTTTATAAAGTAGATCAAAGAATCCTCAGCATATGTATGTACTTTTTCTTTTAACTTAGCATTTTATACCCAAATGCCCTTTATAAATTATGTAAGATATTATAATAGTATGTAAAGTAAATTAGGGTCGAGAGAGCTAAGCTCCATTACTATATATATATATATATATATATGGTTTCTTTGTGGTTAATTCAGATTTCAGCACTATATACCTCTTTACAGAAGCTTATAGCTATAATACATCTGCAAAGTGACTCCTTAATCAGTGGTGATTTGTTTCAAGGCTTATTTGGATTAGTAGTTTCAGTGAAGGGCAGGCAGATAGATACAGATTGATTGTAATTATGAAGGGGAAAGGTGCAAGACTTGTGAAGCAGATAATATCTATGGTAAGTTGCGTAACTAGAGCCAAATGCATGGCGATGAGAACCAAAACCGACGCCATGAAAGCACGGATTATGGTCACAGCATTGACGGTTTTGTCCAAGAAGAAAAAGTTTTCCATGGGCGCCATCTCGGCCAAGATCAATGATGCATTAGATGGGATATTTAACCAGCATAGTAAAGATGGTGGCAGTGGTACTGACGAAGTGAGCAAGGCCATTGTTCTGTACAACAACAAGGAGGCCGGGGCCGGCACCATCACCACCTGCTGCAAGATTAGCAACGACGACGATGAGGCGGAAACGAGCAACTGCGGCGGCGGGCTGTCGTGTGGTGGTGGCAATCATGAGTTTGATGATGACAAGTATCCTGACCTGAGGCACTCGCTGTTCGATGAGGAGGAGGAGGAGGAGCTTGCTGAGCTATTGGATGATCCAAATTCATCGGTGTCAGCTATAGATCTTGTGAAGAATTCTAAGGAGAATGGAGAGAGCTTCAATCTGGAAGACGAGATCGATCAGGTGGCGGATTTGTTCATCACCAAATTCCACAAGCGGATGCGCCTGCAGAAGCTTCTTTCTTTCAAGAGGTATCAGCAGATGCTGGAGAGAAGTGCCTGACGGACAGGAGCCAGGACACAGGACCCCTGCCTGAATTAATCCCATCAATCTTTATTTTTAAATAATTCCTTTTATTTCTTGTATTTTTGTCCAGGCTAAGGCGCATTGTATGTCTCATCGAACACAACGATCATAATTACAGTAACAAAATTTTTCTAATTTTGAAAATAAATAATTCCAATAAAATTTGATATTGATAAGATGTTGGAATCTTTTATATATATATATATATAAAAATAAATCTTTTATCAATTGTTATATGAGAAAATCCTTCCTGATTTTTTATTAATAGAACGAGTTATCTCAGAAATTTATTTTTATCCACTTGATTTGTGATTGATTTCAATTCAATTAATTCTATCTAACTGCATTGTATAACAACATTAATTATCTTGTATAACAAATAAATTTGAATAGTAGTTTGATTCAACCATGTTGTCCATATTATAGACATCTTGTTTGTCTATAAAAAATGTTTAACCATAATTGGAGCACACATGTTCAAGCCCAAAAGTTTCGTTTTATTTTGGTTTAGAATGACTGAAAGAAGAAGCAAGAAAATAATGGCTGAATTTTGCAAGAATATCCACTTCACAGTTTTAGATTGTGGTTTCAAACAGTGCTTGTTGTTAGATGGAGAAATTGACCATGGACACATTTATGAATATCAACAAATCTTATCAATGTAGTGCAAATAGCCAGTTGGCCCATTGCACCCAATAATAACCCTCATTCCAAATATTTTCCAAGCAATTGACACCACCACAAAGCCTTGAGTCGGCCATTGGGATGATAAGGAATGCAAAACGGCCTCGTTTGCTTCAACTATTGCGTTGGATATGATAGCTAAGGCTTTATAGAGTTGTTTTGATTTTATGTTTGGTCTGTAAAATTCAGGATATACTAGAGTGTTGGATTTTATTTTAAAATTAAATTTTATGAAATTTTATTTTCTCATATACTTTTTCTTTCTTTTCTTTAATTTCATTTCCTTTTTTTCCTCTGTCATCTTCTTAACCAAATCTGCCACTCGTCGCCGTCGCTTCGTCTTCTCTTTTTTCTTCTTGCTTATTCTCCCCCTTCGTTGTCACCCCTCGCCGCCTCGCCACCGTTGTTGTTGTCACCCTCTTCTTTCTTTTTTTTTTTCTTTATTCTGCACTTCGTCGCCATCACCCTATTCTTCCCTTCTACAGATTCAAAAGCACCACCAGCACCACCACCCTCTTCTTTGTTGCTTTCTCCGTCCACTACTGCCTACCGCCATCTCTTCTTCTTTCTTTTATTTTCTTCTTCTTCTCATTTCTAAAAACAAGGCAATTTGGTCTTTAAATGGACAATCAAGGTTGAACAATGTGCCATCAGGCCTGTGGAGGCCTGATCCATTTTTCTCACCAAATAATAATTAAGTTAGGCCTATGATTTATCGTGGACCCTTGTCAAGACAGCCAAACAAGAAATTTGTTCAGATTGTGCATCTATCCAATGCAATCAAGCCTAGCGAACAAGGCCAAAGAGTACTAAACAGTCTCACACTCAACCAACTTGCCAAAACAAACCAAAAATAGGGGACCACTACAAGAAAAATGTATTTTAGCGATAAATTTCATCGCTAATAACCACGTTTTCATCGCTAATATATATTAGTGACGAAATATTTCCATCGCTAAAGTCGCCGCAATAAGACCATAAATTTTTTTTATTAGCGACGAAATATTTCCGTCGTTAAAGTCGTCGCAATAAGACCGTAAAAAATTTTGGCGACGAAAATTCGGATTACGTCACAAAGTTTAGCGACGAAATATGTAAGAACTTTCGTCGGTAAAATATATAAAAAAAAATAAATATTTAATATTTAGTGACGAAAAACCACAATCCGTCATTAAATTAATAATATTTTTAAAATAATATCAAAAGATTTTAGCAACGAAATTTCAAATTTACCGATGAAATGTTATATTCGTCGCTAAATTTATACGATTTTCAAAAAAAAATTAGAAAAATTTAGCGGCGAATATTGAGAATTCGTCGCTAAGTTAATGATTAGCAACGAATTGTTATAATCGTCGCTAAATTATACGATTTTCAAAAAAAAAATTAGAAAAACTTAACGGCGAATGTTGAAAATTCATCGCTAAGTTAATGAAATAATTAAAAAATAAAAAAACCTTAGCAACGAATTGTGGAAAATTGTCGCTAAAATTTGATTTTTTTTAAAATATTTTGTTTATTTTGAATTTTTATCCTGTTTTAAACAACATATCCACAACATGTTTATCACAACCATTCATAAATATTCAACAACCCTCACAACATATCCAATAACCATTCACAAGACATTTATTATTCCAACAATCTAAAGAAAGTCTAAAACACATTTCATTAAAAAACTCATCGTATATTAAAGAAAGCATCATATACATAAAGCATACAAATGAGTCATTAAACAAACCACTCTAAAAGTCAACATTAAAAATAAAATATCTTCATATACAAATTAGACATAAGTCTAATACACCTAAATGTGAATGAAAATAAGAATCTCCATCTCTCGATCTAGTCATAATTGCAGAATAACAAACCAAAGATATAATTAAAAATAAATCAACACTATATATTAAACATAATTGTATATATCAAAACAATAGCAACAACTTATATGAATAACATTGACATAATAATTAATCTATTAAAAAAAGTTATGAAACACTTACACAGATCTAAATTTAAGGCGATGGAGGCCGGGGTGGAGCTGAGGAGAATGGCTACTGCTGGCTCAGCGACTGTATTGTTTGCGATGCACCAGGACACCTTATCAAGATACTGCAGAATCTGGCATATTGTGACTTCATGAGATGAAGTCTGTCTTTACAAACAAATAGCTTAGTCCTGGTGTCTGCTAGCTCGATCTTCGTGTCTGCTAGCTCGGTCCTCGTGTCTGTTAGCTCATCCTGTGTAATATGAAGCTGATCTCTAAGCGCTGCATTGGTCGGTCTAGATGATGTAGCATCAAAAATAATCGACCTGAGAGGTTTGGGCCCATTTTCAAGCCCACACACATACCCTGAATGTGTACCGAGAACCTGATCATACACTTTATCTGCAATATGTACGTCGTCTAAGGTGTGAGTATCATCCCCTATATCAGTGTGAGCCTGTAACTATTGGTGCTCCTCTCGAAGTCGCACCATCTCATCCTAAAATTAATAAACGTTAACATATATATTTAGTTTCAAATAAATGGAAGGAAATAAATAAATTAATTAATTACTTACATATGCGCTCTGAGGTCTATACCCAGCCCTTCATAATGTTGTAGTGAGTTTTATTAAAAATGATAATCCGATCTTTTCTACTAGTTCCATCGGTCTAGAAATAACATATATTACTCAACGAATAAAGTAATTATTTAAATAAAATTTAAGATTTTATATACTTACACCATCGTAACTGTACTGTAGAAAGGACTTTAAACATCTGCGATGATTATAAGGAAACTTTGCTTGATTTGCAGAGTTCTTCGCTGACCGTTTCTGCAAAAATAAGTTAAAGCAGTAAACATCATAAGATTAAATTAATAAATATAAGATTTCATTAAATAAATTAGTTCAAACTTATAATTAAATTTACCTTAAACTCTTCTGACTCGAATAATGTGCACATATACTCTCAATCCGCCTGAGTCTCACAAAAATCATGAGGCATATGTTGCAATCGCTCCTCCTAAGGTAGGGCTATGAGACTTTTGTAGTGTTTGTGCATCTTCTGGCAGTTATCTCTGTATCGAGCACTCATTAGCCTATCGGTCTCTTTCTTAATTGACTCTGGTCTTGTGTCAAAGTTTACAGTAAACATAGCCTACAAAAAAAATATATGTCAACATTTAATATATCAAAAAGAAAGTAAATCGACAAAAAAGATAGTTAATTATCTAACAGACAACCAATCAAATATGGGCCTCTTCTGCTCCTCTGTAATGTGCCTTCAATAAGCTACTTGTAATGGTGCAAACTTCTTCACTGCTACACCGAGCTCTGTCATAAAGGAGGATGCACGATGTCCTATAAGACGGCCATCAGATTTGCGAAATGTGACTGGTATCCTTCCCATCTCCTCAATATAACGTCTTAGTTTGTTATCATGTGCGGCTTTTGTATCTCGATGTTGCCTCTGCGTAGAAGCTACAATAGTTAAAAATATGTTAGATTACTATTCAACATAATTATTAAATAATGATAATATTAAACAAGTTAAAAAACAAAACAAACCATCGGATGTACTCTCATCCATCAAAATGTTAGAAGTAACTTGATTAATAACGTGTTGCTCCTCAATCCTTTTAGGAGGCATACATATCAAAAAATAAACATATGGTTAAACAAATAATATAAATAAGATTATTTATGAACTTTATTAACAAATTAGGAATAATATTCATCTATTTAAAATTCTTACTGTAAGCAGAACTAGAAGTAGATACTATAGTAGAGAGTGGCTAGAGGGTACAAACAACTGTTAGCGAATGACTAAAAAAAATAATAATTAGTAAACACAATCAAAAGATGTAAATATGAAGCTTAACATAATAATTAATAACATTAACAATTGACAATAATAAAGAAATGAAATAAAGTTAAAGATAACGCAAATGATAAAACAATTCGAAGAAAGGAAACCAAACATGCCTATTGGATTTCTATTATTTTCTTATGAGAAGTTTATAGAATGAAGTAAAATAAAAGTTGATAGTTCATACCATTAGTCAGTACCATCATCAGACATTTGTTCTTCTCCCTCACTATCTAACTAAGTGTTTTCGTCTTCATCATTAATAAAATTATGCATGTTCTCAGATAAACTTGCTTGTGCATCCAACAATTCTATATGCTGAGGTTGAATGTCTAGTCTGCAAAGATCTGAAATTTTAAAATCTTCACGAACACTTAAGCTTATCCCATCTGATGAAATCTCTTGATTAGGCTCATTGTTGGATGAACTTTCAAATTCAGAAAGACTCGCTATTTTTGTCTTCCTTTTCGGTTAATTCATATATCTCTCGATGCTGCACCTTTTGCACAACTTTTCATCTTCCTCCATGTTTTATATCATCCAAGTAATAAACTTGTCTTACCTGAGTTGCCAAAATGAATGGATCATCCGCATAGCATGTCTTAGACGTGTCAATATATGTCAAATCGAACTCTTGCACAACTGATTTCTTTTGGGAGTTACACTGAATCAATCACACCAAAATAAATGTACCTTATATCCAAACGTGTAAAAAATTAAAATAACATCCTTCAAAACTCCAAAAAAATCTAAGTTATCGCCTTCGTCGGATGATGGTACACTAACCCTACTATTTTGAGTAGTCCAACGAATATCACGAGATAGTGTATGGTATCGAACACTATTAACAATACAAGCATCATATAGTCGAACTTCAACATCAGCTCCCAATCCTAGAAAGTATAGTTTATCTGTAGCCTCTGGATTTTTTTGATTTCTTAGCCTAATCATTTTATCCCTAAACCATTGCAGAAATTGCTCCTCGTGATATTGTAGAATGTAGGAAGAACTCAATCAAAATTACAAAAAAATAGAATATAATTTGAAATCTTACTTTCTATATCGGTCGACTTCCTTGCAATTATTGAGAACATACCAATGTGCTTTCTTACGTAAAGCAAGAGGTAATTTATGATTTTGTTAGTTGCCTATCACTCTTACTTGTTGATTGAAAACACTTAAAGTGAATAAAATGGGTTGAGTAGCATCTTTGTTACATTCTAGTCTAGTAAATTTTGTTTCAATTTGACTCACGTACAAAGATGAGAAAGTCAATGCTTCATTGACAACATATCTCTCTGCAATAGATCCCTCTGGTCTTGCCATATTGTGAACATACTTCTTGAGTGTTCCTAAATACCTTTCAAATGGGTACATCCATTGTGATAAAACAGGTCCAGCTAATATGACCTCACGAGATAAATGAACTGCCAAGTAAACCATAATGTCAAAAAATACCAGAAAAAATATTCTTTCCATCTTGCACAAAATGAATACTATGTCCTCCTCCATTTTTTTAAAGTCTGCAACATGTAAAGTTCTTGAAGTGAGTTTTTTGAAAAAGTCACATAGCTCAACAATTGTGCCACACGTATCCTTTGGAAAAAACTTTCTTATAGCGATTGGAAGTAATCTTTACAAAAGGACATGACAGTCATATGTTTTCAAGCCATATAACTTTCCATCATTCACATTCACATTCCTTGAGATATTTGCAGCATAACCATCGGGGAACTTCACAGATTTTAAAAACCGACAAAATTCACACCTTTCTTCCAAAGTGAATGTGTAACTTGCATGTGGCTTACTGACTCTATCCCAAATCTTCTTCAGATGCAATTCACTCCTTATACCCATATCTTACATGCCTAACCGAGCTTTGACCATGTCCTTCGACTTCCCATCTATACTCAACAATGTGCCAACTAGAGCATCACAAATATTCTTTTCAATGTGCATAACATCCAGATTATGCCTCAACTTCAAGTTTGACCAATACTCTAACTCAAAAAAAATTAACTTTTTAACCCAATTCGTATCACCAACTGATCGTCTTCTTTTACCGGTTACCGCATGATCTTTACCAAAGGTCACTTCAGGCAGTTCATCTAACTGAGTTAAAATCTGACTACCACTAAAGGTTCGTGGCGGACCTTCACTTTTAAACTTCCCATTGAAACTCTTATTTTTACGCCACGAGTGCTTATCATGTAAGAATCGACGATGGCCTGTGTGACATATTTTACTGTACAATCTTTGACTCACAGTATCTTCAAGACATACAGGACATGCATTATAACCCTTAGTACTCCACCCAGACACTGTCCCATATGTTTGGAAGTCATGAATTATCCACATAACAGCAGCATGTAATCGAAATATTCATTCAGTAGTTGCATCAAATGCTTCTATCCCCTCACTCCATAACTCCTTTAATTCATTGATTAAAGGATGCAAGTACACATCTATCTCTTTTCCAGGTGTCTTAGGCCCAGGAATTAAAAGAGATATAATCATGTACAATGGTTTCATCATTTTCCATGGGGGCAAATTATACGACACAAGTAAAACTGGTCACATGCTGTAAGCATTTGACATATTTTCAGATGGATTAAAACCATCAGTTGCTAAGCCCAAACGAACATTTCTAGGATCATCTGCAAATGTTTCATGCAATTTATCAAACTCTTTCCACACTTCAGCATCAGCTGGGTATCTTAGTACCACGTTTGTTTCAACATTTTTTTCTTTATGCCATCTCATATCTCTTGCTATATGTTTCAACAAAAACAATCGCTTTAGTCTTGGCTTCAAAGAAAAATATCGAAGGACTTTTTGAGGAATTTTTTATTATTCACCTCATTATACTTAAATTGGGGCTCCTTACACGTCGGACAAGTATCTTTGCCATCATGTTCATCCCAAAATAAGATACAATTATTTTTACAGGCATGTATAGATTCATATCCCAAACTTAACACTCTTAACATTTTCTTAGCTTCATAATGAGAGCTTGGAATTACATTCGGTTTTGAAAATGCTTCTCGCAACAATTGAAGCAATATATTAAATGACTTATTGCTCCAACCATTCAACACCTTCACATGCATTAATTTCACTAAGAAACTAAATGCAGAAAAATTAGTACAGCCGAAATATAACTCTCGATATGCTTCTTCAAATATTGATATATAACTTTCTCCCAGCTCCTCTGCAGATGGGTTCTCATTATTATCCTCCCATCGAACCCCACTACTACCAACAACTTCAGCATCCCTTAAGTTATTTAACATATCAAAGAAAGTATCATCTTCTTCATCATCACTGACATGTTCAACTTCATTAACAGGATCCATATCAACAATTGGTGTAGTAACTTCTCCATGAAAAGTCCACACTTGGTATAACTTAGAAATCCCCCATCTATAAAGGTGTCCTCGAACATAATCCAAATTAAATTGATATAAATTTCTATACCTTCGATAAGGACAACGAATCTTCGATAACTCAAAGATTGATATATAATTCTTTTCTATGTCCAAAAAATTATTTAAACTATTTATGTATTCTAGAGCCACTCGATTCTAATTCATTATCCAATTTCGATCCATAATTATACGATCTGTTGATGATAGTAATTAGATAATTGATTTGAAAGCATTCATGTTCATTAATGGCATACATTGCTCCCACTTCTCCTTCCACTCTTTGGTAAGGGCCCTATCCCATTCAAGAACGCACTTATTTGTGGTTTTATAAGTATGACCACTTTGTTTCATGCACGTAAAAATTTCGACAATATTTTTTCATAGTTCTCCAAGTACACATATTATAGTGTACCCGAAGAACAGAGGGAGATACAAACAAAAATAGTGAATCACGTACACGAGACAAATAGCGTACTAATAGAACCACAATTAATTACACGTTCTCAAACTGTCCAAACTGGACAATTCAGAATTTAACATCAAATTTTAAAATCATTCAAGATTTTAAAATTTTTTGATGCTAAATTCCAAATGGGGTCTAAGGTTTCTGAATGCATATGTAAAATCAAAATTGTATTACATAACAATTGCTACAACTTTAAGGTTGCAAACCCAAGTGCAGGTTGTAGTAAGTAATAAATTTCTCGTGAGTCCGAGGTCGATCCACAGGGAAGTTGTTTGAAAAATTCAAGTTTATATTTATAAAAAGATGGAGTTTATGTGAATCAAAAATATATGAACAATTAATGTATGATGTAGCTAAAGAAAAAACCGAAGTAATAAAAGTACTGAGGATTAGGGATCCACTCTTGAGTTTTGGATAGATAAATGGTTATTTATTCTTTTTACCTCTATTAATTGCCACAATTGGAATCCATACATAATGAAGGTTCCAATGGGAAGATATTATCAAGTAACTCATGCAATAAGGTAATCATGATATTGTCTTACTATTGCAAATTATCTCTTAACGCCAACACTTATTTATGGGATCAAGCATTTATATACTCCTTCGTCAACAACAAATCAAGGTTTCACATTAGCAGTTGGTGGGGTAAAACCGTACAATAAGCTAAATGAACCCAAGTATTTGTTGTGCCATTGGAGATACATAAATCAAGAATCACCACAAAAATAAGTAGGGTTTAGATCAAAAATAATAATAATAATACAACATACTTAAACAATTTCTACCCTTATAACCATTTTTCTTCCTCCATCAAGAGATTCACCCTTTTTCCTCAGCAAAATGAAATTTAGAAACACATAATAAAAGTAACAAAGACTAAAAATATAAGAGAAACTAGAGAATGCATTTCTATTACTACTAGAAAACTTACAATACAAACTAGATAACTTAGCCTAAAGAAACCCTCTACCCCCCTCCTCTTACAAGCTGAATACATGGCCTATTTATAGTACTTGGAGTAAGCTAGAGGCCAAACAAATAATGGAGGGGTTAATCAAGTGGTATGCTAGTTGCCAAGAGTTGGTAAGTTGTTACATAAATTTCTCAACCACTGAATTGAATTACATTTTTCGGTCAGATACAGCCAGAGTTTGAAGATACGTAAACAATAAAAATTGTAGATCTTTCAATGCTGATATATTTTCATATATCTTTTGTCAAATTTGGCGATCGGATGAAGGAGATATGGTCAAATTACCGAGTCATGTCCAAGAGCCGCCCTGTAACATCAGCAGCGACTTGCAGCCTATGATTTTACCATTTCAACACATTTTCACACCATCTTGTCTTCAGCAAACTTGTTTATTTACCTCTTGGGTATAACATATCCGAATTTCAGATCAAAATAAATTTGGGCACAAGATATATAACCGAATTGGTAAAATAAGTCAATACTGGGCTGAACTCTGATCTGAATTTTTGTGATCCATTTTGTGTAATTACTTGGATGAATTTTCTACTATCATCAAGATTGAATTGGGCTGAGCCTCCAACATAAAAGTTGTACCTCTATCTCTTGTCTTTCCAATGAAATAAGCTTCAGGTCCATAGAGCTTTTGATCATGAAGTTATGCTCAAATTACAAAAACTGCACAAGTCTGGAAACATGCTCCATTTATTCCCTAACACAAAACATTAATAAAACAAGAATATTAATAAGAATAAAGCAAGAAAATTATAAAGGATTTGATATAAAAATATGTCAAAATATGCACTTATCAACAATTAATTTATTATATTATCATTTTACATAATAAAATAAGAAAATATAATTAATTTTAAGAAAATAAGAATAGCATTGTTCCCCACTTTAATTATTTTTAAGGTTTTGTAGCTAAGATGTCCTGGCAACCATTGTATTCTTAGTGAAACCATTTTTATAATTCATCTTTGATTATCTAAACAACATAAAAAAGAAAGGGCTTTTTAGTAAATGGTCATTTATCTTAAAATTCAAAAAATTAAAGAGAGAATTAAATATTATTCAACATCTCTACACACTAATATTAATATTTGATGCTTCGATTGCATAGTATTTTTTGACAGAGGGATAAAAGACACAAGATAAAAATAATTATGAATTCAAAAGACATGAAATCAATCATTCAATTGACTGTGGAAATGATAGATCCAAAGTGAAAGGAACGAAGAAGAAGCAACCTACATTTATTATTAAACTATAAAAAATAAATAAACTTTTGTGTGTAGCATAGCTTGAAGAAACTTTCGTTTATTCTTGAAGAAATCAAAAGAAAGACATCTGACTTAAACCCCGCTCTAGGACTACTTGTAGCTAGAACTATCCAATGATTGAAGCCCATATGAATAGGGGTCTTGTGAGTTACAAATATGATTCAAGTTTTATGGCTCCTAAGGCAACATGTTAATGCCTACCTCAAACAAGTAAAGACCAGAAACTTCCAATTCAGAAAGAAAGCAATTTTGATAAGAAACACGTATACCTAGGGACACTATATCACAGCTGCACAACACTCTTAATCTCTTGAAAGATCAAAGGATAATGGAAATATGTGAGAAAATAAATCTCTTGACTTATTTGTACATCCACTTTAAGAAATCCTTGAATGGTCGATTTTGTTTTAAATTTATTGTAAATAATCAGCGATTCTTAGGAGCATTTCAATTCCTTATTTGTTCCTTATTTTATCCATCTGATGATATAACATATTGACCATATTTCTCAATTCTAAAAACTATACTAGGAGAAAAGAGATGAGAGGGATTGTGATGTACCAGGAGATTTTAGCGCGGGGCGGTGGCGTGGAACAGCACAGAGGTGGCTGCACGGGGCGGTGGAACAGCACGGAGGCGACTGCGCGGGGCGGTGGCGGTGGCAGTGGAAGATCACGGTGGTGCGCGCGAGAGACAGAGACAGAGACAAAGAGAGAGTAGAGAGAGATGAGGGTTTTCAATCGGGTAAGAAATGAAAAAGGAAAAAGATAAAACTCGATATGTTAGCGATGAATCAAATGCACGTCGTCGCTAAAATATTTGTTAAAAAAAATTAAATAAAACTTAGCGATGACATGCAAAACATCATTGCTAACATGTATGTTAGCGATGAAGTTAACTTCAAATCCTCATCGCTAAGATAAAAAAAAATTAAGAAAATAAAAAAAAATCACTCTTAGCGACATAATAGGAATTTCGTCGCTAAGTTTCAAAAAAACTTAGCGACGGAATATAAAAATCATCTCAAAACTCTATGAAAACAAAAAAAATATTTTTTTTAACTTTAGCGACAAAATTTGTTATCATCATCGCTAAAATAGGAAAACAAATATAAATTTATATATTTTTTAAATATAGTGACGATACTTCCGTAAAGTCACCGCTAAGATGCAATTTTAGCGATGATAGAAAATATTTCATCGCTAATATTTGTGAAAAATAGAATAAATATAAATTTAAAGTTAGCGACGATATACTTCATGTCGCCACTAACATTTGACCATACTTAGCAACAAATCGATCAAAAACTGTCGCTAATAGTTATTTTAGCAACGAAAATAAGTTTTGTCACTATTTCTTCTTTTTCCTGTAGTGAGAACATATGGTCCTCCACATGGTTGCATAACAATAGGGTCATGTGGATTAAGCAATAGACCTAGCGGCCACTTAAACCCTAAAACTAGATCTCTATCTCACTTTAGAAGGGTAGGGTTCACCAACTTGAAGGACCACTCTATAGTAGGCTGTGAGGCCCTCCATTGGAGGCTCAGAGGGTTGCACGACAGAATGTGAATTTTGCCCTTATTTTTGTATTGATGATGAACACTTTATTTTGTCTTTTGTGAAGACGAGAGGACACGCACTACCAAGAATTATTTTGGTTTATTATTATCATACACACAATAAAAATACCTAAAATCACCATAACACATTGGAAAGATCCCAACCCACCGCCGAGATAATGCTGAGCCCGACCACCAAGTAAACTAACGTGAGCCCTTGAGGATTCACCATCCTTTATTGTATGGGACAAAAAGGGTAAAGATTAAAGTTGACTCCTTTAAAATGGAGATAAGAAAACCCAAATTACATTAATCTTGAAGAATATTCATTACAATTCGTACATCACAGAACATAAATGATAGCAAATAGAAACATGTATTGGTAATGTCCTACTACATGTAATCTAATCATAGAAAATAACTTTGAATAACAAAAAAGAGTAAATAGCCCCTACATCGCACATAGAGGAGGCTAACATAAAGGTTTTAAGTTGAGTCATGATGAAGAAAGGTGTTAAGTGCCCTCTGCCCTATTTTTTGGTCTCTACTGGTACCACTTATTATCATCATTCATCGAGTTCATACTTGAAATGAAAAAAGACAGAAATATGAAAATGCAAAATATTATGTATGCAAATGGGAATGTAAATGCAAACCTAAAGCCATATTATTGTTGAGTATGAGTTCCGTATGAAACACCTATATATCTTCTTTTGAGAATCAGAACTCTATAGTTCAAACCCCAGCTTGGAGAGTCAAAATTATTAATGTCGGATGTTTAATGTATGGAGTGTACTTTTGGTGTTGGAGAAGGTGAAAAAAATCTCGCAACATGAATTCTTTTTTTGGTAATGGGGAAAAAAGTTGAAAAACCAAAAAATAAAAGAAATTTGTTTGGATATCAAGGAAGAATGTTGATACCCCGTAGAAGTCATCATTTTGATATAGAGGAAAATATTGAGACTTCGTGGAAATATGAAGTAAAATATGTGAATTCCTCTTTTTAGTATCAATAAAAAATGTTGAAACCCCGTAGAACTCCTCTTTTTGATATCAACGAAGAATGTTGAAACCCCATGAAAGTCCTTTTGTTTATATCGAAGAAGAATGTTGAAATCCCGTGGAAATATGTACTAACATGTCTGAGTTCCTCTTTTAGGGGAAGAATGTTGAAACTCTGTGGAAATAAGTGATAAAGTATGTAGAGCAATGTGCTAAAATGTTACAGATGCCTCTAATTGTCAGGGGCCATGTGGATTGAGCAATAAACCTAGCAGCCCTTTAAACCCCTAAAACTAGATCTCTGTCTCACTTTAGAATGGTAGGGTTCACCAACTTGAAGGACCCCCAGACATTATAGTAGGTCACACGGCCCTCCACGGGAAGCTTAGAGAGTATCATGATCATATGCAAATATTGTCTTTTTTTGTATTGATGACCATCTTAGATAAGAGGACAAGCACTACCATGAATTGTTTTGGCTTATTATTATTATACACACACATAACAAAAACACCTAAGATCACCATCACATACACTATGGGGTTCTTAACCTACTGTCGAGACGATAGAGAGCCCGATCGAGCAGACTGGTGTGAGCCCCTAAGAAAAATTAGAGTTAACACCACACTCGTTAAATCAGAGAGTGAAAAACCCAAATTACATTAATCTTAAATAATATTACAATATGTACATCACATTTCTTAAATGATAGAAAATTGAAAAATGCATAGGTAATGTCCTATTATATGCAATCTAATAAGAGAAAAATGGATATGAATAATAAAAAAGAGTAAATAGCCCCTATACCCCATGTAGAGGGGCTACCATAAAGTCTACAACCTAAGATCTAAGCTCAAAAGCCAAGTTATAATGGGGAAGGTGCTAGGCGCCCCGCTACCCTATTTTTGGGTCTCCAAATGTACCACTTATTACCATCATTCATCAACTTCATACTTGAAAAGAAAAAATACAAGAAAATACAAAAATAATAAATATTATGTAAATGGGAATGTAAATGCAAACCTAAGGCCATGTTATTGGTGAGTATGAGTTCATATGGGATGCCTATGTATCCTCTTATAAGGAATCAGAACTCTATATTCAAACCTCGACTATAAAATCAAACTTATTGATGTGCGATGATCCATGTATGGAGTGAGAATGGAATGCAAAAGGATCATCCAGATATGAACGGAGTGGACTTCTTGTGTCAGAGAAGGTGAAGAAACATTGGAAACATGAATCTTTTTTTGTAGTAGGGAAAAATATTGAAACCCCAAAAAAGAATCCTACTTTTGGTGTCGAGGAAAAATGTTAAAACCCCATGGAAGTATTTATTTGGATATATGAAAAAAGTTGAAACTCCATGGAAATGTATAGAAAACATGTGAATTTCTCTTTTTGTTATCCAAAAAAAATGTTGAAACCTCGTGGAAGTCCACTTTTTGATATCAGGGAAGAATGTTGAAACCCCATGAAAACATGTAGTAAAATGTGTGAATTCCACCTTTAAGGCATCGGGGAAGAATGTTAGAACCTTGTGAAAGTCCTCTTTTAACACTGGGAAAGAATGTTGAAATCCTGTGTAAATGAATGTTGAAACCCCATGGAATCCACTTTTTGATATTGGGGAAGAATGTTGAAACCCCAAGAAAACATGCAGTAAAATGTGTGAACTCCTCCTTTAAGGTGTCAGGAAGAATGTTAAAACCCTATGAAAGTCCTCTTTTTGATATTTGGAAAGAATGTTGAAATCCCATCAAAATGGGTAGTAAAATATGAGTTTTTCTTTTAGGGGAAGAATGTTGAAACCCTATGGAAATATATGATAAAGTGTGTGAAGTGTGTTTTTAAAATAGTGTATGAGCTTTACGCTTCTAATGTGAGAGAAAATGTATATTGAAGATGTGTGTAAATCGTATCTAAGATTGTACAGAGAAGAGCATACAAAGTAGTGTTTTAGAGTATGTGATGCAATGTATATAGAGTATATAATTGAATCATGGAATTTAGAAAAGACATCAATGGAAAGGCTCTTAAGATGTATGTGAAATAACTAAAATACACTTCAAGGGAACTTGCATTAAAATGACTAAAATACTCTTCTTGAGCCAAAATATATAGAAAATGCATGGACACAATGTGCTTTGGGAATTAACATGTGTGGAATGACCAAATTACCCTTGTGTGCCAAAGTGCATACAAATGCTCCTAAAATGACCATGGTGCCCTTTTGGCTCCAATATACTTAAAAATGCATATTAAATGTCTAAAATGCCCTCCTTGAAGGTAAAAATGACCCAAATGCCCTTTATGGGCCAAAATGACATTTATGTGCTTGAGTTTTGAAAAAGATAATGGAAAGTTCCTAATGAATGTCTAAGGTGCAGAAACGTGTTCAAAAAATTTTAAAATTCTGGAAATAAATGTGAAATGTCAAAATGATCTTTGATGATTCAAAATGACAAAGATACACTTAGTGATATAATGATTTGGGGAAAAAAAAGAAAAAAATATTGAGAATTCATGAGAAAGAAGAAACTACTGAAATATGTTTATGAATTTTGAAAAATAAAAAAAATATCAAAAATACCCCTTGTGGAGTGAAGTGACCAAGATACCCTTTTTTATAGAAATGAAAAAAAAATAGAAAAAGTGGGAAAAATACGAAAAAATCATGAATATGCCAAGAATGCCTTAAAACACTGAAATGCAAGTGGAATGTCAAAAACAAACTAGAGGGCAAAATGATCGAAATACCCCTACTTTGTGAAAAATAGAAAAAATTGAAAAAATACTAAAAATGTCTTGCATGGCCTAAAATGGTGATAGTTGATGAAATGCATGGAATGACAATAATATTCATGTTGTGAAAAAGTATGAAAAATTATAAAAAATTACAAAAAAATAAAAAATGTCTGGAAACCAAGAAATGTGCTATAATATGTTCAAATATCATCAAATACTGTCAACAAATCTCCGTTATCAACTATCAACACACATCAATCCACTACTCCAAGCCAAAATCATTGGAACCCATTCTCCAACATGTTTGGGGAAGTGATTTCTTTCAAAAATTAATTATACTTCCAATGAAGCTAAATCTTCAAGAATCTCATCTTCTTCGAGGGCTAATGAGTTGACTCTTCTCCTTTCTTCTAGCTTCAAATCTCCTTTCAAAATAGTGAGGATATGTGTTTGTGCATATATATTTGTGATTAATGGAGATATATGTGAATGTTTGTAAGTAGAGTGTGTGTTATGTATATTACGTGAGTTTGTTGAGTGTTTATGAGCATTTTTATGCTTGAGTGATGAGAGAAAAATGAATGGAGTAGAGAGAATTTGTGTATGAAAGAATGTGTATAAAAGAAGTACTTGTGTGTGAATGAATCTTTTAATGTTTGTATCTAAGATGTAATGAGTGTGTTACTAGTTGTTTTAGTATATGTGCGTATGTGTGAAATAAAGCAAGAAATCGTCCTTAATGGTGACTTGTCTCCCAAAGTTCACAAGTGGGACAAAATAGCCAACAAAATTACATATCTCCAAGTATAAAACATAATAGACAGTGCGGCTCTCTCGAATGACCACAAAGGGTCGTGTTTTTCGAGGGCCATGTGGCTTTCTAAATCATTTCTCTTTGGCCTTTCCATATGGAGATAGATAGCTTAACTTTGGGGTTTAGAGTCAGTGTGGACTTCTTCTCCCATAGCCATTTATATAAAATAAAAGGCTCAGTTTTTTATTTTGTTGTAAAAGGTCGTGTTGCCTTTCATATGGTCCTTCCCCCCATTTTTTCATCTTTTGTGACTAATTTGGTTGAGTGTATATATGTTCAGATAATTTTCTATGTTGTCAGCCATCTGCATAGCTGGATCAAGGTTTTTTGAGTTTGGTTCCATAAAATTATATATCGTGAAAGGAATTTTGGGATGAGATTAATGGAATGCGCCATTTGATTGGGGCTTAGCTTAGTATCAAGGAAGCCCCTTTTATTAGTTAAGTACTAATAGTCCCAAAAATAGGATAATGTATATGAGGTATTGTTTTCATAGGATTATTAGACTAAACATGAATGGAGTGAGAGTGGTGCATTAGACCTTCTTAAGATTGTCTTATGGGCTATTTGGTCCTTTTTTTTACTTGTAATTTCATTTTTCAAAGAATTGTCCTTTGCTTTTTATTTTTGCAATAATTGTTTTAATTTAGGCCAATTTGGAAATAATACATGAGGCTTATTTTTTGAACATTTCTTCAATGTAAAATCGAAGTGTCTATAGACACAAGCTTGCCTCCCAATATACATACATAAACACTCTCTTTAATTCGTTACTCGTGCACTCATTAACACATCCTCACCTACAAGCAACTCCAAAAACACATTTTACAAACTCATCTACACTCACCAAGTTTCTCCCTTCTCTATAACTCTATCACAAGTCTCTTTATCACTTTTTAACCCGTTCATCAAAAACATAAAACCACATATACCATATACAAAATATAAGATCAAAACACCTCCATATATCCACAAACCTACCCACATCAATCTCCACTCAAGAAAAAGATAAAGCTTGAAGAAAGAAGTAGAGACAAGTCATTGGATCACAAAGAAGATGGAACATTATAAGCTTCTTCATCTATTAAGTATTGCTAACCTTTGCCTTAGTTCTCTCTGCCCCAAGCATGTTGGAGTTTAGTCCCAAGATTTTGGGTTTTGGAGGAGTGGATATAATCCTTGTTTTGTTGAGAAGTAGGAACTCGTATGTGATATTTGTTGTTATGTGCATATTCAGTGATTCTATAGTTATTCATTAATTCTATACTTTTTTTTCATTTTTTGCCTATTTTTTTAACTTTTTCATCATTTTGGTCAATGATGTTGTTGGTCCAGAATGGCATGAAAGGGGCTAGAAGAACATGAATAGACCTTTTAAAACTTTCTAGACCATTCAGAATTGAACTTGCACTTAGCTTATAGAACTTTCGTTTGCCTATTTTTGAAAAATGATTGACAACTTAGTTATTCACTTAACTGTTCCAACCTGCTAGAGACTCAAAAAGGCATTAAGTATTTTTCAAAGAGTTATATAGCAGAAATACAACTTTTATACTTTGAAATATTCAAGTCCTATGAACTGAGACTCAAAAAGGCATTAAGTATTTTTCAAAGAGTTATATAGCAGAAATACAACTTTTATACTTTGAAATATTCAAGTCCTATGAACTGATTTTGGTACTATCGTAGTATAGAAATTCCATATTCATTCTATTTTATTTTAATTAGGAATTTTCAAGGAGGGTTGTTCAGTGTATTTGCACTAATGGCCCTATACTAATAATACCCATGAAACGAGACATTTTTTTTATAAATATGCATCATATGTGTAAGTCTTGTTGAACTATTAATGTCTCGTTTCAATAATTTTCAACTTAGAACGACTTAAGATAAAACTATAGAGACATATTTTTATGATCGTCATTATATGTGCGATCATACCTCATAATTATATATGGTATAGGGACCTCATCTAAATTTAAATAAATCAAATAAAGATGAAGAAATGCTTATTTTATTGATATTGATTGAAAAAATACTATAACATAATTGGCTTGTTGGGCGCTACTTCGACAATTTCCCACTTATCATGGAGCCAATTGCCCATATATCTAAGGCTAGTCTTTTCAAAATGTCCTTCAAAGGATTAAGGATTACTTACTTTGCGCGAAAGGAAAATGTTATGGAATCCAAACATGTTAAGAATATCCTAGTGAGTGTCATATGTACGCACACAAGAATAGTCTGACTAAATTCAATTTTAACAACAAAGTAATTATATAGATTTTATTTTAATTAGTTCGAATACATCGTCTCTATTTTTTTAATCTAGATAAGGTCCCTATAACTTAATTTAAAATTAGCAAAACTAGTTTACCATATAATGTTTATTATTTAAATTATTTATTTCAATTATCCATTACTATTTTGTAATTTTTTGTTTAAAACAGGATTTTGTTGTTCCTTTGTATGCATAAAACTAGTATATGACAAATAAAAAATATTAACATCCAATAATCTTTACGTGTGTGCACATTTAAAAATAGCCTAATTGAACTCAAAATTGCAATATAAAATATCATATATATTTTATCCATGTTAAATTTGAGCAAACACATAGTTGCCATTTTATCTAAAAGAGCTGTAGGATTTAGTTCGGTAATATAGTTAGAAATTTAATTTAAATTAATAAGAAAAATAACTTAACCATATTTGATATTTTCATATTTTTTACATCAATCCATACATTATTTGGATTTTGGATCTTTGCTATCATTAACATATTCATTTAGGCCCAAAGAATTTCCAATAGCTTTGTCCTATGACTCATGGTTAGCCCAATCTAATTGAACCAAAAAAGTTAAAAAAGTTAACATGATCAGGCCGTGATTGGGCCTTTTGGGCTGATGGGCCAGTAAGGAGGTCCCATTTTGAGCGCGAAATCTTCCCGCCAAAACTAACTACTCTTGAATGGAATGTGTGGACGATTGGGGTGCCCTAATTAAAGTACTTTCTCCTCCGGCGCATCGCTCTCTCACACACAACACACAATAATCAGAGAATTCTGTGAGTGACAATGGCGAGGGACGACGATTCACCCAGATCAGGAGGCGACGCTGCCGCCGCAAATGGGAATCCGCCGTCCACCCCCGATTCTCCCACGTCCGCCGGATTCAACACTGACCAGCTGCCGTTCAACACCAGCCAGAATTATACCGATGATGACGATGAGGCCTCTGTTGATCCTGAAATCATCAGAGACGAGCCTGAAGAAGACAACATCAACGATGAAGAAGACGAAGGAGAGGACCTCTTCAACGACAATTTCATGGAGTTAGTCTTTCATTGACTGCCCCATGTTATCTCTTATTTATTTTAATTGCTATTCCACTAATGATGGATAATAATGTGATGATTGTAGTGATTATCGGAGGTTGGGTGAGCAGGACCAGTACGAATCGGTGGGGGTTGACGATTCCATTGAGGATGAGAGGGATTTGGACCAGATTATGGCCGACCGCAGAGCTGCGGAGATCGAGCTCGACGCCAGAGAAGCTCGTGTTTCTCAGCGCAAGCTTCCCCAGCTTCTTCACGACCAAGGTCCGCTACTTTTTTTGGCTATTTCACCACTCTAGGTCTAAATTTGGGTAACACATCTCTACAATGTTTAGAAGTCCTCCTGTTTTTTTTTTTTTTCTCCAATATGCCCTTTTCTATTTCCGTTTTGTTAAATGTAAATTCTATTAAATGTTTAGATTATGTAGTGCTGGAGGGAGTCGACAGAATTTTGCTTTCTGATCTGAATGTCTTAGTGATAACCTAAACAGCTGACAATATGTTTGTTTGCAAGATGAGGTGTTGGAATTGGGTTTGGATAGATTACCTTTTGAAAGAGTTTTGGGGCTTGTTGCTGAATTGAGTTGGTGCAGTATCCTCACATTAAAATGTGTCTAATTGGCAAAAATGTTTTCCTATCTTAGGAGAGTAATAATGTATGCTAATAGCCTGTTACTTGGTCATATTTGGATCATGCTGTGGACTGACAAAGCTATATGTTGGAATATTTTTTATTGCAGACACTGATGATGACAACTACAGGCCATCAAAAAGAACCAGAGCTGACTTTAGGCCTCCAACCACTCCAAGAAGCATGGATGATACTGATGGAATGCCCAGTTCACCAGGTAGATCGCAACGAGGGAACTCTAGGGATGACGTACCCATGACCGATCAGACAGATGATGACCCTTACGATGTATGGATTTCCATTAGCTCAGATTTAACTTGCCCTGAATGCTAAGAAGCACTATTAATTAATTACCTAACATGTAAAAACACAACTTGATTGACTGGTGGACTATTACTATAGGACGAAGAGAATGATGAAGGTGAGTTTGAGATGTATAGGGTTCAGGGAACCCTCAGAGAGTGGGTTACTAGAGATGAAGTGAGGCGTTTCATTGCGAAGAAATTCAAGGAGTTCTTGCTCACATACGTGAACCCAAAGAGTGAGCATGGAGACTATGAGTATCTAAGGCAGATCAATGAAATGGTCTCTGGTAAGAAACTTCCTCCTGCTTAACTTGGACTTAATTGTAAGCCTTATTTTGATTGTAAATCTTAGTAGGTTGCTGCAGAATGCTTGTTTTCAGTCAGCAAGTGATCCATATGATAAAAGTTTGTCCCTGTATTAACTTATTCATTTCTATCTGCAGTTAACAAGTGTAGCCTTGAGATTGATTACAAACAATTCATCTATATCCATCCAAACATTGCGATCTGGCTCGCAGATGCTCCTCAGTCTGTCCTTGAGGTTATGGAAGAAGTTGCCAATAAGATTGTTTTTGACTTGCATCCAAATTACAGGAAAATCCATCAAAAAATCTATGTGCGTATTACCAACCTACCAGTGTATGATCAGATACGCAACATTAGGTAATATGTTTGAGCCCAGCAATGACAGCTAAGGAATTGTGTGTGGGTTTGTGTAATATCTTCAATTTGCTTTCCATTTGTGCTCTGCAGGCAGATACATTTGAACACTATGATTCGTATTGGTGGAGTTGTGACTCGACGTTCTGGAGTCTTTCCCCAGTTGCAGCAAGTTAAATATGACTGTAACAAATGTGGGGCAATTTTGGGGCCTTTTTTCCAGAATTCATACTCAGAGGTGAAGGTTGGTTCTTGTCCAGAGTGTCAATCGAAAGGACCATTTACTGTTAACATTGAACAGGTGGATACTCTCATGCTCCTTCTTTCTATTAAATGCAACTGAAAACCATGCTAAGTTGATTTCTTTCTTTGCTGCAGACAATATATAGGAACTACCAGAAACTAACTCTCCAAGAAAGCCCTGGAATTGTTCCTGCTGGCCGACTTCCAAGATACAAGGAAGTGATACTGTTGAATGATCTCATTGATTGTGCCCGACCTGGAGAAGAGATTGTAAATCTCACATTTGAACCTTAACTTTTTACCATACCTAAAGTTAGTGCTCATAATCTCTCGACTCATGCGACATGTTTTATTTTTAAAATCCAGGAGGTGACTGGCATATATACGAACAATTTTGACTTGTCTTTGAATACAAAGAATGGATTTCCTGTCTTTGCCACTGTGATTGAAGCAAATTACGTCACCAAGAAACAGGACCTCTTTTCAGCTTACAAGCTTACCCAAGAGGACAAAGAAGAAATAGAGAAGTTGGCAAAAGACCCACGAATTGGAGAACGAGTAGGTCCAATGTTAATTGACTACGTGTTCTACCAATGTAATTGGTTTTTCAACATATTTTCTACGCCTTTTGATTTTGCTTTTCAAATAATTCAGATTATCAAGTCCATAGCCCCATCAATCTATGGTCACGAGGACATAAAGACTGCAATAGCTCTTGCTATGTTTGGTGGCCAAGAGAAAAATGTTGATGGGAAACACCGTCTACGAGGGGATATAAATGTACTCCTGCTCGGTGATCCTGGAACTGCCAAGTCCCAGTTCCTCAAGTAAGAATTATTTTTTAATGTATTTGGATTGAGGGAATTGGGAGCTAAGAATTTCAAACCCTTAATAACAAATCCATCACACTTATTTGGATAATTTAAGATTACTGTGGATTCCAAATCCTTAAGTAACCTTTTTGAGCTAGTTTTTCAATATTTTTATTGGATTTGAAATTCTCACCTCTAAATCCTTCCCTCGAATTTGAGTCCTTTAATATAAATTCAACTTGAAGGAACTTGCTGTGGTGTGAACAATAGGCTAATATTGGTAGAACAAATTATTAGGTATGTTGAAAAGACTGGACAAAGGGCTGTTTACACTACTGGAAAAGGAGCTTCTGCCGTAGGACTCACGGCGGCGGTTCACAAGGATCCGGTTACACGGGAGTGGACTCTAGAAGGAGGGGCTCTTGTTTTGGCTGATAGAGGCATATGTCTTATTGATGAGTTTGATAAAATGAATGATCAGGACAGGTAAAAAATTTAACTATGGATGCATGCCTACTTGGTTCATACATCATCCTGCTTATAAAAATCTTTATTATTCAGGGTAAGCATTCATGAAGCAATGGAGCAGCAGAGTATTAGCATATCAAAAGCTGGGATAGTCACATCTCTCCAGGCTCGCTGTTCTGTAATTGCTGCAGCAAATCCTGTTGGAGGAAGGTATATGGAAGTCAAATTTATACAAGTTAGCAAATATGTTAGTTGAAAATAGAAACACCTTTGCTGCTTAGTTTCTTGGTTTTTGCCAAACAATTGATAGTCTTCTAGATGAACAGGGTTTCATTTAGAAGAACAAATGAAAAGAACAAAGAGGTCTAAATGAAACCCTGTAATTTTGATGATAGGTCTGTGCCCATCTGGATCTTTGAATCCAATGGAGAACTCTCAGGAAAATTTTCCTTAGGTTTTACAGAGAAATAAGACACAAATGCATCTGCATGCATACTTTGTTTCCATTTCTATACTATCCAGTATCTTGAAAAAGTTGTTAGAATTGATTTTATTTTGTCAGGAAAAAAAGGCCGGGTGTGATAGTTATCAGAGATCAGCTTTTCCTTTTAATTTTTCCATGTCAGGGATTAGCTTTTCCTTTTAATTTTTCCTGTTTTATCTGTTCTGTAGCTGATCTTATTATTTTTCCTGGTAAATCTTCTGTTGCAGATATGATTCCTCAAAGACATTTACGCAAAATGTGGAATTGACTGATCCAATTATTTCCCGCTTTGATATTCTCTGTGTTGTCAAGGTCTACTTTTTTATTTGAATTTCGTGTTAATCCAGTGAGTTTCTTATAATGATTGTACTCCACGAGTTCTTTAACAGGGAAAATATATAATGCATGCAGGATGTGGTTGACCCTGTAACTGATGAGATGCTCGCACAATTTGTAGTTGATAGTCACTGCAAATCACAGCCTAAAGGTGCCAATTTTGATGATAGGTCTGGTCCCAATTTACAGGATGATGTCCAAGCTTCGGCGAGACAAACAGATCCTGAGGTTTTAATCACAATCTCTTGTTACTATCACTTCTTTCTGAAAATTTATTGGCCTATGTGTGTTCTGGTTTGGATTAATACTAATTTTTCTGCAGATAATTCCCCAAGTGTTGCTAAAGAAGTACTTAACCTATGCCAAGCTGAATGTATTTCCGAGGTTGCATGATGCAGATTTAGACAAGCTTACGCAAGTTTATGCTGAATTACGAAGAGAATCATCGGTGAGATTCAACATAGACATAGTTTTCCTCATGAAGTAAATTTTCGGACGAGTCTGCAAACTGATTCACTATGGATGGTCTTGTTTTGTTTTACTTTTGTAGCATGGACAAGGAGTTCCTATTGCAGTAAGACACATAGAATCAATGATACGGATGTCTGAAGCCCATGCCAGAATGCACCTTAGACAGCATGTCACTCAGGAAGATGTAGACATGGCTATCCGGGTTCTGCTGGATTCATTCATTTCAACCCAAAAGTTTGGTGTGCAGAAAGCTTTGCAGAAGGTACCTATGGACCCAGCGATCAGTCACTCTATTATTTCCTTTTCCAACCCTTTACCTTTCAGTTGTTCCCAATTCTAGCATAACTGCATCTTAATTAATACTCCATGCAGCTTGTAACTGATGACTCCATACCAAGGAAGAAGGAATAAGCATAAGAACTGCATTTTAATGCTTCTACATTTCTTATATGTCCTCTTAAGCTCTCAAAAGATCAAATTTGTCTATCCATTTTCGGTCCTTGATACCTGAATATTATTTATCCTTTCACTGTTTGTTTTGAGCAAAGCATCTCTGATGTAGTGCATGAATTGAAAAATGATTTCAAACTTGTTGCAGAGCTTCAAAAGATATATGATATTCAAAAAGGACTTCAACGGAATTGTTTTGCACCTTCTTCGTGGACTTGTGAAGGATTCCTTGCACTTTGAAGAAATTGTGTCTGGTTCTACTGCAAATATTTCTTACGTTGATGTGAAAGTGGAAGAACTACGAAGCAAGGTAGTTTAAACTCATCAGTTTCAACTCTCTCATCTCACTTACTTGAGAATGTTATTCTTGCTTCTTTTTTCCTTTTTTTTTTTTTTGTGCTTATTTCGGCATTCGACACTAACAAGGGTTGATGAAGAAAAGCTAACTGAGTTAATATGTCCATGCAGGCTCTTGATTATGGAATCAGTGATCTGAAAGCTTTCTTCAATAGCACAGAATTTTCTAGTGCCAACTTTGAGTTGGACGAGGCGCGAGGTATAGTAAGGCATCGCTTTGCCCATTGAGAAGTATTTAAGAGAATATGATTACGCATGATCGTATCATATTACTTCAAAGTACCTTGCTTTCTCAATTTTTTGACGTTTCATCCCAAATGCGATGTGTAGTGTATATCATACTCAGAAATTAGCAAGGATTGCAGCTTTTCTTTCTAAAATGTACTAAGAAAAACTTAAATTATTTTTTAAATTTTGCTTGTTGAGAAAGTTCTTAGCATTTTTGTGACCTAAATTTGAAGTTTGTATATATGCATGTGTTGGCCATCATTTAGATGAGTTAAGGTAGTCCGTTCTAATGCACCTTACCCATTATCCTCCTTTATTAACAAGGAAAGAAAAAAAAAGTGTTGGCCATCACTTGGGATTTCCTAAACAGCAATGGCCTAACTCTACCCTAAGTTTACCTCTCCATTGTGTAGTTAAATTGCCAGCTAATTTTCCTGTTTGTTGCACTTTCGTCAAAATAATTTATAGAGGTCATTGACAGTTCGGATGAAAAATCATGGTTCGAATGTCAGGAAATGCAATAAAATATCGTAGTTTTAGGCAAAATATAACTTCACATAATCAGCTCTTCTAAAACATTCTAACATGTATTCTTGATTTTTTCTAGAATAATTTTCCAACTTCACAAAATCAACTCTTCTAAAAGTGAATCATTTATTCTTCTAGAATAATTCTCTAAACAACATGTCAACACACTCTTACTCCCAATATAATTAATCAATGCAGTCAAATTTCGTCAAAAAGAAAAAGGGATTGGCTATTATTATAACACCACATCTACTTTTTCAGTCAAAAACTTGAACTAAGAAAGTAAAAGAAAAAACCATGTATGAATATATATATATATATATATATATATATATATATATATATATATATATGGAGATTGGTATGAAAGCATTTGACAAATTCAAGTTAAATACATCACGTGTTTGATTTAATATACTTAGTAGTATAGGAGTATATAATTGGTGGGGTAGAAGAAGAAGAAACAAAAGGGGCAAATTAGAGGTCTGTGTTGGCCGCGCACGTGCGCAAGAATTTTTTGTTCAGGGGCAGGGGTAGAAGGCATTTTGAATACAAAAAATAGAATAAGAATCATAGATCCAGAAGCTGACTTCATTTGACTGCTGTTTTGTCCTTTTTCTTTCCCAGCTCATCACAACCACCCATCCCTACCCCCACCACCTTTTTCTTCTACCATTTTGAATTTGGATATTTCTCTTCCATTCAAATTCCTCTAATCACTCACTCATCCACATTCACTGATTTTACATATTTGGCAATACTTATTATCCATCCTCATATGATTGTTAACATTTCTTGTACCAATTGATTATCTTTCTTTTGCTAAAAATAACGACATGGAAGTGGCGAACCAACTGTCTTAAAGGGTGTTTGGAAATCCATTCCAAATGAATTTTTAGATATGAAAGTTCATTTGTAAAAAAGTTATGTGTTTAGTAATTATTTTTGAATGAACTTTTAAAATAAGTCACTTCTCCAAAGTGACTCCAAAAGTCCATTTTGGAGAAGTGCAAAATTGTGACTTTTGAATTTTCTTTATTGCACTTCTACTAAATGGGCATTAAAATATATTTTTATCAAATATTTAACAATACTTATAAGCACTTTTTAAAAAAGTCCTATAGATAAATTTTTATTTCAAAAATGCTCCCAAACATACACTTAATCTCTTCTCTATGGTTGAAAACGTTTGAGTTTTAACGAATATGTCCGCTCATACAATTATTCCAACCAAAATTCAGAACCACATGTTTTCACTGCTTCAAACTACGAATTCATTACCCATTAAGAAATGTATAATTGATTCACCACACCCTATATTATAAAGCTTTTTGTCTCCCATTTCTTTTTCTTTTTGTTTATTACATAAATCCGCAGATTTTCAAAAAATAAAATAAAATAATTATAACTGACTTCATTTCATTCTGCAGATTTTATCACTCCTTAGCAATTCATTGACTCTATAATTCTGGCAGAATATGAAAATGAACATGATTATAGGAACTTGATTGTATAATATGTAATCAGTTAACTATGGATTGATTGAATCCCCGACGGCTAATGGCTATCCCTACCATCAACATTAATCTACTTACAACATCAAACTATAGTACTATACTGCTACTGATTTCTTCTTCCTGCTTTTCTTCTTCTGGTGGCTCTTCTTCTCTGCAATGGTGTCGAGCTTCGGCTTCCAATGGTGGCGCCGCCCCACCAGCTGCTCATAGTCTTTTCGCAGCTGAGGGGTGGTGCATACTCTGATGATCTTCTGCGCCGCCTCCGCCTCTACTTCTTCTTCTTTTTGGTGTTGGATGATCATCTCTTCGGTAACCTTGATTCTCAGACTCCCCGACGGAGTCTTCTCCACTTCGAAAGGCGGCCGTCCGGCCAAAGTGGAACGGCAGCGGAGGAAGGAGGCGAACGACAAGGCGGACTGGAAGAAGTTCGCCGGGAGGAGGAAGTAGTTGTGGCCCGGCTGGAGGCGTTCGTGGTGAGAGAGAGCGGGGGTTTTTTGGCCGATGTAGAAGCAGTCGGAGCGGCAGACCATGTGCTTTGGGAACTCCTCCATTAGCTCCCAAGCTTTGATGGGTCGGTCGTAGATCTTGACGCCGCCGTCACATTTTATTATCTTGATTATCGCATTGCTGCGGCGGCGGCGGCTTCCCTTTGTGTCATCCTCCGGCGGGAGATGGGCGCAGGAGATGCGGTGGAAGCAGCGGGGAAATGGGGCGGTCATCATCTGATTAATCTTGCTGCTCATTCCCATTTTTCAGTAATTTTTGCTTCAAATCAAATAGAGATAGAGCTCTGAATTCATCAGACAGGTGGATAGATGGATATATATGTATATATAACTGAGGTGGGTTCAGGTTTTACAATTAATTACCAAGAAGAGGATTTGGAATAGAAGACCACCAGCTGGATTACATAGACTATATATATATATACATATGTATGTATGTATGTATATATACAATGAGGGGGGTGCGGTGGGGTGGGGGAGGATAGGATGGAGTTGTTGACAGAAGAGAAAAATATGGAGCAAGATTCATGTAAGGACTAAATGTATGCAGTACAAAATAGGTAATTGGCATTTTGCACCTACTAAAATTATTTTATTTGCATTTTGTACTTTCAAATTGAGATTATTGTATTTTGTACCCTTAAAGTAGGTAAAACTGGATATTGTGTACTCCCACTCACATTTCAGTGGAAATTTTCATTGGAAAAATGTTATTGACAGATTTTTAGGGCCAAATCTAATCTTTCACTCATTCCCTCCATTTCAAGTTTGGACAACAAAAAGCCCTATTTTCCTCCTACTAATTCAACTACTTCACTCATTCCCTCCATTACAGCAACATACCTCTTCTCCACAATTAATCAGGCCCATTTCTCATCATCAAAAGTCAATTTTGCACATCTTCTCAAGATTAAATATAATATATTATTTTATCAAGAAAAAACATATTCATCACAAAAAAAAAAAAAAGGAATATACATTTTTCAAACTTCAAGCTCTAAAACTAGTATAATTTGACTAATACAGTTATTTAAATCATTGATTAGTATTTCACTATTCTTGTGCTCGTAATAATCATTTAACATATAATTTTAAAGTTTTTTTTTTTATTTTTAACAAAATAAAATTACAGAAATCAAATTTTTTATTATTTAGAAGAAAAACAATGCAGTAATTGGATAGCACTTCCAATTGACCAACACTCGGCTCCTGTACCACAGCCATTAATCCAAAAAAATTAGCAGATGCCATTCTAAACCTACAAATTGAGGTAAATTTCTATATATGTTATTTGCCCAATTTGACCAATTGTATTCTTGCAGCCTGCTGTAATCAGATAAATTGAAAAAAGTTGCAAACTTTCAACTTTCAACTATTTATGTATTTTTTTTTCAAATAAACTTAAAAGATAATTCTTTTCACACAATAAAGGGGATGAGAGGAATGAGTGAAATGGTAAGGGTTTTAATTATGTTGTTGGAGTGGAGGGTAGGAGTCGATGGATCCATCGAAGAACATTTTTTCGATGAAATTTTTTTCCTAGAACATTATTGGGGTGCACATTACCAAACTTTATCTATTTTTAAGAGTGCAAAATGTTATGTTTTTAATTGTAGGGTGCAAAGCGAAAATATAGTGTATTTTAAGGATGTAAAATGACAATATTCCGTACAAAATATAAAAAGGAGATGAATGGATTCATGGGTGGTCAATGATAAAGAAATGATGCGCTTTTTTCTTGTAATAAGTTAAGTTTGTTCTAACTTCAAAAAGAGAGGCTTTACTTTGACTAATAATAGTATTTGGTTGTTGGTTCAATCCGGGGGCCCATCTTACCCAGATTCCCTTTTCTTCAATTGAAATTGCATTCCCGCCCGCCCAACCAAAAAACGGGTTGATTTGATCCTATTATTTTCATAAAGCTATGAGTTTGAATCAGTTTATAATAATAGTTAATGAAAAATTCGGCTGGGCTGTGATTATGAACTCACTATTTGAATACAATCATTGTTCAATAAACCAATTTCATCTTATTGGATTCTGAAATTCACACGTAAGAAATTTTACTATATTGCCCTCCTATTATATTAAAACAAAACATAATGTAAATTTTTAACATTCTATTTTAATATTCTAATAATTTTTATATCTAAAAATATCTTAAATAATATAAAAATCGATAAGATGTAGAAATATACTTAGTCTAGCACACTTTAAGTGTATGGTGTAGATGGATAGAGGTTTGTTGAATTTACATTTCTTTTTATGAGGCTCGGCCCAAATAAATATTTATATATCATTGTATTATTTGAATCTAAAAATTTTTAAATCCTTTTATTAGATTTCATCTCAATATCTTTAGTGAGATGAGTAATATTATTATTAAATATATAGAAAAGAATAGGATTCTTATACTTTTTTTTTCCCCTTCCTACTAAGAAAGTGGTCGCTCTTCAGCCCAATATCTTTTCTCAAAAGACTTTAATTGATACACACAAAAAATAAGCAAATTCCATGGCTTTTTGTTCAATTTATTGTGGAGTCAAATTCTCATAATTTGAAAAAGAAAAAAAAAAGATGCAGTTCAAACAAAAAGAAGGATTTAAATAGTTTATTAGCGAGATACATATATTTATATATATATATATATATGTATGTATATATTCAAACTTGTTTTTATCTCATGTGAAAAATAAGTAAAGTATTACTTTACTAATTTATTAATTTTAATTTTCACATGATAAATAATTCTTAGTGACTTAAACACAATTGTTCTATTAGTCAGACCACAACTAAGATTGCTAAAATGAGTCTAAGATAATTCAACAAAAATCATATGCCGATATAAGCTATCTTATTGATATGAAGTTGAATTTCACTTTCAACTACCTTATCTAATAACTTTTGGACTTTTCAACTACCTTTATCTAATCACTCAAGTTGAGTGATTAACTTTAATAAAAATGCATTCATTTTGAGACTACGAGACAGATGTAGTATATCAAAAAAATTAGCGATATGTTTGGTATTACTTTAAGTATTTTAAGAAAAATATTTTGATGAATGTATTTTGAGTAATGGGATAGGGCAACATATGAATGATGAAAATATGTTTGAATGTTTAGTTGAAAAAAAATAATATGATATATTTTGGGAGACATTTAGATGTTTTATTAATTTTTTTTATTATAGTTAGTGATAGACATTTTCAATTATATATTTTGTTAATATTGTTTTATAATAATTAGTGCAAGATATTTTCAATCGTACATGCTTTATTAATAGTATTTTTATTATAATTAGTGGGAGTATAGTAGGGTATAAGATTATTTAAATATTATAATAAGTAATTGGTATTTTCAAAAATAAAAATATTATTCTCAAAATATAAGCGACAAATATAAATTTCGTAAAAACAAACATTGCGTACTGGATCCAAATCTAAAACCATTTTTAGCATGATCACATATATCAATCTTTCAAGTGATTATGACACTAGATAATCAAATTGGAATTAAAATTTGATGTCCATGAATTTCACATTTAAATCATCCAAATTGCAATTCTGAGTGTTGGTCGACCTAAAGCCTAAAGTAAGACTTTGCGGCCTGCAGGCAAGACGTTATGGTGGGCCCAAAAAGTTAGGCTGAGTTCAATTTATTGGGCCGACTTTGAGTTCAAGCAGGCCCGGAAAAATAAAACAGCAAAGAAATGTGCAGAAGTTTTAGAAAACAGGAAATATTGAAACACCCCCTTCAATTATGAGAAATTTTAACATAGCCCTTTATATTATTTTCACAAAATGTGACAGAGGGGTCCCTTTTTAACTCAACCGTTGGGAATTCTATAATAAATAATTAAAAGACCATTTTGGGATTCTTGAATGTATAAGCATCTTTTTTTTTTTTCATTTTTTTCACACCAATGTTAAGAAAAAATTATTTCACTGCTAATCATAGTTGTAAAGCTTTATGCAACTATAAATTCAATAAACATTACATAGAGAAATTTTAGACTATTCTAACAGATCAATAGACATCTTATTACATTCAAAATGTTACATGTGTATAGAAAATATGTATAAAAATTAAATATTATAATTTCTAAGAGAATAGTTTATATTGATAACTAATAAAAAGCCTCCAAAATTAAGTTTGTTAAATATTACTATGAAAAAAATCTATAATTTTTTTTTGAAATTCTTATTTTTTTTACATATAAGACATTCTAAGTTTCATTCTCTCCAATTTTTTAAATTATTCCAATGCATGTTCACTTCATTAATTATTTATTTATTTTTTGTGTTAAACTCAAATTTCTTAAAGATAAAAAAGTTGACATTTAACTAATTTAGATGTAACTTAAATATTAATATTATCTCTTTGCATATAAACATAAATTTGATGGTTGATAGTGGCGAATTATCATATTTATATGTGAAAAATAAAAAGTAAATTGCTGTAAAGACTTGAATAGTTGGAAGACTTTGCGACAATTAATGATAAAGTGGTATTCTTGTTAACAATTATGTGAAGAAAATAGAATAATATACAACTTCAACTATATTTATTAACGATTTTTTAACAGATGAACAACAAAAGTAGGATAATAGAGGGGTGGGTTAGAGGTGGGTGCCAAATTTAAAATCCGCCTGCCAAAAAATATGAATCCAAAATTACCCCACTCGAACCCAAAAATCGGTGGATCTAACCCGCATGGACCCACCAACAAGCTAAAAATAAAATTTGAGCATTTTTAGTCTTATATAGTTACTTTTTTTTTATATGACTATTGAGTTTTGATATTTTTAATTTGACAAGATATTTTTATGTTTTTTTCCCCTAATAACTAATGGTTATAATAACACTAATTTATGGAGATGAATATAATTAAATTATGTGTCTCAATATTTTAAAATATTTTATATAACTTGCCTATATACAGATTCTTTAGTTGTAATATAGTTTATCCACAATGCATTTTGTCTTAGGCCGTAAGTCAATTATCATATTTTTGAATTGAAACTAAAGTTCGAATATAATTTTAAAATAATTTTTGAATTGATTTAATAATGTTACAATGTGCATAGTCACTTAATTCAAAAATCAATAAGATTTAATTATAGTAACTATGAAATATATTTTATATTAAATAATAATAATATGGGGTGGTCCATTAAAATCTGTGTACCCACCTCGAATTAGGTCGGGTTTATAAAATTAAAACCCTACTTATTTCGAAACCTATTTAACCAAATTTGAACTCACTTCGAACGAGACGGATTCACTACGGGCCGAAGATTAAGGCGGATCCATTGCCATCCATAAATGGAAGGGCCTTCCTCGTATTTTATCATAACTTTGGTGGCTAATATCGAAACGTTTCATAATTAAAGGGTGTGTATTGAAATTTCCGGTTAGAAAACCCATGAAAAAACCTCATTGACTCCGCCCCTGATACACGGCATCGCAGCTGCACACGCACAACACACAGTCACACACACGCACTGACCCAAAAAAGGGGGAAAAAAGAAAAAAGGGAAGCGGAACAATGGGAGTGGTGGGCAGACGATGGGGAACGGCGGTGGCGGTGGTTGCGTTGGCCGGAGTGGTGGTTATGAGGAACCAGGGCGGTAAGCTGTTCGGTTGGGATAAAGGGAATAACTCCGCCGTGATGCAGTGGTTGAGAGAAATGTCGGATCGTTTGGGGTATTGGGCAATTCCCGCCTACGTCGGATTTCACACCCTCACTCTGGCGCTGTGCCTGCCCTACGCCGTGTTCTTTGAGGCCGGGGCTTCTATGCTCTTCGGATTCTTGCCGGCCCTTTTGTGCGTCTTCTCGGCTAAGGTCCTCGCGGCCTCCCTCTCCTTCTGGATCGGCAGGCAACTCCCCTATCACTTTTCTATCTTTTCCCCAATATAGTTTCTGGGATTTGTTTAATTTTCTGTCTTTTATGGATTCTTATACAAATTTATGGAATTCTGAGCTTACCGGGAGTTATGGCTACAATACTTGGTGAAGAAAAATGTATAAGAATCTTAAATTGACTGAATAGCTACATTTAGGCTAGTCTGTACTCTATGACTCTTCTGGTCAATCAGCCTTTCAGCCCTTTTAGAATCATTTAGCAAAATCTAATTGAAGAACAACATATTTCGTTTGTCTAATAGCTGGCGAACAAATTCACCTATGTACTTCAAATATGTTATCCACCAATTAGTATTTTGCCCACCTTTTGTGGTGGTGCTGTTCTTTTTGGATTTAAAAATTGACTCATGGGTTTCAGAGTGGTTAGATATGGAAAGTCTGCAGGATATGTTGCTAATTTTTGTACCGTCATTCTCACGTCCATATTAGGTTATCTATGCTCGCAATAGAGCAGTAAATTAAATAACTTCACCAGTTGCACTGATTACTGATTACTGATTACGGATAATTTCTATGATTAGGATTAGCGTCATTTCCTCCTATTTGTAGGCTGTGACTTCTCATCTAGTCCTATCTAACTTACAAGGAGCATTTTAGAACTTGCTAGGAGATGATAACGTACAACTTTTATGTATATTTGAGGTTTAAGACATTTACGAACAGTTGCAGAAGAGTTGATGGCAATTGGAACAATGGCAAAACATCACATAATTGAACAGAACATTTCTGTATAGTAGTTGGCCACGGAAGCACTCGATTGTATACATGCTACTCTTTGGTGCATGCAGACCCCAACTTTTGAAGAATGCCTCTTTCCTTTTCTCTATCCACTAAATTTCATGATTTTGACCATTGGTGCTATTATATTGAGCAAAAATTTTATATTTCTTAACTTGATGTTTTACCACCTGCTCAACCTTCCTTCACTGTTTACTTCCTTTATCAGCATTCTCTTTCTATTGAAGTTTATCAATGAAAAACATGCTCTGCTTGGATTGGTTGTGCCTTTAATTTAACAAGGGACAGGGGTGCCAAGGTATCTTTTCAGCACCATTGGTCAAACTTTGAAAGGGAAATAATGTGAAATTTGTAGTTTCTAGAAGCATGGCCACATCAATCTTTACATGGAAATTGTGAATTCAAATCCAATGGAAGTAAACAACAGGAACTGGAGTTTGTTTGTATCATTAGTTTGTTCTTGGTTAAACTAGTCACTTGTGGGCTCCTGCTTCAAAAGAAGAAAGTCATAAAGGATCCACAAGGTTTCACTCAAAGTTGATAAATGGCTTAATCCCAAACTACGATTCCACTTGGTTTATAGCTTTACTTTTTCCTGAACTCTTCTAGTTTGAATTTCTAGGGGCATCTCCAACCCTACACCATTTCCTACACCATTTCCTACACCAAAACACCAAATTTAATGTTTTTTGCTCTCCAACCCAACACCAATTCCTGCACCAAATTTGGTAACACACTATTTATTTACACCAAATTTGGTATAATCCATATATCCCCATTTTGCTCCCAAATTTGTGCTACCCCAATTTTTAATTTCATTTGTATCCTATATTGTATATTTAATTAATTTTATTTATTTAATTTTAATTTGGTTATTATTTTGCAATAAAGTTTGTAATAATTAACAAATAATTAATATTTACAATAAATTATGATAATTAGCAAATAATAAGTAAATACATTGAATAACATTACATGCACCAAATGCAAAAGTAAAATAATACAACATAAATAGTGAGAACTAAAATTTAAAAAATAAAATAGTACATAAACTAAAGACAATAATTTAATACTTTGGTAGATCATTTCCTGGTCCTACAAGATGCAATTGATTATTTATGGGTTAAATACACTAATTTTGAGAATTAAATCACAAAAATGTATTGAACTCTATGTTTGATTGGTGAAAGTTTTTGTGTTATACGTAGTATTTTTTTACTTGTAATATTAGCTGTAATTTTTATTTTTGTAATATAATCAAATAAATGTAATATAATTATATAATTTTTATTTAGTAGAATTAGTAGTAATAAAATATAAATAATTAAATAACTTTGTAAATAAATATATTGGTAATAATTGAAAAATAAGGAAAGTAAGAATAAAATATTTGTTTGGTGTAAAATTTGATATAATGGGTTGGAGATGATTACACCAAAACACCTAATTTGGTGCAAAAGTTATACCAAATTTGATGTTTGTGGGTTGGAGATGACTTTATAGTGGGACCGAGCATAAGAAAATTTACAATTTTCTTTTCAATAAGTTTTTATAGATGAATTTTTGTGAATTCATAAATTCTCAACATAAAATTGCATGCACTGTTGCTACCTTCATAATAATTTCAGTGGTATTTGTCTACATGAGATTGATTGGTAGTTGTGATATTTCATGGGATTTAGCATCATAAGTGTTACTTTTTGGAGAGCATGCAAATTTTGTCTATAACTGCTGTTTTTCCTTTCTAATTAGTTGGAGTTTTTGTTTTATGAATGGCAAATCATAGTGCTGTTTTCTTCGTTTTTTTCTTTTTGTCTTTTTTTTTGGTGTTTGTACATTTTTTTTTCATAGAGAGATTGTTAATTTGATGCTTAGCTTTCTACTTTTTTGGCTTTTTGGAATAGATTATCTTTTTTCTTTTCATGCCTTCTCATAATCTCCTGTTTGTGTTTTGTGTAGTTTATCTGGTTCCCTCATATAGGTTATTTTGTGATATCTTCTACTTCATTAGATTGAATAAATATGAGAAGGAATCAGTTAGTGGCAGGACTGCTGACAAAATATGTTGGTTCATTTGATGCTAAACCTTATCTGAAACATTACATTGAGTTTCCCCTCTCTACTTTTCAATGTCTCTCTATTTATGTAGGTGCTTGTATGCATCTGAATTTCCTGCCAATCTGATTTCATTTGAGTTTTTATGACAGGCTTGTGTTCAGAAGTTCTGGCTCTGCAGTTCAATGGGTGCAGAATAATAAGTACTTTCACCTGCTATCGAGGGGAGTTGAGCGGGATGGTTGGAGATTCGTTCTTCTTGCTCGCTTCTCACCTGTACCATCCTATATCATAAATTATGCATTGGCTGCTACGAAGGTTGGGTTTCTGGTAGATTTCTTGCTTCCAACAGTAATTGGCTGCCTACCCATGATCTTGCAGAACACTTCAATTGGCAGCCTTGCCAGTGCTGCTGTAGCTTCAGCATCTGGCTCCCAGATATCTCAGGTTTGGTCATATGTCTTTCCCCTTCTTGGGATCTCGTCAAGCATTCTTATCTCTTTGAGAATCAAAAAGTATTCCAATGATATCACAGTTTCTGATGATTCTCCTAGTGGGTTTGTAAATAACCCTACTGATGCCGAAAAATCAACTCAAAAGTTGTCCAATAGGAAAAGAAGTAAGGGGCTGAAGAAAAAATAAATACATGTTAACTGAAGTTCCTACTTACTTGCAAGCTATGGTCAATTTTTCTTTGCCCATTCTCTACAGAGTTATGATTTTTTGCCAATTAATATCAGCCAATCTAGAGGTAACCTGAACATAATGAATCTACACTGGAGACTGAAGCAACTAATTAGTGATTTACAGGCATCGTTGCAACTTTATTGATGAGTTAGTTCTTTTTGGTTTTTTTGTTTTTTTGTTTTTTGTGGACGTTCTTAAACAATTAGAGATCAAAAGATTGACAATGGCCCTGTAATTTAATTGGTATTAATCCAATCGGTGTGTGCCACCAGAGAACTTGTGATTTTATTCTATTCTGTGAGGCCGTGTGAAACTGTCTTATAAGGCAAGAAAGGGCTTTCGTCTTCTTATTTGGTGTATGTGTCATTTGAGCTGACATTTTTATATTTCTTCTGTAAAATATAGGAGATTACAGTCTACTGTAACAATGGATCATTCTTCTACTGTTTCTTCCTCTTCTATAATGTGTCTGCTTAGATGCCAATGTTCATTGCCTCTGCTATTAGTTGCATCTTAGGGGAAATTTTTACTTGTCTGGGTTTTCTTCTTTGTAGTTTAGGCGAATAATTTGTCCCCGGATTTATGCTCAGGGTTTGTTTGCATCGTTTGATTTGATTACTGAGATAACCAACCTAATACAATGTTGCCTAGGATTTCATCCCCAGCCTGCTCCTAATCCTTCCTTTGTTGGGATGAGGCATCCCAATTTGACTTTACAACATCTATAAGATTCATTGATAAAAATACCCATGAAGTTAACATGGATACAAGCAATCAGTAAACGATGCCTGCGGTGGAGGGAGGATGTGGAGGTGCTGTGACGCCACTACCATATAACAAAAAAATTGAAAAAAATGATATTAGTGAACGAAAGAAAACACAAATAAAGAAAAATGAAAGCGGGGGGGATGGGGGATGGGGGGTGGGGTTGTGGCATTGAAGGAGGTGGCGCCGACAAACAAATTGAAAGAATGAAAATGGAGAATAGGGAGAATATGTAGAAATACCAAAAAAGGAAAACAAAATATTAAAAATGAAAAAAGAAAAAGAAAAAAGGAAAGAAGAATAGCAGTGGTGGTTACCTGCCGCGCCGTGACAAGCCACCGCAAGAGGGTGGCTGGTGATGCAAATACAAATTAGGGACAAAATAGGTGGGATATTTGATGTCCCAAAATCTCAAGAACAAAGAGAAAAAAAACGAAAGAAAAAGTGGAAGAGAGAGTGGGAAAAGTGGAGAGTGTGGAAAAAAAGAAAAGTAAAGAAAAAGTCAAAAAGGAACGTGAAAGATAAAGGAAAAAGGGAAAAATAATTATGATAAAAAGTATTTTACTGTATATATTTAATCATATTATTCAATCTTATAAAGTATATATTATATGTAATTTATTTTAATTTCATATTTTATTATATTCATCATCAATTATTTGTCATTCCAAGAAGTGAACGAACCATAGATGATTTCTCCCATGCCCCCAGCCCACCCCCATGGAATTCACCCCTCGTTTCCTCAGGTGGTGTGTGAAATTCTGAAGCACAAATATACATTCTACTACATAGAATAATGAGTTGGTTTGGTTGTAGCTTTCATAAATTTGTTAGTTAAGTCTACATCTTCAGGAATATTTGTCTTTGGATTTTGATGATGGGCTGCCACTTCACAAAATCACTCCGCTCCACTGTTTGACACGTCTCCAATATAACATTGTTGAACATAGTTTTGGACGTGGGTGCGATGCGATGTGTGTCGGTCACGAGAATCTGAGTGTTTTGTACCTTCCATTTTGAAGTAGAGTTGTCATTTTCTCCCACTTCTCCACCGATTTTACTAATTTTCTCCCTTTTTTTCCTTTGCTTCAAAATTTACGGAAATTCATCATCAAAATATCTTATATGGCTACATTTTTTTTTGGTTAAAGTTCAAATAGTTTCATTCCAAAGAACAAATATTTACAATTAGAAAACACAAAACCTTGCTTCAAATCACAAACTAACAAAATTAGTTTCCAACAATAAATTTACAAAACAACACCAAAATAAGGAACTACTGTGCAAAGGAAGATGCAAAACCCAACAATAAATAAGAAAATTGAAGGACATTTTAAGAAATATTCCACTCTCGAACAAGCCATCTATTCGACAAGAAAAAATGAAACTGTTTCAAGAATATAATCTTGCTTGTAATCATGTCACATTGATGTCTAAAGGACTTGTTATTTTCTTTCTTTTATATATAATAAACAGAAGCTCAAAAAGATAATCGAAGATTATCTTTTGTGATCACATATCTAAATATTGATGTCTAAAGGACTTGTTATTTTCATTCTTTTATATATAATAAACAGAAGCTCATAAAGATAATCGAAGCAGAATTTTACCGAAGCTTTTATCTTTCACTTTTTTTGTAGCCCATGATATTGTTTGCTTCTAATCTACTGCACGGCAATGGGTATAGCATTTGTTAAGTGATAACAACAAATCCTATTAGTGAAGTAGCATTGGAAGAATAAGTGGTCATGGTCAGGAAACTTCTGATGAGTGACCAGGAAACACCTTCATTTTTCCAAGATTTTGTTTTAATTTATTCAATATTTGGATTTTGAATTTTGATGAAGACACGAAAAAGGAAAAGTATGAAAAAATAAAGTTTGAAGTATAAATATTTGAAGTGAGGAAAATATTTTTTATAACGTTTTCTTTACGAAAATTCAAGGACCAAACTCAACTTTAGTGTTCTCAAATCTCCATTCAATAATCTTGATAATCAATATGAGTTTTTGTTAAAAAAATCACATTAAGCAACTGTTAGGATAAATATGTATTAGTACATTAATTATGGAATTAATAAAATAATATTTGATAGCATATTGGTATGTCAGTGAATATCAGAAAATTCCTATTTATTTATATAATTATAATCTTAGTATATAAGTGTTATATACAATAGGATGAAGATTATGGATAATAAACTAAATTAGTCCATAATGAAGTTAATTAAAATTGAGATCTTTAATTAAATCTTTATTAGTACGTTATATTAATATTAAGAATGTAATAGTCTTATCTGAACTATTGATTTGGTAATATCATAATGGAAACACTTTATATAATATGATTATATAGGAGTGAATCAGATGAAATTTGAAATTTCATATAATTTTTATTATTTTTTTAAATTCAAATAACATCAATAGATAATTATATATGGATTGATCTTAATCCTGAGTGATTATGGACTTCTATTTATTTCAGTATGATTTTTAATTTGCTCGTTAAATGTTTGTTAGTCAAGATTTCTAAACACTTGTATTTTGGGATCATATTGAGATAGGTAAGTGGAATGTAACTTACAGATATGAAATTCATATCTTCTTGCAGGAAGTGAAAAGACGATTCATTGATTAGTTAATTCTGGAATTGAATAATAGAACGCTTAAATTTATAACTTGGTTATAAATTAACTGTTCACGGTAGATAAGGAACAAAAGATAATTAGAAAGGTTAACAAAAAACATAGCTCTAATTATGAATCGTTTATGGAGGATCAAGCCATATGAAATGATCATATCAATGGACTACTTAGTGTTGATGAGAGTAAATTATTCTACAATTATAAGAGTGCAATTTCATAATTTTAGTAGAGTAATCTTGAAATTAAAAAATTGGATGAATTAATTAAAGAGTTTAATTAATTATCCGAATTTATTAGAGCTTGCAATTATAGGTCCATAGGTTCCCAATCTACCTTCATAAACATTAAAATGGATTTTATGTAATAAATTTAATTGTACTTATAATTGTAGAAAATTATTTCCTAAATTGGGTGTTAATTATAAATATTAAAAATTACCAGGAATATCTGATATTGTTGGGTAATAAATAAATATGAAATATTTATTTTGATATTTATAATTGTTATCTTGAATATGAATTCTTAATAATTACAAAAAGAAGTCAGTGATAATTTTCCTATCAAATAAGGGTATTGCTTATTAGTATTAGAGGAAGATTATGAAGCTAGTGACTCAGCAAGTACATACGGGAGGGAATCTCTCTCTCTCCATACACACGATTTTTAACCAATAGACCAAGACAGAGGAAAAGAGACTTTATCCTAAGAGACACATTATTTTATAGAGAATAATTCTTTAGACTTTTGTTAAATATTTTCCTCACAAGATTAATGCCCACTCGTTCCCATTGGTGTGGAGGCATAGATTAGAAGAGTTTGATGTCTGATTCAATCAGATTGAAACTAGGTGAGTAAGGCTTGAAAATTCTAAAAGTATCATTTGAAACAGAATTGATTTTTTCTATGAGGTTATATTTTGTGAAATTCTCCTGAATATAATTGTTATATTTGATAGAACTGAGTAAAATTATATATTCATACAATTGTATTAATTTTTTGAAAATTATTATAATATCTGATACCGCGTTTTTCTGTTGCGCCCGATTTAATTGAAAAACAAATCAAAATTATTTTTTTACGATAAGCATTAATTTCCAACATCAACTTGACAACTTATATAAAAGTGTACACATAGTCACATATTTATCTAATTGCATTCAAATAAAAAATCTCATAATTTTTGAAGCCTCAATTTTATCATTTGAAATAGAATTCATGAGCCAAAATTTATCTCGTGAAAACATGAACTAAATGAAGCCTAAGATGTGTGGTTGGTTTTGCCTTAATTGCCAAATAGTTATTATTATAAGGTTGAAAGAACATGTTGGAGGTTTATATGGTTTTTCCGCGTATGAGGTTTGTACAACTTATCCTTGTACTTCAGAGATCCTATAATAATCTAATGCGGGTTTTTTGCTCATTTAATAAAAACTAGTAAGTAACACGTACGTTGCACGTGTTCATATGATTTTATTAAATTAATTATATTATTTAATAATTTATTTGAATAAAATTGAAATATTATAAGATATTTCATAATTAAAAAATATTAGATAAAAAATTAATCAATAAAAATAAAATATTTCAAAGTATTTCATAAAGTAATTATTGATCAATATGACATTACTACAAAGCAAGACACTCTTGTAGCTCATACTTTTTAGGCGACACTTGTTTTTTAGAAATTAAAAATTGAATGTTGGAATGTTTTTCACATTACATGATTGTTAGGTATCATAACTTTGTCCTATAATGAATCCTGCTTCAAGGTTGAGTATTCCTAATAAAAATAAAATATTAGTTACTATTAATAATATAATATATTACTTAGAAAAAAATATTTGTATCTGTCGTCAAAACTTATCTGTACACAATATTTTTAATTCACATCTTTCCTCTTACATTTGAAATGTCTGGTTTAACAATACTTTGATTATAGACATTGAACTTCTTTGAAAAGAGCAACATACAATTAGTTATAAGAAGACACTAAATGAGGCAAATAGATATCAACATTTGGAATGTTTATTCTTGACTTTTTTTATTGTAATAACAAAGTAAAATTTAATACGAAATTATTTACATCTAAATTGAGATGGATAACCTTCATTTTTAGTTGGTGACAGTAATACTAAGTATAAAGACGTGTTTTCCAGTATATTACTCAAATATAATAGCTGCATTATTTATGTTATCCTTGAAGTCCTACATACCATTTTTGTACTATTATACAATCCATTTGATTAGTCCAAATTACTCAAAAGAATTATTGGATAATTTTTTTTCCAGCACCAACTTACGAGGATGCAAGACACTTGGCTTAAAAAGTTCAAAATATCATCTTTATAATAGCTATTTATGTCATCAACAGCTTCATAAAATTGTTGAAAGTTCTTACTTTTCAAAAAAAAATATAAAGATCAATTTATTATTCAATTTATCAATATATTCATGTTTAGCGGCTAATATTGCTCAAGTTGTCAAGTAATTAGTTGAGTGAACATTCTTATTTAATGTTGAAAAAATAACCTTAATAAGTCGTAATATTGAGTTTTCTTTATTTTCATACTCAATAATTATCTATTCTGAAATTTTGATGTTACGTTCAGTATCACTTGGTTATTCACTATTTCTAACTTTAAGTAAGAACTCACTTAAGTTCGAATCATTCCTCGACTCATGTTCTTTGATAAAGTATTTTTTTTTTTAATTTTGGGCCATAAATATGATTTCACCAAACTTGCAGAAATAGTTTGATAAATTGTTGCGTTCGGAATAACTGGTAATACTTGTCTAAAATCTCCACAAAAAATATTACTTTTCCACCAAAATCCTTATCATTTTTCAATAAAAGTCTTTCAATAATTTATCAATATTCTTAATAGCCCATCATTTCGCAATTGGTGTTTTATCCATAAAAATAGTTATACTTTACGCAATAGCTCTATAGCCCCCACTTTGTTTGAACACAGTACAATTATATGATTCATTTGTATCTATCAATATTTTAAAACAAGAATATATTGTTCTACTCCCTGACATTATTGGGTTAGCAACTCTAGATGGCATAGTTACAAACGCTATTAAAATTTTGCATATAAAATGAGCTAATAATGTAAAGTACAAAAAAAAAATTTGTGTTCCACCTGACCCATCTATAAAGAAACCATTGCCCATTTGTATGAAATTTAAAATCATTGAATTTTTTTTTTATAATATTCAGCATTCAACTTTAGTTGTGCTTCATATTCTTTCAAGGGTATTTTTATTGACATTTTATCTTGTATCTCTTAAAAAAATATTGTCTATGTTATCTATATCAATATGAATATTTAAAAGATCATATGAACTAATGTTTTTTTCCATGCTCTCTAAGAAAAAATATTCAAACTTTTAAAAGTTTTGACAACTTATAGTTTAATTGAAGTTTTTGATTCTCTTTTGAAATATTCAGACGTTACCTCAAAGTACATATCCAAAAGATCTCACATTATTGGTACACAATATACACTATTGTGGACTCAATGGTAAATTTTAGGCAGTTCAATCAGATATTTGACAATGAAAAAACATGTAGAGTTAGTAGTATCATGTCTTCTAATAAACAAACCTAAAAATTTTGTTTGATAGTTGATTGTATTTTATTTTTTAAGTTTAGCATATTGATGTATATCAATAACTTTATCAATAACTTCAAAATCATGCAGTTAGGGTATACAAATAATGATACTTACAATTTTTATAATTTAATTTTTTTTGAAAAAATTATTAATTAAAAATATAAATAAACTCGAGAAAAAGAAGACAAATTGAAACTAACATAGAAAAACTAAGTATTTAAAAAATATAAATTAAGGTATTACAAAAAAAATTGCAGTTGACATTGCAATAAAACAAAGAACTCTCTTTCAACTCACACTGCATAAGCGATATTTATTCCTTAGAAATTGAAGAAATTTGGCAAACAGAAACTGAAAATTCGATATGTACCAAAGTTAGATTTTTTATTTTTATTTTCATAAAAAATTGATTTTTGATTTGATTTTAATTTTTTATTCCAATTTATCAAATGTACTGAATATCGAATTTAATTTTTATAAATTTTATAAATTATTTTTATATCTTAATTTATATTTATTAATTTAATTTTATACTTTTTTTTATTTTTAACTTACCAAACTAAAAAAATGCAAAATATAATTAAATTCTGTTAAGAAATGAAAATAAAGAAGAAATTGAACTAAAAATATGCTATGTATAACTAAGCAATACTGTAATAATACATATCCATATATAATATTTTATCTCTTATATTACCTTGAAATTTTTAGGGTTAATTTTATTTTACCACCTATACTCCTAAAAATGCTCCAATTATTTATTATTCTATAATTTATTAAATAAAAAATTATGTAAAAGGATCAAGAAATACACAAGTAAATGTAGTACAAAATTATTTTCTACTTAATGCAATATATATATATATATATATATATTTAAATACTTAAGTTTAAATGTGGTGATACAAGATGAATATTCATACAACTTATTTTTGTCATGCTTGATTCTATTAAAAAAAATTAAACTCTGTTTGGTTTCATTTCTAGTCGTTTTTAGGAGAGTGTTCTCAGAAGTGAGTTTGGAAAACGTGTATATAATAAAAATCTATTTGTTTTGTTGGGACAAATGATATGATGTAATTTGGAAGATATTTTCAACTGTAAATGTTTTATTAATATTATTTTGTTGTGGTTAATGAGAGACATTTTCAACTGTAGATGTCTTGTCATTGTTATTTCGTTGTAGTTAGTGACAGTATAATAGAGTATAAGATTATTCAAATATTATAATAAATAATTGGTATTTTGGTGGAATGAAATACCATTTGCAAAAAATATAAGTGACAAATATATTTTGGTATTCGACGAAAAAAAATAATGTTTGAAAGAAAGTAGCAAGAGAAAGCCAATCAAAACTATAATTTTCAAACTGACAATAAAATAGTACAACCAAAATTCATTAGATTAAATGATCAAACCAAAAGATATGTTATGTTTTTCATGAAGCGACTCTATGAGTGATTTAGCATATATTCCAAAAGTAAAAAAAAAATACTAAGTAAAATATCAAATGCAATTATCACCGGACTATTATAATTCCAATAGTAAAGGATAAGTCAAATTATTAAAACAAATTTTGAATTTTATACATAAAATATGTGAATATAAGTGATAACATAACTTTTGGAATATGGACCTATAATTGGTAAAGATGATATAAAACTCAAATATAGGTGGTTTGAGAAAGCAAGTGTTAAAGAAATTAAATATTTTATGAATCGATATAATTATATTCTTATCTCTCAATCACAAAAAAATACATTTTAGTCTCATAGTTTAAGGATGTATTGCAAATTTAATCTCATGGTTATGAAAAGGTCCAATTTTAGTCATAAATATAATTTAATATATAGGTTTTGCTCTATTTTATTTTTTCAAAAATTGAAATAACCAAAATTATAAATATGACAATAGAATTTGCCTTTGAATTAATATAAAAATTGATGTTATTTCCATATTAATTTTAATAAATCTAATTAGATTGGATATTGTGAGATATATTTAGTTTATTCAAATATATATATATATTTCACCATAAAATAATTTTTATATTAAATCTAGTGTGTTATATCTTTTTCTAGTATATTTCAATGTGACTTTTTTATAGGGTAATCATAGTTAGATAAATTGATGAAATCAAATCGAAACTGAAAATTCGGTATTTACCAAAGTTGAACAAAAAAATTCGATTTGGTATTTATTTTTATTTTCATAAGATTTGATATTCGGTTTGATTTTGATGTTTTATTTTGGTTTATCTAACCATACCAATATCAAATTTGAACTTTTAAAAGTTTTATAAATAATTTTTATATTTTATTTTATATTTATTAATTCATTTCATACTTTTTTTCGTATTTTTAACTTACCAAACTAAAAATCATAAATTTGAAATACAATTAGGTTTTATTATTTAATTTTTTAAAAATTTTATTTAAAATCATTGAATTGTAATATGTGCATGTAAAAATGGATAAAAGAGAAAACAAAAGGTAAAGTATTTATAAATATAATTTTCACAAGTTTTCGAAAGAAATTAGCAAATTGGTAAATGATATAAAATTCAGATGTGGGTGACTTAAAAAAATAAATGTTAAAAAAATCAAATATTCTATTAATTGATGTAATTATTTTTATATCTATAAGCATAGAAAAATGGACTTTAATCTCATAGTTTAGGGAGATTTTGTAAATTTAGTTCTATGATCAATAAAAGATTCAATATTAGTCATAAATGTACTTTAGTATATAGGTTTTGTTCTATCATATTTTTTCAGAATATGGAATAACCAAAATTATAAATACGGCAGTAGAATGTACCTTTAAATTGATATAAAAAGATGATGTTATTTCCACATTAATTTTAATAAATATAATTAGATTGAATATTTTTAGTTTATTCAAAGAGACATATTACATAATAAACTATTTTTCATATTAAATCTAGTGTGTCATATCTCTTTATATTCTAATTCAATTAATTTCAATGTGACTTTTTTTACAGGGGTGACCATAGTTCGATAAACCAATGAAATCAAACTGAAATTAAAAATTGAGTATGCACCAAAGTCGAACAAAAAAATTCAATTTGGTATTTAATTTTTTTTCCATAAGAATTAGGTATTCGACTTAATTTTGATTTTTTATTTTGTTATAACAAACTGTATCAAAAATCACGTTTTAATTTTTGCAATTTTTATGAATAATTTTCATATTTATTAATTAATTTAATTTTTTTCTTAATCGTTACTTACTAGACTAAAAATAATTAATTCAAAATACAATTAAATTTTGTTATTTAAATTTGAACTATTTAATATTTTTATTTTTAAAAAAAATTATTTAACAAAATCATTGAATCCGAATATGAACACATAAATGAAAAAAAATAAAAATAAAAAGTAAAGTAGTTTTCCATATAATTTTCACACGCGACACATGTTTTGAGAAGATCAAACAGATGAAAATAGAATTTGCATTGAACTCCTCTTGTAATTAGCATATAAGTCTCATTGATCAATTAAAAAAAATAAGTATTATTTATTTTAAAATTACATAATTACTAAATTACATAAATATCATCAAAATTAATAATACTAAAATAGTATTTTAGTCGGATAAAAAAAAAAAAAAAAAACATTCGTGGCAAGAGACAACTTGGTAAAATTATAAAGGAAGCTGCCAAAGCTTCATATTAGCTTTTATTTTGAAGCTGCGTTTCTCTCTATTCGAACATAAGTTGGCATGTATCATAACATGGAGGATTCAATTTCTAATTTTAGAATATCTATTGAGATCCCAAAAATACGGTCCCGTCCAAAAATGGAGTCCAAGGGCGTAACCGAATGTCTTCATTTCAAACTACCCTCAGCAGTTTTACATAGAAAAAAGATGATACGAAAAAACTATTCGAAATTATTTGTAGAAGATGAAGAAAACGACGTGTCTGAATACACTAAAATACGATTGCGAACCCACGATGCATCATCACTTCTTTTTGTTTTTTCGAAGTTAAAAGATGATATGACAAACTATTCTTTTTGTTGAGATCAATTGTTGTATTTTATAAAAAAATTCTAATTCAAACTCAATTTATTAGAATTCAAGTCAATCGGATTTTAAATCCGATAAAATCATTTCATATTACAAATAGAATGATCAATCACAAATAAATATAATTATATATAATATAATTGATTTGATTCATCGAAACTCAATTTTTAATTAATGATGAAACTAAATTAGGGGCACTCATTTAGTCAAATCGAACTGAATAAAATTGAAATTTTGGTTAATCAAAATTTCAATTGATCAAAATCATAAATTGAACACCGAATCGAATTTATCGATCTGGTTTTGATTATAATTGATTTTTTTAATTTTTTGGTTAATCAAATTTTTATAAAAAAATTAAAAAATACATAAAAAGTTAGATAATAGAATTACTAATATATTTTTAGTTTGGGTGGGAAAGAAATAAAAATATTATAAAAATAAATAACAAGTTTATAAAAATATTATATAAATACATAAAAATTGTAATTCAATTTTTGGGTTGGTTTAATTAACCAAAATAAAACATCAAAAATAAAAAATTAAAAAATAAAAAATTAAAAATCGAATCGAAATCGGTGCAGATCAAAAAATTTCAATTGGCTTTGATCAGTTACCCAAATTATTATGAGCACCCCTAAACTGAATTGATTATCAGCTGGTGCAGGTTGGACTGGGGTTAGCAGCATTTATGAAGGACAGCTCAATAGGCTACAAATAATGGAGTGCCAGAAAATTGAAGGGATGAGTGAGTGATAAGAGAGACAGACAGAGGATTGAAGTTGGCTTCCTGATGATGCACACAAGCACATGAACATGATTTTGGGTTTGAGTTCATTTGCACGTCAAAACTCGTCAAACAAAATTAATAAATCAATCAATCCACATGTTCAACACTCAGTCAGGTGCTCTTCTTCCCAAACATCCCTTGAGCCATCTGTTTGCTTTTTCTTTCTTCATTAATAATCACCCAAATCTCTGCTGGCTCGTGCTCATGGACAGATAGATAAGCAATCACATAGCTAGGGATTGCCTCAATAACAAAATTGGGCATGTCAATTGTTTTGGTACTCGACTGCAAGAAATTATTTATGTGTGACGTGTCTTTGATCGGATACAAAAGGGTGAAATTAATTGAAAGGCAAACTAGCTGACATAAAAACATCCCACAAAGGTTGGTTTGGTGGTTAAAAAGTCAATTTGGTTTATTGGCTACAGATTTCAAATTTAGATAGTAATAGGTCTTGTCCAAATTCGAACCGATTCATTTGAGAGCGATTTTTTATGTACTATACATGTTATGAATTGGGTATGTGTCTTGCTATTTTGGATCCAGTCAAGATCGGATTGGTGAAGTTTAGCGTAATTCGTAAACCTCACTTGTGTGTGTATGCCTATATTAAAATTATCTAGAATGTATATAATAAAATACTCATTAGTCCGAATTTGTAAGTGTAAATTGCTTCAATATGGAGTCTTAAATAAGAGTTTAAAAGGTAAAAATTTAGTATTACTTTTAAAACAGTGTTGAGAGTTAATTGTGTCATATCATTATTTCAAATTAAGATGGTAATTTAGAAAAAAATAAAAATTCATTTTAGGTTATTTGGGAGGCCCAAAAAGAAAATGAGAAAAATAATTTTGGGATAGATGAGTGTTTCCAAATCCCCACTTTGTAATGTGCTGCTTCTACCTTCTACCTAGAATCCTCTAATTTGTGATATTGTGGTAATTAGGACTTGTCTGCAGGCAAATATTTTGGTAATTAGATTTGGAATGCTAATAAGTAACTTAATCCAGCTTCTATTTAATCTCGTAAACCAAATTTCAATCTAAAAAAGTTGCAAATCAATGGGTCGTGTAGCAGGTTGGACCTGTAGAGTCTGTAATTTGGGGTTGGGGTAAAGTATGGTGTGAGAGGAGGAAGGATGAAATAGTTGTCAGGTCCAATGAAAAGCAAATAAGACGAGTTTTTAATTTATGCTAAATCTGTCTTTGTCATCTTATAGTGAGCTCACACAAGTCTAATCGGTACACACAATCAATAAATTTATCAATGTGCATAAAAAAAAATAATGACTGAATTTACTCCACCATAAAAAATTCTTAATTAGAATATCCATATAACAGAATATTAAATAGGTCAAATTAATATATCCATGTAATTTGTGGGAGATTGGCAGAGAGTAATGAAATGGGGTAGTTTGGACAAGTCAATCAAATGGTGGTGATAATGAAGGAATAATATCAGAAATCGACACCTTTACAGATATCAGAGCAAGTAATTAGAGAGAGGGAGAGGGAGAGGGGGAGAGAGAGAGAGAGAGGCATAAATAAACTAATTATTAAAGATATGAAAAGAGAAAAGGGTCATGTGCAGCAGATTGACAGTGTAAGCAGAGGAGGCACATGTCATGTGAAATATGGCCCTGCCCCCCACCCCCATCAACCCCCTTTTACCCAATCTTTTCAAAGTTTGTGTATTCAAACCTTCTTCACTCCCCAAGTTCAAAACTTTGTAAATTGCAATACCCTCCAATTACTCCTTTTCTTTTCTCTTTTTTTTACCCCTTTTTGGTAAATAAAAGGCATGCGCTACTAATATAATAATTCATATCATACAATTTCTTAAAAAAAAAATGTTCATATTAAATCATAATTAATACTATAAAATAAATTCATTGGCATCACATCTCTTTTTATTTTTCATAGAAAAAGAGTATCGTGCGGTTAATAATTGATCACCCACAACTATTTCTATTGAAACTCAATACAATACGTTGATTATTGCGTTACAATCACACTAAAGATATTTTCATCCATAATTAAAAGTAAATTTTAATATAAAATATGTATAATGTGTGAAATAAGAAGAATCGTTACGATACTAAAAAAACAAATTCATCCCTTTAACTCCATCAATTGAACTGAAATCCCTTTTATCATAAATAATATTGATTCGTCAATTATTTTTGCAAATGAAATTGATTCAATAATCTTTTAAAAAAAATAATAGATCACACCAACTAAATTATGATCGTGTGTTGTAATAGGTAATATACATGGTGTTTGTTTGTGGATGGTGAACATGTGGGAAACATAAATGGGTCAAATAGTATGGTAGTATTAAATTAAAATTATTGACAGCACCAGGAAAACCGCGTCAGAATGAATGCAGCCACCGCTGCCGATGTTGGAAAGGCAACCCACCCGTTTGTTAATGGAGCATTGCTTGTGCACTGCCATTTTGTATACAAATTCTGCAAATGAACAGTGGGGGTGACGCACACCAATTTACCTCCATTTCCACTTTTCTCACTTTTTTTTTTTTTTTTTAATTCAAATTACTAACTTGCGCCAAATTAATTTTGAACCTTTTAAACACCTGTTCCTAATAGCTAAGAGGGGGTAAATCGCGGGATATATCTTAACCAACATTCAGGTTTCCAACAAGAACTGTACACTTCTGCTCACAAACCCACATTGATCCCTCAAAACACCTCAGTCGTAGGGTCCCACTGACAGTCCAATAATTGCTTCATACTGAAATGCATCCGCAGGTTCCCACCAAAATTCGAACCTCCACCCTACCGCTGGAAGCAAGTACAAGTCAATTTACCTCCATTTCCACTTTTCTCACTTTTTTAGGAATACAACTTGCGATTTTAAAGTCCATCTGTTCCTTTCAAACTCATTTTTATGTTATCAATATTTTTAAGATTTAAATTATTTTTATTAGATTTTTTATAAATATAAAAATATATTTGAATTAATTATATTTTTATATTGATTAGGAAAGATAACGAGATTTGTTCAAACTCAAATTTGCTATGCTCGAAATGAGTTTTTACTATTATAAATGGGTTTGTGGTGGGTTTTGAATTTTTATTTTCAAACTTGTCCAACCCTAAATTCGTCCCGTTAATTTTTTTATTTTTTTAAATTTATTATATATATGTAATTTTTTTAAATACATATTATTTTTAGAAAGTTTGAGTGCATTATTTATTAAAAAAATTAATATTTTTAAAACAATAAAATGAATCTAAATGGTCTAATCCGTTGGATTCAGATCTGAAAGGTCCTAAAAATTATTAATAGGGCATGTCTTAAATTTGATTAAATCTACTCAATTGTCATCCCTAATATTAATTATATAAGTTTGAAAATAAAAATATCATGTTTTTGTATGAAAATGTATAATAAACTTGAAAATGAGTTTTTGATAGATATATAAAAACCCGTAAAATATTAATAAAATTAAAATAAATTTTAAAAATAAAAATAAACTACAATTCTAATAAAAATAGGTAAAATAATATTTTTGAAGTTTAAAATAATAAAAAAAAATATCCTTTAGAAATGAAAATAAAACGACTACTTAGATATTATTGGTTGAATATGGGGTGGGTGGTAATTCAATGTTAAAAAATGAATTGCACTCGACCCAACAAAAAGTTTCACATATTGTGATTGGTCCTCCAAGCAGACAAATAAAGCATGGAATTGGGTTGTGCCGACTGCCGATTGCCGACTGCAATGCGGACCCTGTTCGGCCCGTTTTTCTATGTCCTTTACAATATTAATTATGTATTTTGCCCAAATTCTATTTTTGTCTCTATTATATTAGGATAGAGTTTTTACCAAAGTAAATTGAAAATATTTTCTATTCTATAAGTAATTGGTAAAATTATAAATTTTTTATCATAGTCTTAAATTTTAACTCCTTCGATTACAAGTATCATATGATTGTACTATATGCATAGTTTTATGCTACCTAAAGGTGTAATTCAGTATTTGTGATTACACTTGTCCAAATGAATAAATACTGCTTTATATATGAGATACAGACAAAATTTCAAATTTTTTAATTCCGAACGAATTTGAATACATTTGACCTCCCACACAAGTTATTATTAATTTAATTGTTGATAGTTTGAGTCGGAAGCACAAAGACTTTCTATTAATAACTTTATTGTGTTGTAGGACAAATACGATTTTAAGTGAATTAATGTAGATGGACTTTGCTATTACACTCAAATTATTAAATTAGTAAAATTAGCTTTTATACATATTTCCTACATAACCATAAACAAAAAAAATCATATAATACGTGCACATAAATCATTAATATGATATTCTCAATTCACTTAAAAATTCTCCTTACCAATAGGGACAAGTGTTCTGCACGCTAGTTCTACACATTTATGATGATTGTGTAGATAAGCTCCTTTTGATATTACATGTCTAGTATTCTATTGGGTCTTGAAAACTTTTAAATTTTGGATAAAAATGGTAATAGGTACGAATCGAATATGAATTCGTTAGCTATACAAATTCAAATTGAATTTTAATATTATTAATATTAAAGTTAATCTTTCACATTATTTTGACTTGGAAAGTATTACTATAAATCAATTCACCAACATGATTTAATTGCAATCTAGTAAATATTATCTCAAAAACCGAAACGTCCATAATTACTCAAAAGGAATGAATTAAGCTGCTTATTTATGATAAGAAACCGAAAAAAGATGGTGAATCCACAAAAAAAGTGACTAGTCCGCAATATTAGCCAACATTAAAATTGATCCCAAAGTAGAAGAGAAGAATTGCAAGAAGAGGGCTGATGAAATGAGTGGAAAATCAACCAGTTGAAAGCCGAAGAAACATGGAGGCCCAGCTTCTGTCAATTGTTCCAAAAATTGCATTGCAAAAATAGGTAATATTTGGTTCAGTATCAGTCACCATTATGTAAGTTATGTTCATCCCATCTGTAGCAATGCCTATGAGTCATAAAATAGTCAGTTATTGGTAAAAATTTAAGAATGAAAACAAAAATGAAAAAAAATAGAAGGCTTCAGCTATGAACCAATATATGCCAAATTAAAGCATATAAAATTTTATTTCAAAGTTTCAACGTTTTCACGTATCATGTTGCATGAGTTAATTTATCTAAGTTAGTATTATAACTATCATGGCATTTTTCTTTTCTTCTTCTTTTTTCTTTTTGTTTGGTTTGGGGGGGGGGGGGAGGGTGGGGGCATAGCTTTTGTTGCACAGGCCTTATTTAAAATTGTAAACTACTTCATTGATTAGAACCTAGGAGAAACCAAGCCCTATGGGCCTATATAAAGAGCCTTAGGCTCCTCTGCTTCCCCTCATAGCTCTTTCATTGAAACTTCCCTCGTTCTCTCAGCCAATGCACTAGAAGCTTGAAGAGGCTTCTCCTCTTTTCCCTTCGTTTCTTGCTCTAAGTTGGCCGCATTTGCATTTGCTTTTGCAGAAAGATGGCTTCTCATTACTTATGGACTCTGTCATTTGGTTTCTTGATGCTGGTCTCCGGAGCATTGGGTGCTGCACCAAGGAAACCAGTGGATGTGCCCTTTGGCAGGAACTACGTGCCCACATGGGCTTTTGATCACATCAAGTACAACAATGGTGGCTCAGAGATCCAGCTCTTTCTTGACAAGTACACTGGTAAAAATTGCTCATATGGACCTTGCTTCTTTCTAGCTTCTTGCAAATGCTATTACCCTTTGGTTTGAACTTATTGAGTCTAATCTTGATATTTTTGGTTTAGGTACTGGATTCCAGTCAAAGGGTTCCTACCTATTTGGCCACTTCAGTATGAACATTAAGATGGTCCCTGGAGATTCTGCTGGCACTGTTACTGCTTTCTATGTAAGTAAATACTACTTTTTGAGCCATGCCATAGTATATCAGTTGCTTTGGATATGCTTTTGATCATAATCTTAAACTATTACTTCTCTTCTTTTGGCTGGAAGAGCATATGACAAAGACTATTATTACCTTTTCTTGGAAAAGTGACCATTTCTGATTTCCTTTTGTGCCCATTTGTGCTCTTTCATTTGTTCATTAGCTGGAAATCCTGCTGAGGAGATAACTATTTCAGAAAGATCGATTTTGTTTTTCACCCCTCATATGTAGTTCTTATGGGCATGTTTGAGTAATTTACTTTTATTCTTTTCTTTCTTCCTTTGATTTATGGGGGCCGTGCAGCTATCTTCTCAAAACTCAGAGCATGATGAAATAGACTTTGAGTTCTTGGGGAACAGAACTGGGCAGCCATACATCTTGCAGACCAATGTATACACAGGAGGGAAAGGAGACAAAGAGCACAGGATTTATCTTTGGTTTGATCCAACAAAAGAGTACCACGCCTACTCTGTCTTGTGGAATCTCTACCAGATTGTGTAAGTTTACTTGTGGCTTCTACATCTCTTCTTTATTTGAGAGCATTTAAGCCCTTCATTGCATCTTAATAACTTACCAAACACTAAGCTGGCTGGTGCCTGGTTTTACTTCCGTTGCTGTTAATTTACTCCTATTTTACCTAGTACTTATAGTATTCAGATGCATGAGCTGATGAGTGAATAGCAATAGTGTCTAATTGAGCTGCTATTCTCGTGTAGGAAACCTTAATGAGTTTGCTTTATTTATTTATCTTTTCATGACGAAAGAAAAGTAGCCACTACTCTTATGTGAGAACTGGAAACCCATTGGGCACGCCTAATAGCCCACACTTAGTGTGCGCCTAGTTATGGACAAAAAAAATCTGTGGACTGGCCCAGGGGACAGGTTGCTTTATTTTTTGTTTTGAGTTCCTGATAATGAATATTGTTTATTTTCCACAGCTTAATTCTTGTTTGTCTGAATTTCCTGTGGCTAATTGCTGGTGATATCTACTCTCCACTTATAATCAACATCTTTTTGACTTGAGGTCTATGGCATGTGATTAAGGGGGCCGACCAGATTTGGTTTGTTCATTTATGAATGAAATTTAAATTTAACATAATGACTATCAAGAGTTGGTTTCATCTGTATCTACCTCATGTATTTTTCTGGTGGGATATATTTAAGTAGTCAGGATCATGTGCGGCTTTTGACTTTCTAGGGCCATTAGCATTTTAATTTTTGCTCTTATCCCCGCTGATTGAGGAAGATATCAAACAGGAAAATCTTGGAAAAACTCCAAACAAAACTGAAACAGACTAAACAATGTGGTGGTCTCGTCTAGTGGGTTTGAATTTTTTTATCGATACTATCCTTCTTTTTAACACCTTTGATTCCCACCCAAAAACATCTGAATTACTTTTGCTCAAAAGTATTTACAAAGGCATGGATAGATAATTTATTTCAGTCTTTTGGCTAAAAGTATATGTTATGACATGACATGATTCTTGATTGATGTGGGGACGCACAGATTCTTCGTGGACGATGTGCCAATCAGAGTGTTCAAGAACAGCAATGATTTGGGAGTGAAATTTCCATTCAACCAGCCCATGAAGATATACTCGAGCCTGTGGAACGCAGACGACTGGGCCACAAGGGGTGGGCTTGAGAAGACTGACTGGTCCAAGGCTCCATTTGTGGCCTCTTACAAGGGCTTCCATGTTGACGGTTGTGAGGCCACAGTCCAGGCCAAGTTCTGTGACACTCAGGGCAAGCGCTGGTGGGATCAGAAGGAATTTCAGGACCTTGATTCATTCCAATGGCGTCGTCTCCGTTGGGTTCGTGACAAGTACACCATTTACAACTACTGCACTGATCGGTCCAGGTACCCCATTGTTCCGCCCGAGTGCAAGAGAGACAGAGACATATGATGTGCTTTGCTACATCCACAGCTATTACTTGTTGCATGATATATATTCATTTTCGAGTCCCCCTTGAATGTATAAGCCTATTTACTACCAGTTACTTCATATGTTGAGAGAGAGATACAGACAGCCGCAGCATGTGAAGTCCCAACAGCAGATCTCACTTTCCAGGGCTTTTTATGGCTGCTGATTCATTTCTTTATACTATGTCATGTTAAGGTGTCAGCTGCTTCCCTCCATCCCTTTGATATTTTATCTATCTTCTGTTTGTTCAGATTTGGTTTGTTGAATATCAACCAGTATCCTCATGATGCTGATTGAATTTCTTATCACATGGACCCATCACTCATGGTTTCTTCCAACTGTTGTATCATTTCATATAACTAGTCAAAGTATATTTATTTTATAAGTGGTCACTGAAACCCCCATGTTCTCCCAAATTAAACCCCTGTTGTATCAGGGGCAAACACAACTTGCAAATCTAAAGGCTAAGAAAACAAACCCACGAATAATACAGGCAGGGGTGGGCATTTGGGTTTTTGGTTCTCGACCCAATCCGATTTAATATTATCCTATTGGATTGACTTTTTTGAAAAAATAAATTGGATAATTTTAATATCCCGATCAGATATCCAATATATTAAAAAAAAATTAAAAATTAAGTTTTAATATAAAATCTAGACTTCTTTCTGCATCTTCCTATACCGCCTGCATTGCATAGCAGCACTTTATCTTTATATTCCCATTTTAACTATTTTTAACTCTCAAGTAGAAGAATAAGATATTCCTGACTCTTATGTAGAAGACGAAGAAAAGACGGTGGATGGTTGAACAACAAGAAGAAAAGGAAAGAAAAAGAAAAAAGAAAAGGAGGAAAATAGAAAAATTAAATAGAGAGAGAAGGCTGATGGGGAAGGCAATGATGATTGAGAACAAGAAGAAAAAAAAGAGAAGAATTGAAGAACAAATAAAAACAAAAAAAAACAAAAAAAGGAAGAAAAAGAAACGAGGACAGAGAAAAAAGAAGGAAGAAAAAGAAACGAAGCATACAGAATGATGGTGGGTTTATGACTTTTTTGCCATTTTCATCTTCAATATTCATTTTATTTTCATTTTTTATTTTGAACTTTGAAAAATTTCTAAAGCAAATGGATGAAGGAAACAAATTACTAAAGTCTGGTAAAATACTAACTCTCATAAGAATAAAAATAAGTTTAATGCATGTGATTTCAAAAAAAATAGGAGAATTTACTTAATACAACTTGGAGTGATGGAGATTCTAAATGCAGTCAAGAGGAATAAGAAGAACATGTTAGCAATTACATTGCACTTACTTCAATCACCCTAAAAATGGAGAAATAGACAAAAATATTGGATTTTTCAAAGGATATTGTCAGAAATGTTGCAACATCTCACTGGTATGAGTCATTTATTTTTCCCTAAAAAATCTGTCTAAATTCTATTTTTTTTTTGGCAGATACAGATTCTGATGAAAACAGTGGTCATGAATGACCTAGTATTGAGGACATTCAAAGCAAGTACCTAGAGATGTTTAAGAATTGGCTTAAAGTGTGCAAAACTAATGAAGGACTTGTGAAATAAGTTGCTATTTTGATAAAGAAAAAATGAGACACTCAAAGGTGATGTGATCAGATTTGAACTTCTGGCTTATGAAAGAATACATGAACTTGATAGAGTCAAGAAGGAACTTGAGAACATAATGAAGGTTGTAAGAAATTTGAATTCTGGAATACCTCAGTTGGATAAAATTCTTTTCATTGGACAGTATAATGGAAATCATGTTGCTTTAGGATATCCAAGTGGAGATTCATTCTCAAAAGGTACAAAATTGTAGAACCTAGGTAAAAGTTCTAAAATAGTTTTTGTGAAGGAAATTGTTAAGTGTGAATCTATGTTTAAATCTGTTAAGAAGGTCTGGTCAAAGAGATAGAGACATAAACCTAGAAGGTTTGTTCCTACTTGTATTTTTGTTAATTATCTGGGCATATTAGACCTAACTGTTTCAAATATAAAAAAGGCTTTGATCAATGGCATAAGAAATTATTCAATGTTTTCTAGAGTGTTTTATTTTATTTTTTGATTTAATTTTTTTTTAAAAAATACCCAATACCCGACTTGTTTGGGTAATTGATTATGTCGGGTCAAGATCGAGTAGCAAATTTTGCTACCTGATAAATTTGGTACCTGACCTGAACTACTTGAACCTAAATTATATCCGACTTGATGCCCACCCCTACAAATAGGTAGCATGATTTTTTTTTATATTTAAAAATATAAATGTATCTTGATCAAAAAGTGTTATATAAGTACTCTGGGCATCCCCATGCTTACATAAGTGGGAAACAACAAGTTAAAGTCCCCTAGCTAGAGATTCAAATTAGATTAAACATGAGAATACAAGGTGAACATAACTTTGTCATGTGTTTTAATCCTACAAATGATGTTGTCTGTCTAGGGTCTAAGATCTAAAAAATCTTCATGTTTCTTGTAGTCCAAATCTGGTATATAATGCAAGTAAGTGTTATTCTCTTAGTTTTTGCTTTGCTAAGATATCCCTTAGGCTTCCTTTTTGATCTATTTCAATGCACTGACAATCGTCTGACATTAATCTTGTGATGCCCAACCTCTAATTTATCTCCAAATGGCAAAACTCATAGTGCATTGAAAGAAAATGTGTTGCGATGATTCCTCCAATGATCCATGAATAGCACATTCTCAATCAATCTCCATTTATTATATATTATCTTTGGTGAGTAGTCTGGATTTTGCATTTAGCAAAAGGAGGAAGGCATGTTTCGGAGTGATACATGAACTTCAAACTTCAGCTGCCTAATGCTTCTTAGTCTCTTTTGAATGGCAATCACCTATCTTCTGTAGAGCTACAGTGCTACAAAGCTGATGAGCTGCAGGGCTGATGAGTTGGAAAGCTGATGAGCTGCAGGGCTGAGGAGTTCTTCACCTATTTTTGCTCAAATTTTTGTTTAAAGTTTTTGAATTGAATTATGTAATTTTCATCCCTCATATATATAGGGCTGAAAATTTTAATCCTTTTTAAACTCTTGAAAAGTTTTTCTATTTTGAACTACTTCAAAACCTTATCTTGGAAGGATTCCAAATCTTCCAAGAACTCTTCTATTTTTACTCTTCTATTATATGTGGACTAATTTGAGACTACATTAATCATCAAAATTGTCTACATACATTGTTGATATTAATTTGAACTCTTCAAATAATATCAAGATAGATATATATCATATATATATATATTCAAAACCTTATCTTGAAGGATTCCAAATCTTCCAAGAACTCTTCTTTTTTCACTCTTCTATTGTATGTGAACTAATTTGAGACTACATTAATCATCAAAATTATCTACATACATTGTTGATATTAATTTGAACTCTTCAAATAATATCAACATAGATATATATCATATATATATACTATAATTATATTTATACATAAATTAAATCTTAGTGGCCTATTTTATCATATAAAATTGGTCACTATATTTATTTATCTATAAATATGTTAATTAAATAAATTATATTTATTTAATATATTCTCTTCATACTTTAGTGGGCTTCTTAAGTGATCCACATTTATTTTGGACTTGAACTAAAAAATTCCCAAATCAATTCAATTGATTCAATCCCAATTTAATCAATCCAATTGATTAATTTAATTTACTCCAATTGGGCTTCCTAATCAAATTAGGTCCAATTAAATAATCCAATTACTTAATTGAATAATTTAATTTAACTATTAAATTAAATAGAATTCTTAATTAATTTATCAGTATTAATTAATTAATTTCCAACCATTGGATAAAATCTAAAATTAGAAATGTTACTTTCCATAAAGATGTGTGACATTCTTAGGTTCACTTACTAAGCCCTTAGCACAGAAGATATTCGACGGGCATCTTGAGAAGATGGGCCTTAGATATATGGGTAATTGGAGTTAGGGTAAGTGGGAGATTGTTAGAATAGGATGCCCAATGCCCCAATTAGATTGGGTGTATTATACTTTTTTGCTTTTGTAAAGACGATCTTATTGAGAATCATATTAATAAAAATATATTTTTTTTATCTTATGTCTTGCATTTTTTTATTTCTGTACATTAGATAAAGTCCTTAGACCAAATTTAGCTACGGGGCATGGTCGCGCATATGATGGCGATCATGGAACATGCCTCTAAGGCTTGGTCTTAAATAAGTTCCGAGTCGAGAGCTTTTTTGACATGGGACATCAAATAGCTTAGTAAGACTCGTACATAATGCATGCTCGTGAGACGAGGATGTCACATTCCATTGACATTAGTATAGAGACGTAAGTGCATGTATGTGGGTGCTTGTTAGGGAACAAGTACATCGAATATGGTCTGCAAGAAATTCTTAGTTGGAGGCTTTGCCTGTCGAAATAAGAATTTCTGTGTTGCAAACCCACTACTAGCTCTAAAGGTATTTCTAGGTTATGTTGAGTGTTTTTCTGGTCACTTTCAACTTTTAATTCTTACATCTTTTGTTTAGGCATTCCATCTTATCTCTCCGTCTTGAGTTTTTCTCTCTTTTTTCTTTGATTCAATATATTGAACACATTTAGGACATTAT
>CM033121.1:9414134-9481418 GCA_019321725.1 Paulownia fortunei | reverse complement strand
ATGGTCATTATCTCTTTCTCTTGCACAGTGTATCATCGCTTGGTGTCATTGAGCTTGCGACTTTTAAATGCTATATGATGCCCTTCTTGCATTAGTACCTCTCATATTACAAAGTCTGAGGCATCCATAGGGAGTTTAAATGGTTTGTTAAAGTCCGACAAGGCTAGTACTAGCTCGTTGCTTACTGTCGCCTTCAAGTCATTAAAGGCATTTTGGCATTTTTCAGACCATTCCCATGCTTTTCTTTTCTTGAGTAGGTCCGTCAGTGGTGCCGCTCATGCTGAGTATCCCTGGATAAACCTGCGATAATAATTGGCAGGTCTAAGAAAAGACCTTAATTCGGTTACCTTAGTTGGAGCTTCCCACTCCACAATGGCATGTATCTTCGCTTCGTCCATCTGGAGTTGCCTATGTCCGATGATGTGTCCCAAGAAAGGAACCTCCTCCTTGGTGAGCGAGTATTTTTCTTTTTTCACGTATAACTTATTCTCCCTTAATTCCTGATATACGGTGCGAAGGTGGTTGGTGTGTTCCTCCAATGAATTGCTATAGATCATTATACCATCCAGGTAGACCACCATGAATCGATCCAAGTACGACTAGAAGATCTTGTTCATGAGCATGTAAAATATGACTGGGGCATTGGTCAATCCAAAAGGCATGACTAACCACTCAAAGACCTGTATCGGGTGATGCACATTATTTTTGGCTCATCCCCTCGGCAATCCGAACTTGGTAGTAGCCTTTTTGCAGGTCCATTTTGGTATAAATCTTGGCTCCTCCAAGTCTTTCAAATAGGTTAGCTATCAATGATATGGGATATCGATTTTTGATAGTTATCTTATTTAATGCTTGATAGTCCACGCACATCCTCAATGACCCATCATGCTTCTTATAGAACAACACCGGTGCACTGTATGGAGCTTTCGAATGTCGAATCCATCCTGTGTCTAACAACTCTGTTAGTTGCCTTTGAAGTTTCTCAAGCTTGGGCGGGGTCATGTGGTAGGGTTCTATGGCGGGTGGCTTGGTACTCGGCTCCAATTCGATCTTGTGATCTACCTCTCATTTAGGTGGAAGTTTCTTAGGTAATTCTTCCAACATCACGTCCTTGTTTTCCTCCAGGACGTTCTAGATGATATGTGACAAGTCCTCATCTTTAGCGACGGCTGTAACTTCCTCCTTCAAGGTTGGTAAGTGTGTCAGCTCGCCCCGTTTTACCCCATTAGTAAGTTCCAAATTGCCGACACATGCCTCAATTATGACTTAGTCCCTTGTGAATATCCCTCACATCTTGATGAAGAGCCCTTCCCATTGGGAGGACGTGAAGAGCTCGACTCTGAATACTTGCGAGAGTGAATATAAGGCAAGTTAAGTCGGTGGTCTACAAAAAAATAAACAAACTGAAACGAGTATAAGTCGTCCATGAAGATACGAAACAAAATAGAAAGAAGTTGAGATAAATAATTAACTACATAATAGTAAAGCACACACAAAGAGCTAATAAACAGACAAGTACCCATATAGAAAAAACTCCTGGGGTTGAACAACGAGTCCAATAGACCTAAAGAATAACATTGAAGCTGAAAAGAGTGATGACTGCCAATGAAACAAATCTTAGAAAAAGAACTAATCCATTTAATAGGCACACTCCATCCCTTATCCTAAACATAAAAGAATCTCTTTATCCAACATATTTACTTTTTCCGATAAAGAATATTAAATAATGAAATTAATGTTGAAGATAAAACAAGAAAAGAAAAAAAAATTGTATAGCCGACTACAAAAGTGAATTAAAATGTCTTTCCAATAGAGTAAGTGAAATAAAATTAATTTAGTTAAAAGATGTGATTCAGTTAGAAAAAGAAAGAGAATTACAGGACGTTTGTAATTAGAATGGTTGGAACTCCCTGTAAGAAATCCTTTTTGCATATGTAACAGAAAAACAGAAAAAAAAAAAAGGAGGGTAGTGGATATCTAGTCATTAAACATTGGAAAGAAGTATGACGCTCCATTTGTCATATTCACACTGAGGTACGAATTTGAGAGGTATAAAACCTCAATTATTGAAGAAAAAGTATAAAATTAAGAAAATGACTCATAACGGCGCGATCAAAATAACATAAATAATTTATTATAATAACTAAAAAAGCTAATACTCGAATTATTACATGTGTTTAATCTTACATATAACTTTGTGTCAAACGAAAATCCTCCATAGTCATAATTTTGTGATTTCAGTTTTTGACCATATTGTTATTAGACAAATTAATGTTGGGTTGAATTTTCTCAACGTGGAAATACCAACTTAAATGAAGGATAATTTTGTTAAATGACAAAATTGTTAACTTAAGGTATTGAGTTCAAACTTGTTCACAATCAATAAAAATGAGAGAGACAAAAGAAAAGAACTAAAAAGAGAAATGAGGAGAAAAAAATTAGATTTTGAAAACAGCACCCGACCAGTCACTTTCAAAAATACGATCGGAAGAAATCGAATCGTTGGATCACTAAGATAAGGAAATCATTAGACATGATACAAAAATGGGTTTCTTTTTCTAAGAAGGCTGGTGAATTAATGAAATTAAAAATTATTTAAGCAAATCAATTTCAATATAACTTCAACATCATGAAAAAAAAAAATTGATCCCCAAGTGTGAATGATAAAAAAGTAGTCAGTTTTTAAGTTTATTTTGATTACTTAATTATTTACGTAAATCAATTAAATATACCCCAAAAAAACTTAAAATTAGAAATATATCATTTAACATCACATCAAAACTTTATAATTAGGTCACCATTTGCTATCCAAACCTTACAATTCGGCCACCATTTGTTATTCCAAGTAGGTTAAGCATCATAATCATATTAATACACCACAATGTTCATGAGAGAGAGAGAGAGAGAGAGAGAGAGAGAGAGAGGTACATTCGGACTTGAAAATATACATTGTGTAGATAGATATTTTAAATGCCTCCTTCAATATGTGCCTACCAATCTCATAAAAATAAGGGGTAAAATGCATAAAATTCCCCTAATATTTTTTTAACAAAAAATGTAAAAAATCTTCATAAGTTAAAAAAATACTATAAAATTCTCTGCAAAATTAAAATATCTGCATAAAATTCTCATTCCGTTAATAATTTCAACCTATGAAAATGATAGTGAATTGGCATCTTTTGAACAAAATAATCCGAACTAATTGACTATATTCCCCTCTCTTATATGACATATTATATGTGGACTTAAGAACATCATTTATTTTATGAAAAAATGAAAAAAAAACATATGTTTTACAAAAAAAATTAATATATGAATTCTTTAATTCTTTTTAATTTATTACATTAAGTAATCTTGAAATTTTATTGCTCATTTAAAATTACAAATAATTTTGTACATTTTAAAAATTACGAAAACTACACACTATCTCTTCTGTTTTTTAATTGTTATAAAAAATATTATTATTTGACTACAAATTTTTGGCTCCATTTACAAAAATTAAAAATATTTTCTTTTTTTTTTTCTCTTTCTTCCTTATTTTTATTTTCATTCTCTTTTTATTTTGTGTATTATTCTAACAATATACAAAAAATAAAAATTATTAATATTTTTCTAATTGGTCAATATAATTTACTTGTTGGGTACCATTCTAACAAAATCAATATTGTATTATGAAAGCATTGCCATACTTCCCTCCACCTTTAGTGTTTACGCATCTCAACATCTAGGATTTAACAATCAGCACAAAAGCTAATTTACTGAAGAATGATATTAATAAGCCGTAAAACGCTACATGTGAAATATTAGAAATAAAGAAATTGCAAAGATTTAATTTTTTTAAGCATTACTTGAATATAAAAAATGAACGCAGCTGATGAATCTACATATATAGACAGTTGATTTTGATTTATTCGAACTTCAAATCACCATCAAATTATATAAAATGAAACAATTTTGATTGAATTTTTAAACTACGATTTATATAACAATTCACAAAAATGGTTTAATACATTATGGTACGAGTGATTTGGATGATTTTTTAATTTTCATGATTGACCCTAATATCGACATGTGTAATTCTTGAAATATGTATTGTACTTGCAAAATGAACAATGAAGCTAATGTTGAAGATACAAAAAAGCAAATTAGAAAAATTGTACAACAGACTACAAAAGTGAATAAAATTGTCTTTCCAATAGAATAAATGAGATAAACTTAATTTAGTTAAATAATATACCAACAAAAAACTTAAAATAAAAAGTATGTCGTTTAAAATCACATTAAAACCTTATAATACGGCCACCATTTGCTATTCAAACATTATAATTAGGCCACCATTTGTTATCCCTAGTTGTTAGGAGATAGTCAATAAATGAGAATATTTCAAATGACATTAATTCATAAGCATCATATTCGTATTCATTATCAATATTTTTTAAATTGGATCGGAATGGTTTGATTTTGAATTGACGGTCGGTTCAATCCAATTAGTCTTAAATAATCATTTTATGGTTCAACTCTTTTAAATCGGTCAAAATTGATCAAAAACTATTTTTTTTTTTTTGAGGAAGTTTAAAACTTTAAACTTGGTATTTTATTATATGTATGTGATTATTTGAATTTTGTGCTTTGTTATATATTTTTTAGTTGATTATTTATTTATTTTATATTTAAAATATATTATATAACAATTAGTCTATTACATTATCATTTTACATGATATAATAAAATATATAATTAATTTTCATTAAACTGATTAAACAGATCCGACCTGTTGAATCACTGACCAACAAGAGGTTTAGTTATGAAAACATTGTTCATCGCGACAATCATATTCATTCAAACAATTCTTGAAGTTTGTATAACGATTTGTAAAGAGAAATTTTAATGAAGTGTCTTATTATACAAATTGTTTTACAAGTGGGATTTTTATATGTATATATATATAGAGTTTCTTCTACATAAAAAAGAACTTCTGAGGAATGTATTCCACTCAAATTTGAAAATAGAATCTTATTTAAATATGAATATTAATTTAATTGCGGGTCTAAAACTTGACCCAACAACTATTAAAAAAAGAAATAATATCAAATTATATTAGTCTACATGTCTTGTCGTTTTACGAACAAATCTAATCTCTTATTACTACTGATCATAGAATCATGTGGTTTAGTGTTAGTATAGCATTCCTTTTTGTTAATATGGGATACTGCTAAAATTTTGGGTAGTGGTAACGGGGCATCTTGTTTTTTTTTTTTTGTTTGGGAGCAAATAAGCAATACTTGATTTATGAAAAAAGATGGGTGTAGTGGTTGGCCAAACTTAGGATTTTGGCATATGAAGGTGGAAACATCTTTCTTGGCAAAGAATGGTTAACACGTTGTAGTATTTTTCTCTATACAATTTTTTTTATTTTTGTTATTACAATTTACAATTCAAAATAGAAATTAGGTAGGATGATGCATCCTTAGATATTTCTGCAAGTCCTGCGGGAGGGGATGGGGAAGATTGGAGAATCCAGATTAGTCACGTGACACGATTGAGATGTAATTTTTTTTTTTTTTTTTACTTTTTAGGAAACCAGCCCATTTCATCATTTACGATATTAAATTTAGAAAACGTACAACTAATAATTTCATAACAAAGTATATTGTAACATAAAAAAAATTATAATTAATTGAACCCAAAGTTTTTAATTGTAAAATCTTAAAGTTTGAACATTATTAATAAGCAAAAACTAATTTCATAATTTTTATAGATGATGTCAGAAGTTCAATTCATGCCCCTCTCTCTATTCCTATGTTTTAGAATTTGAATTTAAAAAAATATTAAAAAAAGCTCAATGGAAACCTCATTAGCAATAAATGGTAAGAAATTTAGAATTTGAGTTTAATTCTTTAAAAGTTAAAATTTGTTATTCAAATATTTTGTGGAATACCTTGAGAAAATTTGATAAAATATAATCTATATAATACATTTATGAGTGAAAATATTAGAATAAAATGTACTATCTAGTAAGTAAATTTCATCACACATAAATAGTTATAACTGTTGGAGACCCACCCTTTATTCTCATTTTTAGCATTTTCACAAATATCCGCAAAGCAAACAATATGATTGAAAATGGATGATGGAGAGACTTGAGTACATTAAAAGGCAAGGTAACGTATCTTTGGAATTGCAGAGAGACAGAGGTGAGAGAGAGAGAGAGAGAAAGAAAGAGAGAAGCAGTGGGTGGCCACTGTCCAATGGCCATAAAAAAAGCCACCCACCCTTACGTTTCTTGCCTTTCTATCCTACACCCCTATACCATTATTATTAATTCATTGTCATTCTTTCTTCTTTTGTCACTTCAATGCAAGATTATTGCTATCTCAATACCCGCAAGATTCTGCCTTCTTCTTCTATCTCTGGCTTTCTTTGAAAATTCACCAAGAAATTGATGGTGTCCTTCTTTCTCCACCTTCTGTAAATACTGTTATTGTCCCTGGATGATGACGAAATCTTGCAGTTGGTGACTTGGGGATAGGTTGTAGTATTTGGAATTAAATTGCTTGAAACGGGAGCGAATTGAATGCCGGGGTGGAGAGAAAATAGTTTGGTTAAGGATTTGAATTGAATGGAATGATCATTTGTTGGCTTTCTGAGTAAGAGAGAAGTTTGCAGGTCACGAGCATTCATGGCGTCTTACCAACTCATCAAAGAAGCCGGCGAGGAACGGACATTGGATTTGCGCGGCAAGAATTGCGCTGTGCGCGTTGATGGCGGCCATGGTGGTGATAAAATCAATCATGTGAACAACTTATTTATGCCGTGTATAGTTTAAAGATTGTGCTTTTGAGGCGCACAAACAATAATTCTTTTTTTTTTTTTGTCCCTCCTTCAGAGAATTGCAGCAGCATATTGCGTGGCAGCAATGTGTGAGATTTGGCTTAGAAACGTTGAAAAAGTTAGTTCCGGGTTATCGTTGCTAAAGAAATATCAATGGCACTGGTAAGTCCTAATATATGCCTACTCTCATGCGTTTTGAGAGAGGCAGAAAAGATTCAGTTAGATAGATCTCTCTTGAAAAGCTGTATTCTTGTGAAAATGACAAAATGGATAAAGGGGAGGGATAATGAGATGAAGACTACATTTAGCTTCTTTTGCATGTTGTTTACCTAGGGATATGTGCAGCCCAAAGCTTGAAACAGGGTCATATCATCATGTGTGCTTACTTCTCAAATTATTTCTTTTGGTGTGAATGGTATCAAGTTTTTATGCAGTCTTTGCTAGTGAGTTTAGGACCAGATGCAATTACTAAGTGCTTTGGTGAGTTGCTTGGAAATGTGTATAAATGTCTGAACACAGGTAAGGAGAGGAGTGTCAGGCATGCGAATGGTCAAATTTCCATTCCTTTTTAAAGTGCTTTTACTTTTACAAGTAGGCAGATCCATTCTTAATAGTAGCACGCTGATGTTAGGTTTCTTGAAAGGTGATTTAACATTAAATAATCTGATGATTCCTAGAAAGGATTTATATTATAACCAAGAACGGGATATGAGATAAGGCACATCTTCTAAGACAAGAATTTGTAGTTCTCGTTTAGGGTGAGAGACTTTATTAAGTGCTGGAGAGTCATGTCCATCTCCGAAAGGTTAAGCAAATGCCGAGTGCTGTGTCAGACTCACCTCGAGGAAGCATAATTGAAATGGTGCTGGACCACCATTTTTGCTTATATTTTGTTGTTCAAAAAATTCATTGGGCTAAAACACATAAGGCTCCTTGGTGGAACTTTGACATGGGAATGCCCCATTCCGAGAATTAAAGTGAAATAGAATGAGAGGGAGACATCAGAGGAAGAGTTGAGAAATTACTCACGTGTCTTTTGTAACTACTACACTGGAAAGTGCTAAATTACTAGGTGTATTTTCTCTGTTTTCCAAACACTGCAATATCTAACTTTTTATGTTTCAATTTAGGATTCTTCTTTTGATGATTTCAGGACTGTGGTGTTCGTGCTTACTACCATATATCTTCTGTTGTTATATGGTTTATATGTTCCTGACTGGGAGTATCAGATTCCATATGATGCATCGTCTGAGGCTAAGATATTCATGGTAGGTTCTTGTATTTCTTAATCTATAAAAACCTTGGGACTGGAACCTAATTTGTGGTGGTGAGGCGAAGTATTTTGACTTTGTTTATTTGCTGTTGAAGGTGACATGTGGTGTGCATGGTGACACTGGACCTGCATGTAATGATGCTGGAATGATTGATCGAATAATTTTGGGTGTCATCACTTATATCGGAAGCCAATATATGCCCGAACAGAAGTAAATCTTTTATTCTAGAAAGCTATCGTCTTCACCTGTTGTATAGCAAATTTTGATTCTAAATGTTTCTTTTCTTCTACAGCAATGCAGTATCAACTCACCAGATTATGGCCCACTTCCTCCTGGTGCTCCTTCATGGTGTCAAGCCTCCTTCGACCCAGAAGGATTTTTAAGGTTTCTTTGCCTTATTGTACTTGTATTTCATTGAAATAACTCAGAATGGTATAAACCACGTGGAAAAGAAACGTGCAGACAGTTATACAGCAGGTGTGACTTTTTGCAATTCACATTCTATAAGAAAATCAACTACTGAAGAAGAAAGTTGATAGGCTGATTTACTAGTTTTAGGTGAGACTTGAGATGACCTCAAGTGCCGGATTTTGTTGATTGGTGAAGGTGGTGGGCTTAAAAAATGGTGGATATGGTTCATGATTATTTTAGCTCATGGTCAGGATTGTATGCAGAGTGGACTTTTCTAATGACTGAGTTAAAAGGAAACAATTGAACAACATTTAGATTTTTCACTGCTATATGCTTATTGGATTTTTTCTATTTTTTTTTCTTGAATAAAATTTTGTTGGTCAAATCGTAGGTTAATTTACTTCGCAGGTAGAGAACCATTTCTAGAGCACTATAATAAAGAGACCAACATTAGGAAAATGGTGATCTTTTGGTGTCTTCTTGTAGTTATACGAGCATCTTAGTATTTCTAGGCTAATCGTACACTTCTGCCATTTGTTTTTAACATTTAGAATGGGCATTATGTTCAAACGTGTATTTTTGTACATGCCATTTAAAGGAAGTGACTCTAGGTTTGAATGCTTGAAACAGTCTATCTGCAATTTGTATGAACCTTTCTTGAACTGATGTAATTATGCCAAACTTTTCATTTGCAGCAACATTGAGTACTTTAGACCATTTTTAAGCTGCACGTTTCTTGAGTTTTTACCATTAACCTCATTCTATCATTTTGTAGTACAGTGATTGTAATTGTCACGTGCTTGATAGGTTTACAATATGGGCACGTTATTGCCCACTTTAAGGTACAAGTATTGCTATTATTTGGTGTGAGAAAGCAATTACTTTTTGTCTCATGATTTGATTTTTGTGCGTGAAGAGTGCCTGATTGTTCTCATCTACCTTGATCTTACTCCGGATCACAAAAATAGACTTTGTTGTGGTTAGTATCATCATCAGGTTTTATAGTCCTGGGCGTGCTATGTGACATCTGTGGTAAGATTTTCATTTCACTATTTTCTCATATACCAAATTACCTAGCTAGAGGTAATGCTTTTTCTATACTTTGTCATCAACTTAAAATTGATTGTTGGGGAATATCTGGGAGTAGTTGCTCCATTTTTCTTATTTATATTTTTTTCACACTTATCAGATCTGTGTGCCTTTCCAATATAAGAAAGGAGATAGGTAGAAAGATAGACATAAATATGTGTCGAGAGAGAGAGAGGGAGACCTAATTGTGGAACTAATTTTACAACTGATAATGTTTACGCCGTTGATGACATATTTGCTTTTTATTGTAGGGATGCATATTACTATGGTGCTTGAATGGATGGGAATGAACGCATTATTGATATATATTCTCGTAGCCTGCAATATCCTACCTCTTATTCTATAAGGATTTTATTGGAAGCATCCTCGTAACAACATTTTAAGTATTATAGCTCTTAGATCTTTCATGAAGTTATGTTTCCATCTTGTATTTTGTTAGTTTCTTTTTCCTTTCTCCTGACTAATATGACATGCTTTTGGCAGGTAACTTTGATTGGAATTGGAAAACAGATGCACTAAGCAGCTGCTTACTTCTGGTGATATATAGTTGAGGCTGGAACAGTTTGATACAATTCTTGAGTCATCTCGTTAGTGGCATCAAAATGTAAGTGTGAATTAGACTTTGGGAAAAGTGTAAGCCTGTGTGTGTGTGGGTGCAAGCATGGATCAATCGATGTAGAAACAGTGAAAAAAATCATTTAATCAAGTAAGAAATTGGCAATGTGCTCTGGTAAATGGTAATTTCTTCCACTTTGAAGAAATTATATTTGAATTATAGGAATGAGGATTTGGTCTAATGGTCTCCAGATGCATATAAGATGCAAATAGAAAGACTGTTTCACTTGTTGGCTAACAATCAACCTCATACCTCATGATGTTGAATTTACTGATCTGGACAAGATTGCTTTTAGATTGTATGTATGGTTCAAATTGCAATGAAAAGTTAGACAACTTCAATCCACTCCATCGAAATTTCACTTATTTTTTTTTGTATTTTGAATACATATCAATCATTACATTCAAATGTAATTTCACTTGGTGTTTAAGTAGAGAAATAAAAGTTGATAACTCAACAAGAAATTATTTTTTAAATCAAACAAAATTCAATTCAAAATTTGTTTTCCAATTGATCAAAATCCAATTGAAAGACAGAAGAAAACACAATACCAAACCAAGCTGCCATGCTTATGTTTATTAAGACAAACTGTTTGAACAACGTGTGAGCAAAAAGAAAAGTTGCTTCAATCTATATGTCTATGATATAATAATTTTAATGATAATAATGTAATTTACAATTCATTGTCCTAAAAAATAGTTTTTTTTTCAAATTGAACTAGATTTTTAGTATGAAACAAACACTAAATTAATGAGGAAGAATAACATTGTGTAATGTACAAAATGATGTAACTTGATGGATAGCTAAGTAATTTGGTATTTAGTGATTAGTCTTTATGGCATGATGGGTATGGGGGAATAGAGTGACAATGGAATGAGCAGTGTCAAGTTTATTCTCATTCATATGATTGGTATAATTTGGAATTAGAAATATTCATTCCCATAGAACTCTCCATTTCAAAAAATGTGGATTAGTCATTCCCTTCCTCCCCATTGGTTTACTATTCTCAATCAATCAGGAATGAAACTATATTTATTTTTGACAAAATTATCCTTTTAAATATAACAAAAATATTGGATAAACTTGAAACCCGACCCATCAAAATTTTTATGAACCTGAAATTTCTATATATTAGAAAAAAATATTTTTAATTATATTTTAATTATTAAAAAAAATTTAAAATATTTTTATTGCTTTACATTATTAGCATAAACTATTCATTAATTTTATATTATTACTATAATATTATATTTATATTTCAGTATATATGTAACATGCATAACTATATATATAAAAATTTATATCACATAAATACATACATTATAAATAAAAAAAATATATGTGTAATATTTTAACGGGTTATATTCAGTTTATATCTAAGTTTAAAAAAAAATCTGATACTTGTTCTGAGACCCATTTGTCGATCTTTAAAAAAATATGTTAGTGTAAGATTTTTTATCTATATTCTATATATATCTATATATATTATAACAACATCAAAATCAAATAATAATAACAAACTCATTGATGCACAACATATTAAATATAATTTTATTCAATAAATTTTCTACTAAAGGTTATTTTGGCCTTTGAAATTATTTTATTTTATTTTTATCACTTATTTCGAGTTAACAATCATGAGATTGGAATCAAATAAGAAATGATAATTTCATTAGTTTCTCATTCCTTATACATACTGAACATAGGAATTGGTATACACATATCTTCCATTCATATTATAATTCCACTCCTAAATTCATTCTATTCCTACCTAAATCTATTCATTTATACCAATCACCCCTTCACGTGAATTACAAACTCCATAAATTTAGGATTAAAGGAGACAATAAAGAATAAAAAGAGAACAACGTTGACTTAAGAAAATATAAGAAAATCAAGTTGAGCTAGACTTATAGTTGAAACAAACACTAAAAATTAATGAGCAAGAATGTTGAAAACCAAAAATAAAAAGAGAAAGAAAATAAGAAAGAACGAAAGAGATAAAATTACTTACAAATGGCAAATTACAATATAGGGACACCTATCCGACCTAAATTTATGTGGCTAACTCCAATGTAGAGATATTTATTTTTATGAATTTTGATTTGAACTCATTTTAGTTATAATTATGTTTCATGTATGTGAAACTTTTAGGTGATTGTTGGTTTACTTCTCAAACCTTGACATATGAATCATGGAAAAATTCTGGTCAAATTCAATATAGAAATATGTGTCTCAATTCTTGAATTCATTTAACACTTTTTATAAAAATAAATAGGCAAAAATATAGAACTCTTAAATAGCATGAATATAATCATGGTATTAGTTTGTCTTATATTGGTGGACGAGAAGAAGGAACATCTTGCATCAACTCAAATAAAGAACACACATAAAAATAAAAAGAAATAATGAATGGGTTACTTGGCAATGAAAGGTACAAGATTAGCATGTAGGATTCTAACGAGTTGTGCAAAATGAGAATACTAGAAACAATGAGGTTGATTACATAGTAATGAAAGAAAAATGAGAAAGACATTTGTCTTTTATGTACATAAACTAAAAATATTTCTAGGAATATATATATATATATATATATATACATATATAAGCATAAGAAAATGAGGAACTCAATTGCAAATAAGAAAAAATCACATGTTACAGGGCTTTTTAAAGTAATTTTTCATGTGAATTAGAAGGTTGATAATTTAAAGATTTTCAGTATATATATTTTGAAGCAAGATTTTTACTTTAATATAAAATCTAAAATATTTGATTTTTTTTTTCCTTTAGGTTCAATACTTAATGAACCAGTATGCTCAAAGATATATGAATTGAAAAAAAAATATCCAATTGCATTCATTGTCGTGCTATAAGATATGAGTATGAGCCTTTGATTTTTTGTTGCTACAATGAAAAAATTAAATTTGCACTTATTGAAGTTCCAGATAATTGTATGAGTTGTTTACTTCAGAGTCTGAAGAGGCTGTCTAGGCGAGGGGTTTATACTTTTCGAGCGCAAGAAAAGTTCTACCATGACCTTCCAAGGTTAATTCTCAAGGAAGACAGTCTTGATCATTTTTAATTATATATTGTTGAAATTGAAAATAAGGTAGAAAACTTGACTTTATCTGAAGTTACTGTGAAGAAACTCATAAATGTTATAGACGTAAATTCATATGCAAAAATCTTCAAAAGATTAAAGGATTATCCTTCAATGGATGACATTTCACTCTATATCACAAAAGATGTGAAATTAGACCAATGAGTATATAATTATCCAACAATTACCCAAGTTGCAGCTATATGGGTGAAGGAAATAATGCTAGCATATCGTTCAAATGAAACATTATAGTCCATACGCATTCAAGCCACATATACAGAATAAAATATTATTATGGATGTTATGACCCATTACAATATCCACTTCTTTTTCCAAGGGGTGAGATAGGATGACATCAAAATATTAGAAAGCATGCCTCTAAGAAATCTGATATTCCAATTTACCTTTAATTTTGTGTGATAATATATTTTGACATAGGTTAAAAAACAAAGCTGCTACTACAAATAAATATGTCTAATTATATCTAATTATATCTTTTGATTGAAACAGAAAGGCGTGCTATATTAATTTGCTTCTCAATAAACTTATAATTTCTTTTATAATTCTTACTTAGTCAAATGATGTACCAAAACCTTGCTTCATTTCCTAAACAATTATTTTATAAATAACAAATAAGTAATTTATATTTTATTTATTGTTATTCTCTATTATGCAACTGTTATCTTTAACTTTTTCTATGAAATCGTATATCTTCCTTTATTTTGATACAAATTCTACAACAAAACTTAAGTTATATGATTAACTATTATATATTTCAGTGAATAACACCTTGGCAATGATCTCAATGTAGTCCTTAAAAGTTTAACAATCATCTCAATGTACTCAAAACAATTTTACCAAGCTTACTGAAAATATATGATGAAATTACTTCATGTATATCATAACTTAATCTATTATTCATATTTGATTTCATAAATTAGATTAATTTGATATAGGTTAAATTCAAAGTTGGTACTATACTAATATTTTGAATAATATAATTTTCTTTGGAACTATAAGTCATGATATATTAATTTTATTTTCAATATACCTAATTTGGTTGTACAATTTAAATGTTATAAAAAAATCTTGCTTCATTTTCTAAGCTAATCGTGTTTTTTTTTTTCAACGAATAATTTACAAGATAATGATATTTCTAGCCCACAAAAATTTTCTTCTATAGAGGATGTTTTATCTCAAGAACAAGAAAGTACATTCTGAAATAGACACCTCTTTTTATTCTTTATTTGTGTACTTATGATGTTTCTAGAATAGACGCTTAAGATATATGAATAATACTAGAGAAACCTTGCTTTATTTTCTAATTTTTTCTGTAAAATTTCTATGTTTAAGGAATATCCTAATTGTATGTTTTGACACTACCAATTTCTTCTGCGGACGATATTCGTTTCCAAGAATAAGAAGATACATACTTATTAAAAGTTTAAATCATCTCAAAAATGTCATGCACGTACTTCTTTCATATAATTTGAATGTAATGGAACAATAGTTTTATATAAGAAACATGATTTATCATTCGCGTTTACAAAATATTTTTCAAAGAGTCTCCACTTTTGTAGCTTAAATATAAATTTGCTAACATAATCAATACTTTTCCTTTTCCATATATCATTAGAATCAAAATTTTAATATCTTTTCAAAATTCTCACTTTTTTTTATTATAATTGACAACAAAGAAAGCAATAAGAAGGTTTCATGCAGAGAATATAGTTGTTATATACTACAAATTAGAAATTAGATGCAATTTACGCTTCTCTTTGCAAGAAGAGTATTGCTACAATATACGGTAGACACATACATATAATTAGAGACAACAAGGTTAGATTACTGCCGCCAAAATCAATCAAATATGAGAGTTGAACTATACCAATGAATCATAGGTAGTTCTTGAAATGAGAGACTAGAGGGAGTGAAGTTGGCAAAAGAATTATAGTTCATGCATCATCCATTGGTGGTCCAAGAGATATAATTTGTTGATATCTTGATGCATTAGCATTAGTACAAGGATTTGAAAAACCTAATCTATTATTATAATAACTTGCAATTCGGAGTGGAAGGAGATACAAGAGAAATTGTATGATGGTCAACGAGCTCAAGATCGATCAGATTTGACCTCAAGAGTATGTCGAGCAAAATTACAGGATTTGAAAGATCAGTTATTTAAGAAAGAAATATTCGAAAATATAGCTACACATGTTCATGTAATTGTATTTCAAAAAAGGGGATTGCCACATGCTCATATGTTAATTATTTCTTAAAGTCCGAGTGTAAATTACAACCCCAGATCACTTTGATAAATTTATCTTTACCGAACTTTCTGATCAAGAAAAGCATCTGAACTCTATGACTTAGTTGCAAAACATACGATGCATAGACCATGTGGAGATAAGAACTTGAAAATTCTTGTATGGTGGATGGAAAGTGAAAATATCATTACTCTCGATCATATTATGAAAGCAGAATACAAGGTAAAGATGGATATCCAATCTACAAAAGAAAAAAAAAGAATTGATAGTTCAAGTTCAGAATGCACAATTGAACAATGAGTGGGTAGTACCTTACAATCCATATTTATTATCAAGATATAATTGTCAGTGACAACAGTGAATATCTCTACAAATATATCTAGGGACATGACAGAGTGATAATTCATCTCACCCACAATGATGATGAGAATTTAATTGATGAAATTAAATATTTTCAAGATGCTCAGTGGGTCTCTACTCAAGAAGTAATGTGGAGAATTTTGAATTTAATTTGAATAAGATACACCGTGTAGTTATCAACTTGCAACTTCACCTCCCAAATCAACAATGTCTGACTTATTGGGCAAAAAAATATTTTGAGATGGGATCACATCTCCAAAACAATGATCACATAGTATTTTTCAATGTGCACTAAAAGTGAAAATACAAAAAAATAGCTTTATAGAAAATTTCCAGAGCACTTATATGGGACAAGCAAGATAAATATTAAAAATAAAGAAAGAAAATAGATGTGATTAATATTATCTTAAATTACTCTTGAATCATGTTAGAGGGCCAACATATTTCCAAGATTTCTTAATAGTAAATGATAAAAAATGCTCCAGTTTCAAAGAAGCTGAATAGAAAATAGGATTATTAGAATGTGATCTAAGTGTTATTGGATGTTTAAATGAAGCTGTTACTTTTTAAATGCCACATGAATTGTGAAGACTATTTGCAATCATCTTGGTCTATTGTGCACCAACAGATCTAAGAATTCTTTGGGATATATATTTTGAGGCAGTATCTAAAGATTTGAATAGAGAATCAGAAACCTCAGTTGAACTACAAGTTGTCAAAACTTAAAAAAGTTTAAACTTTTTTCATGGAGTGCATGGGAAAAAAACATCAGTTCATATGAGCTTCCAAAACATTTCTACTGATTTAGATAATATGGACAAGATTTTCCAAGTGTGATACAAGATAGAATGTCAATAGAAATAAGTTTGGAAGATTAACAAAAAAACATTCTTGTACCGTGTATTGTTAGCTCATCTAAGATCCAAAAATCTAATAGCACTTGCAACTACAACATCTCTCGGGGTGCTGCAATAATGCCGGGGGTGAACGATACTGTAGACATGGGAAGTTTACAACCAATTATGCATTGACATGCATAATAAATTTTAATTTATCAATTTTATATTTTTATTTACTTTTGACATTATCATTGAATTTCAAGATTATATAAGATATTTTATTGATAAAGAAATTAAATATTATCATGTGTCAAATTATGATATTTTGGTAATAAATATTGAATTTTGCAAATTATGGAAATGAATACCAATATTTTGATAATTCAAATCACATATTGTGATTAAGCCAGTAAATGCCCATCAAATCGTAAAAGCCCAATCAAATCTTCCCATGTCATCAAGTAAAAATGGCAAGAGCCTTTGTTCTACAAGTATAAATATGGATCATCTCCAAAAAGTTAAACACAAGTTGAAAAGAAGAAGAAGTCCAAAGAAGTCCTCTCAACTGAAATCCATCAAATTCAAGAAGATCTATGGTATCCAAGGCGAAAACAATTGTGGCCATCAAAATTATAATGTTTAATTCGAGATTAAGTTGTTAAACTATCGAATTAATATTATTATAAATCAAATCAATCTTGGAGGAGATTGGATGGTCGATTTCAATAAGACCAAATTTACAAAGTTACCTTCTTGAAAAGAAGAATTAGAGGAGTGAAATACATATTGCATCCATATTCATACATCAGATTCAATTAAATTTCATTTATACTATTTTTTTATTTGTAATTATTAGAGACAATGAAATTTGTATTACCAATTTATGGCACACCTGGTGTATGTCTCTCATCTCTTCTTTTCGCAAATCATGTTTGAAGTTCAAATGGAGATAAAGAAAAAACACTTCATCTTCACAAATGCTAATTTTCATGCATCAAGCTGTCAATCAATTTCTTAAAGAAATATGCAAGTGGGGGAGAGGGGGTGGCAAATGAAGGTGGTGTTCCATGTGCTCACTCAAATTCCATTCAAAAGAGAATAATGAAGGCGGTGTTCCATGTTTTTAATCAAATTTCATTCAAAGGGGACAATGAGGCGATGTTCCATGTCTTTACTCAAATTCCATCCAAATGGAGTAAATGAAGGCATTGTTCTATGTCTTCACTCAAATTCTATTCAAATGGGCGAATGAGGATGATGTTCCAAAAGGGGAACATGAATGCTCATCTTTCTATGCTTAACTCAAATTCCATTTTAATGGGCAAATGAAGATGGTGTATGTCTTCACTCAAGTTCCATGCAAATGGGCAAAGCATAAAACTAAAGTTGTTAAAAGCTAATTCCCAACAAATGAAGAAAAAAAAATGGAATCATTTTCAATCTTTCAATGTTCCTGAATACGAGTATAAACTATCTAAAATTTTCAAATCAAATTTTCTCAAATGGTTCTCGATAAGAGTATAAACTGTCAGTAATGCTTCTAGATACGAGCATACTTTCAAATTGAAATCCTTTCAAATGCTCATTGATAAGAGCATAAACTGTCAGCAATACTCATAGGTATAAGCATAAACTATATAAAATTTTCAAATTAAAGTCCTCTCAAGTGCTCCTTGATAAGAGAATAAACTGTCAGTAATACTCCTTGACATTAGTATAAAAGGTTTACAAATCAAATCAAATGAATCACTTCTTAACATAAGTATAAAAGGTCTGCTAGTCAAATCAAATGAGTGACTCCTTGACATGAGTATAAAAAGTCTAGAAGTTAAATCCAAATGAAAATTCCTTGATACGAGTATAAACTATCCAACAAAGTTAAATTCAAAATGAATACTCCTTGATATGAGTATACACTATCTAATAAATTCAAATTCAAAACTCCTTGATATGAGTATAAATCAAATGAAAAATTTCTTGATACGAGTATAAACTATCTAATAAATTCAAATTCAAAACTGTTTGATACAAGTATAAACTATCTGTAAATTTTAAATTCAAATGAAGACTCCTTGATATGAGTATAAACTATCTAACAAATTCAAATTCAAGACTCCTTGATACGAGTATAAACTATCTATAAATTTTGAATAAATTCAAGTCAAGAACTTTTTGATATGAGGATAAACTATCTACAAAGTCAAATCAAGTCAAAAAACTCCTTGATATGAGGATAAACTATCTATAAATTCAAATCAACTCAATTGAAGAACTCCTTGATATGAGGATAAACTGTTTATAAGTCCAAATTAATTCAACAGAAATACTATTTGATATGAGGATAAACTATCTCTATATCTCAAGTAAATTGTGGTTATTTGATCCTCTCAATGAAAGATTTCAAGACTTATTCACTTTTCACATCTATTGGAACAAATGCACGTGAACAAGTGTCGAGGGGGTATTTGTTGACATGAAAAAATTGTAGCCAATTATACATTGACATGTGTAATATATTTTAATTTATCAATTGTATATTTTTATTTATTTTTGAAATTATCATTGAATTCCAAGATTAAATAAGATATTTGATTGATAAATAAATTAAATATTACCATGTATCAAATTATGATATTTTAGCAATAAAGATCGTATCTTGCAAATTATGGAAGTGAATACCAATATTTTGGTAATTCAAATCATATCTTGTGATCAATGTAGTAAATGCCCATCAAATCGTGATGAACCAATCAAATATTCCCATATCATCAAGTAAAAATGGCAAGAGCCATCATCCTACAAATATAAATAGAGGTCATCTCCAAGAAGTTAAACACAAGTTGGGAAGAAAAAGAAGTTCAAACAAGAAAGGTGTTGAAGGAAGTTCTCTCAACCTGAATCCATCAAATTCAAGAAGATCCATGGTGTCCAAGGCGAAAATAAGGCGTTCATCGTGGAGATCATTAAAATTATAATATTTAATTCGAGATTAAGTTGTTAAACCCTTGAATTAACGTTATTAAAAATTAAATCAACCTTGGAGGAGATTGGTGGGTCGATTCCATCAAGAAGTCACCAAATCCACAAAGTCACATCCTTGAAGAGAATAATTAGAGGAGTGAAATAGAGATTGTATCCACATTCATACATCAAATTCAATTAAATTTCATTTATACTTATTTTCTTGTTTGTAATTATTGGAGATAATGAAATTCATATTACTGGTACATTCACGCTCCAAAATACCAGTAGATGCAAATGAATCAAGTGAGCGCACTATGTCCAAGCAAGTGGAGCTACAAAGCTATTGCGTAAAGTAGAGTTATTTTAAAGGGAAGCGTCACTAATAGCGAAATCATAAGTCATCAGGCATGTTGATAAAATTATTGAAAGACGTCATGAGAAATAATGAATTTGGTGGAAAAGTGATACTTTTTGGTGGAGATTTAAGATAAGGACTACCAATCGTTCCTAGGGAAATAATCTATCAAACTGTTTGTGTAAGTTTGCTGAAATCATATTAATGGCCCAAATGAAAAAAAAATTACTTTGCTAAGGAATATAAGGTCGAGGAATGATCTATACTTCAATGAATTCTTACTTAGAGTTGAAAGCGGTGAGAAACCAATTGATACAGACAATAACATCAAAATTTCAAAATAGATGATTATTGAGTATAACAATGAAAAAAACTCAGTACAATGGCTTATTAAGGTTGTTTCTCCAGCTTTTACATAAGAGTGTCCGCTCAGTTCATTGTATAACAGGAGAACAATATTAGCTGCTAAAAATGAGCATGATAATAGTTTTGAATTATAAGTTAACCTCTATATTTCCTGGAGAAGTAAAAGAATTTAATAGTTTTGATAAAACTATAGATGACACAAACAACTATTATGAGGACTATTTGAACTCTTTAACTCTAAATAGCCTTTCTCATCGTAAGTTGATTTGCCCAATAATTCTTTTAGGTTGTATTTAGATGGAAAAATTTAGATTTGGGGAGAGGATTTGGGATAAAGACTTCAAATGACTCAATATAAAATGAATTTGAAATCCACCACAATAATATAAAAAATAGATTCGAACTGGTGAGTTGAACTGAGCACAAGAGAGTTCTATTCTATTTATGCTAAATTCCAGATAAGGCAGGAGAATCCTACCTTATCTAGAACAGAAAGGGGAGAACAAGACGAGTGGGTTGCAGGGCTTCAAATCTCTTATTCCACTTTGTATTCCACTCTTTGGATGAATATCTCGTGTTCATGAGATAAATATGTGCTATTGATTATTTAAACACAATTTATCTCATGAATACGTGTCATGAATGCAAACAATATCAAAATAAAAGCTTAAGGATTTGAAATTCATATATTATGAGATTATCCAAACAAGTTTAATGAATTTGTTATTATGAATTTCAAATACTTAGTTTCAAATTCATCAATCTAAATAAAATCTTAAGGAATTTGGACCCATCAAATAGGTTGTGTAATAGTACAGATATAGTATGCAGAAAGTTCAAAAGTAATGCGATTAATACAGAGATTGTATTTGGACTACATACTGGAAATGTCTTTATACCTAGAATACTATTTTCACGAGCTGATAACCACTTTGCTTTGCCATAACAATCAATAAAGTTCAATGACAAACAATTCCAAATGTTGGTGTTTGTTTGCTTCATTCAATATTTTCTCATGACCAATTACCAAATCAACTTCATTATCTACAACCAAACTATTAATCAAACTAGACGCTGTATGTGTAAGAGGAAAGACATGGACTAAAAACATTATGTATAGACAGTTTTGAGTGCATGTACAAATATTATTTCACCTAAGTTATATATTAAATACTATCAATAGTAACTAATATTATATTTTTCTTAGGACAACACAATATTGAAGCAGGATTTAATGTAGCATAAAATTTTGATACCGAGCAATCAAGTAATGTGAAAAATAATTCCAACATTCAAGTAACTAAAAAAAAATTAATTTGATTACTTGTCATAGGTAGAATCAATTTAAGTAGTTTAATAATACTATGTATACACAGAATATTCACATAATGATATATAAAAAATGAAAAATGATATATTTCTTATTATACATTGTTACATTTTTAATTATGAATTATGATTGTTTTGAAATTTATTTACTTGAAATATATGAGTTTGTTAGTTATATTATTTATCTTTCAAATTTTCGTGGAATTTAATTCATTGAATATTTTATTTAATAATTCATATAATTCAACAATTAGTTTGTCTTTATTTATGAATTACCTTGTAAAGTTTTACTTTTTATCAATCAATTTTTTTTATTAATATTTTCTTATTTTTGAATTTTTTTCCAAATTTTCAATTTTATTCAATTATATTATTAAATAATATAATTATTTTAATAAAATCATATGAATCACGTGCATTACACGATTGCACGTACATTTTACTAGTTATTATAAATGTACAAATATGAATAGTTCAGGATGTTTTAAATAATTAGAATAACTCTATGCGATGTATAAGATGATACTAATTGATGTGCAATAAAATAATTTTGCACTTATAAATAAAAATGAAAGTTAATTTCAGTCATTTTGGATTTTTTTTTAATTCTTTATCTTTCATAAAATCTTTATTTCTTCTTTTCACTTAAATATGAGTTGAGTCCTTAAAAAATACAATGAGAGACATTAATACTTATTCAAACTATGATTTTTTTTAAAAAAAGAGACACGTTGATAAGTTCAAGATAAAAAATACAAAGAATTCTATAAAACCAAGTTAAGAGTGATTATGTTGAACATCCAAAGTCAAATAAGAGAAGGACTAATGCAGAATGAATTCACATAACTTTAGTTTATAAAAATATGAAATCATGAAGGTTAAATGTTATATAGGTCTGGATTATTCAATAACTACTTTATACAATCACTTGTGTTCAAAACTTAATTATAAGATTACTTTTTTTCCTCATTTGTTGCATTTAAACATTTTAATTGTTTATCCAATCTAATTTATTAGTCATGCAATGTCCAGCAAGGTTATATATTTTATTAATTGAAAATAAATCATGAATAGTACTAGAGTTTTGTTAATTGAAATTGAAAGTTCAAATATAAAGATAACAACAAATTATTTTTTTTTAAACACACACAATAACTTTTTTTTTGTGAGGACAAAAGTAACCCTACGCAAGTATTAGAGTAGTAATTAAATAATGTTAATAAGTAAATAAATTAATTATGTTAATAATTAATTAAGTAAAAGTCTAGTTAATATGCAATTCTCAAGTCAAATTAAGTAAAAGTCTAGTTAAATGCAATTCTCAAGTCAATACTTATCCTCTCATTCCAAGAAGCTTGTGTTTTCACATTTATTTTTGTTCTTATAACTTATAAGTTGCAAAGACTGCAAGAGCCATTTTTGAAACGGTCCGTTCATCTAATTTTAGAAAAAAACGATCTTGAGCTGTATACCAATATGATTTTTTCAGTAATTAAATTATATATTTTTAAAAGATAGAAATCTCATTTGAAAGGCATGCAAAATATTCATAATTTTTTTAATATAAAATAACATGCTTTTGAATAATAAATTGTAAGAAATAATTATCTTTTAAAACTACTTGTATATTCTCATGTAGTAGGACTATATTTTTTCTTAATTGGTTCTTGGAAAATTTGAATTTGAAAGTAAAAAAAATGAACCTTGTAGCATGTAGCATACAAAATATTATAGGTTAATTTTATTATTATTATTATTATTATTATTTTGTGTGTGATTTGATCCTAAATAAAACAAATATGAAAGATTGCCTTGAGTAAAAAGTTGAACTTGACTTAAAAAATCAAATAATAGCATATACTACAAAAAATGAGATTTGTTATTAATATTTTTTGGGGTGGGGGTGGGAATAAGAAAAAGAAAAAATACATTACTTAGAACACTTATGCAACAAGAATAATACACTTACGAAACAAGAATAATAATATCCAAAAGTAATATCACATTTACCATGAAAAGAATCAAGAACTTTTTTTCGTTTTTTTGGGCATATAACATGTCCACGAGTGATAATATTCAAAAAGCTAATTGATTTTTTTTTTTCAAGTTCATATGTAGAATAAATATTATTTTCGCTCGTGGCATTTTGAAAAATTAGAATTTAAAGAAAATGCCAACTTTATAGCCTAGAACGTTAATATATAAAATAGTTCTTGTTAATTGATTTGGTCATTACAAGACAAAAATTTTCTTTCAGAAAAAAATAGCATACACTACTGGATGAGACACTTCTTGATGGGGGGGTGGATTTGTTTCGAAACCAGGCAAAGAAAAAGATACATTAGTTAGCCACACATCCATAAAGAACTATAACAGCTTAATATCTTTAGATGCGGAACAATGTAGAGCTTGTCGTGGTTGCTGAAGATGGGATCATTGCTAGCATAATCTTCATTATGTAAAGTTTGATCAGCCTGAGTCTCATGAGTCTGAGGCTCCTGATCAGTCTGAGTTTCCAAGCCATGATGATAGGGTCCAATGGACACACTGTGTGGCTGGTAAGCTCTTTTGTATTTACTCCAATGTGCTGATTCTGCTGAAGTATTTAAATGTAGACCAAATCTTGGAGTTCTAACGGGGACTTGCCAAGAAAAAAAGGGATGATGAAACACAAGGAAGTTCACATATTAAGTGTATATATTGAAGTAATTGAAGTGGAGCAGGGTTCTCTGCATTCCTTTCTTACAACTAATGAAGTTACTCTACAGCTATCCTGTCTCTTAATTTAGGGATTCTCGGTTTGCTTTTGAACTGCTCAGATGACTCTACTTGGAAGATCAATTATTATTCATTCACACAAAAAGTTGTGTTTTGATTTTCCACTTCAAATGTCTCTTTTTGACAGTCTAAAATTATCGGAATCATTTGTTTTAATTTAGTATTTCATATTACAAATGCATGTTAAGTGTATCAAGTAATTTTGAATCATATACACTTGACATGCGTTTATAAAATACAATATGAGATGAAACAAGAAAATTCTAGTTGCTGCCAAAGTGGAGAATTGTATGAATTGAAGAAAATATGCCATGTTATTTATGGATGTTGATTATTAAATATACTGTGACGGTAATTCATGTGTTTCCTCCAACATGATACTCTCCAGAGATTCAAATATCTCAATATTTAATGAGAAGAGACTTGATACCAAGCCTCGTTAGGTTCAAATATAAGCATAATATTCCGAGACATAGGATTATTATTGTTTTTTTTTTTTCGTTTTTAGCAAAAGAGTGAACAAATTCTTATTACTAAGACATATACTAGTAGGAAAGAGAGAAATACTCCTTAGGAAAGCTCCTAAGTGCCTCCCTTGTGAACTTGAGAGATTTCTTTGATTTTACTTCAATCTTGCTGTTTTGTGTCCATTTTTGGTGGACATTCTCTCTAAACTAACACTGAATTGGTGCTGGACACTAGAATTGTTATTGTTGTTTTTCTAAATAGTGGTGTAGTTTTGTTGCTAGTTTGGTGGTTTGTTGCTGTATTTAGTGATTTTTTGCTGAAATCAGCTATTTTTAATCTTGTTTTTGAAATCTCTGTTGCTGGTTATGTGAACTTTGGTTGCTTTGAGATCGTTGGGTTCTATTTTGTGGTGTGATTTTTGCTGCCGTGTTATTTGTTTGCTGTTCGAACCTCTGTCATGGCAAAGAAGCAAAAAATCCAGAAACAACCCAAGGATATTGCTGAACCAGGTGGTTCTGGCGGGTTAAAAGCTACAACCCCAAAACCCCTTGTTGAATCAAGTGTTTCTCGCACTTTGGGGTATATGAACTCAGACACGAATTCATTACAATCTAGTTCTAGAGAAAATTGGGGGATGAAGGTGAATGCAAATTTGGTGTTTGATGAAAGTCCCCAAAAGGATGCATACAAGATGTTTGAAAAAATGCCAACTAAACCTACTGTTCCAAAAGCCCCATGGATTAGCTTGTTTAGGGATAACAGAAGCCCTGCCCAGGGACTTAAACTCACGGAAGTTAAGAGCTCTTGAGATAATACAACAACAAGAGAATATCCCCAAGATGCCTACTCAAAATTGATTTGAGGAAGGTTTACAATTTGGCCGGCTGAAAGTTTCTTGAAAGTGTTCTGAAAGGATTCAACTTTCCTCATAAATTTATCAGTTAGGTTATGGCATGTGTCACAACTCCAACATACTCTATTGCACAGAATGACAACTTGTTTGGACTTATTAATGGGAGAAAGGGACTGAGGCAAGGTGACCCCTTTAATATCTTTTCCCTTTGTGTTGTGTTTGGAATATTTTTCGAGATCTTTGAAAGTAGCCATGAACAACATAGATTTCAACTACCACCCGAAATGCAACCAACTTAAGATCACACATCTGGCATTTACAGACAATCTTATGCTTATGGCAAGGGGAGATGTCATTTTAATGGAATGGCTTACCAACTTTGGTGATTGTTCAGAACTCATAGCCAACATGAACAAATCAAGTTTATACACGATAGGGATCACGGGGCATGAACTCAAGAAAATCAAAGCACTTGCAAATATCCCTACAGGAACAATGCCGTTCAGATATTTGGGAATTCCGTTGGCAGTAGAAAAATTGAAAGTGAACTTTTATGCCCCATTTGTTGCAGCCTACATCAATGCATGGACTAGTGCATCGCTTTCATACGCGGGTTAGGCTGAATTGATTAGATCAGTGCTGCAATATGTCAAATGCTTTTGGCTTTCTATCTTCCCCATTGTTGCTGTTGTGATTTTCAGAATCACCAGATTATGCAGGGCTTTCCTTTGGGGTTCAAAGAAACCATTAGTGGCATGAAATGAAATCTGTCTTCTCAAAAGTGATGGTGGTTTGGGATTTAGGGACATCAAGTGTTGGAATACGACACTTCTCACTAAAATGCTATGGAATATCCATGCAAAGAAGGACACCCTTTGGGTCAGATAGATCAACCAAGTTTACTTGAAAGGAAAGTCCCTTTGGGATTGGTCACCTAGCAAGGGTGACTCACTTCTTTTGAAGCGACTTTTTGGAATCAAAGACTTGATTTGCCAAATGGAAGGATCACAACATCTTGCAATTGAAATATTATCCAATTGGATAGGTGGGACAAATTTAAGCATTGCATGTACTTATGACTTCAGACCGAAAATGACAAAGATGATCTGGGCAAAGGATGTTTGGAGCTCATCTATTACTCCTAAACATTCCTTTGTGTTATTGTTCAGTGCCAAATCAAAACTTCTCACAAAGGACAAGATTCAGCATAGGGACATTGATAAATACTGTGTGTTATGCGGTGCGACAGCTGAATCAATTCAACATCTCTTTTTTGAATGCAACTTCAGATCCAACGTATGGAAACAGATTAGGGACTAGCTCAACATCAAAAGGTTGATGTCGATTATTTGCAGTGCATTGAAGTATATTATGAAAGAAGCTTGAGGGATGACCTAGCACAACAAGGTCAAGAAAATGGGACTTGCTTGCACTATTTACCAGCTATGGACAACAACAAATCGATGACTCTTTGAGAGGTTGATACCCTATCCCGACAGTATCATCCGACGGATCAAAACACACGTGAGGGGTTGTACACGCAAGTTTTGATTCAATGTGAATCTTTAGCCCTCAATATTTAAGATTAAACTTGTTTGGATTGCAACCTGGGTATGCCTAGTGTACTTATACATAATTTTTTATCTATAGATTTACCTTTATTAATAAAAAAAATAAAGATCTCAGTATTTTGGCTCCTCAAATAGTCCCAACTGGATTTCTACAAATTTCACTAAGTCTGCCCAATAAACGTTTGTTCGTGTTGGGACTTTGTCAATTTGCCTGTGAAAACCTCTGTCCATGGCTAAGAAAAAGAACCGTCAATATTTTTCAGATCTTTAAACAACCGACTGTAGCAGTAGAAAGTAAATATGTTATTTTGGAGAAATCCAACTCAAGTTCTCTTTGTGTCGGTGCCAAGTTTAGTGGGTCTAAACCAGGTATTTTTCTGGATATTTCACCTACTATTTCGCCAAATGGGTGAGGAGGATTCAGACGTAGAGTCATTGCTATCAAGTTCTGCAAAAAACAGTAAGAAAGAACATAACACAGATAAAGTTTTTAAGGAAAAAATCCAGAAGTAAGCAGATAAGGTGTTTGATAAAAAGACCAACACGCTTGCTAATCCAAAAGCCATATGGCTCAACATTGTCTGTGTTATGTTCTTTCTTACTGCTTTCTGCAGAACATGATAGCAATGACTCTACGTCTGAATCCTCCTCACCCATTTGGTGAAATAGTAGGCGAAACATCCAGAAAAATACCTGGTTTAGACCCATTAAGCTTGGCACCGACACAAAGAGAACTTGAGTTGGGTTTCTCCAAAATCACATATTTACTTTCTACTGCTACAGTCGGTTGTTTAAGATCTGAAGAATATTAATGGTTCTTTTTCTTAGCTATGGACAAAGGTTTTCATAGGCAAATCGACAAAGTCTCGACACGAACAAAGGTTTATCGGGCATATTTAGTAAAATTTGCAGAAATTTAGTTGGGGCAATTTGGGACTATTTGAGGAGCCAAAATACTGAGATCTTTATTTTTTTTATTAATAAAGGTAAATCTATAGATAAAAAATTATGTACAAGTACATTAGGCATACCCAGGTTGCAATCCAAACAAGTTTAATCTTAAATATTGAGGGCTAAAGATTCACATTGAATCAAAACTTGCGCGTACAACCCCTCATGTGTGTTTTGATCAATCGGATGATACTGTCGGGATAGGATATCAACCCCTCAAAGAGTCGTCGGTTTGTTGTTGTCCATAGCTGGTAAATAGTGCAAGCAAGTCCTACTTTTTTGACCTTGTTGTGCCAGATCATCCCTCAAGCTTCTTTCATAATATACTTCAATGTACTGCAAATAGTCGACATCAATCTTTTGATGTTGAGCTAGTCGCTAATCTTTTTCCATACATTGGAGCTGAAGTTGCATTCAAAAAAGAGATGTTGAATTGATTCAACTGTCGTACCACATAACACACAATATTTATCAATGTCCCTATGTTGAATCTTGTCCTTTGTGATAAGTTTTGATTTGGCACTGAGCAATAACACAAAGGAATGTTTAGGAGTAATGCATGAGCTTCTTTGCCCAGATCATCTTTGTCTTTTTCGGTCTGAAGTCATAAGTACGTGCAATGCTTAAATTTGTCCCACCTATCCAATTGGATAATATTTCAATTGCAAGATGTTGTGATCCTTCCATTAGATAAATCAAGCTTTGATTCTAAAAAGTTGCTTCAAAATAGGAAAGTCACCCTTGCTAGGTGACCAATCCCAAAGAGACTTCCCTTTCAAGTAAACTTAGTTGATCTATCTGACCCAAAGGGTGTCCTTTTTTGTATGGATATTCCATAGTATTTTAGTTCGAAGTGTCGTATTCCAGCACTTGATGTCCCTGAACCCCAAACCACCCTCACTTTTGGGAAGACAGATTTCATTTCATGCCACTAATAGTTTCTTTGAACCCTAAAGAACGGTCTTGCATAATCTGGTGATTCTGGAAATCACAACAACAAGAATGGGGAAGATAGAAAGCCAAAAGCGTTCGACACATTACAATACTAATCTGATCAATTCAGCTTAACCCACATATGAAAGCGATGCACTAGTCCATGCATTGATGTAGGCTGCAATTTTATCAATAAATTGGGCATAAAAGTTCACTTTCAGTTTCTCTGCTGCCAATGAAATTCCCAAATATCAAACAACATTATGCCCATAGGGATATTTGTAAAGGCTTTTGTTTCCTCGAGTTCAAGCCCCGTAATCTCTGCTGTGTATAAACTCGACTTGTTCATGTTGGCTCTAAATCCCGAACAATCACCAAAGTCGATAAGGCATTCCATTAGAATGCCAACAAAAATGGCATCTCCCCTTACCATAAGCATAAGATCGTCTGCAAATGCCAGATGTGTGATCTTAAGTTGGCTGCATTTCGAGTGGTAGTTGAAATCTACGTTGTCTATGGCTAATTTCACAGATCTCAAAAAATATTCAAGATACAACACAAAGAGGAAAGGTGATATAAGAGTCACCTTGCCTTAGTCCCTTCCTCCCATTGATAAGTCCAAACAAGCTATCATTCTATGCAATAGAATATGGAGTTGTGACTCATGCCATAACCCAATCGATAAATTTCTGAGGGAAGCCGAATCCTTTCAGAACACTCTCAAGAAACTTCTAGTCGATCGAATCATAAGCCTTCCTCAAATCAATTTTAAGTAGGCATCTTGGGGAGATTCTCTTCCTGTTGTATTATCTCAAGAGCTCTTGTGCAAGGTGGATATTTTCAGTTATCGATTGACCCTCCACAAAAATAGCCCGAGCTTCATCCACAAGAGTCCTAAAAATTGGACCCAGTCTGGATGCTAAGATTTTGGTAATGACTTTATAGGTCACATTATAGTATGCAATTGGCCTGTAATCCCCAATTGTCGGAGCATGTTATGCTTTTAGTACAAGGGCAATTACCATGTGGTTGTTCTGTTTTAGCAAGGACCCCGAAGAGAACTCTTTAATAGCCCTACATAAATCGTCCCTCACAATCTATCAAGCTTTCCTGAAGAAGCAAGATGTGAATCTATCCAGTCCTGGGATTTATCTTCACCAATGACGAAAAGTGCCTTTCTAATCTCTTGTGCATAGATATCCCTTGTTAGGGCTTCAACTTTGTCTGCTGAAACCGACGTCCCCATGCCCAAAATGTCCCGATTCAATGGCTCACATGGAGTAGATGTTCACAGTTGTTCATAGTACTGGATAAATTCTTTATCAACTTGTTGCTAGGACATAGTATATATACCGTCTGTCTTGCAAATTACAGCAATATGATTCTGTTTGGTGTTCATCTTCACCAACGCATGGAAAAATTTGGTACATTTGTCACTCTGCTTGAGATGATTGCATTTGGCTTGTTGGTAATAAAAGCATCTTTCCTCTTCACTAAACGCATTGCTTCTTTCCTTAATTGAGCCACTTTATTTTGAAGATCAACATCTCTTGGACAATCATGTAATTCCAATTATGCAGCCTTTAGATTCGAATTTGCTTTTGTTGTTTTGTATGAGATGTGGGTAAAGTGTTTCTCATTCAACATCTTAAGTGGCCTCTTAAGATTCTACAACTTCTTAACAAGCCTAAATTGTTTGAAAGCATCAATTGGGACATTCCAATTTGATGTAACCAAATCATGAAATTCATCATGAGCTGCCTACATGTTGAAAAATCAGAATCATTTGTTATTTTTCTTCTGTTTATGCAAGAGGGACACCATGCATGGCCAATGATCAGAAAGACAGTCTGTTGTTGGGAAGTTGGCAAGGCCAAAAAAACCCGCTTGCAGCCATAGATTGTTCACCATAACTCTATCGAGTTTGCTCTAAATTATGTTATTGGACTAAATATAGAAACACCTGATGGATCTCATGTCCAAAAGTCCAGTTGCAAGACTGCAATCTAAGAAGTCCTTCACCTCATATAGTATAACTTCTGCCCTATTACTTTTCTCCTCAGGACACAAAATAGAATTAAAATCTCCAATAACTACCCATGACTTGGTAAAATTGGAGCTGAAATCTTGAATATTATCCCAAAGTGGTCTCCTACTTATAATTATATAAAAAACATTCACAAAAGTGACATAAAATGTATCAGATGTTACCTTACAAGTGATTGAGCAATAATAGCCTGAGGGGATGTCTCCAACTCCTCAAGTCTTGCTTTTGTAAAGTTCATAAGATCAAAATTCTTCCAGCACATTGCAGTTGAAAGTTATTGATTTGCATCCATCCTCCAAAGTTGTTCCGCATGACACGCTGCAACTTAGTCTGGTTCAACTTTGTTTCCAGAACACCCATAACATCAATGTTCTGTTGTTTCAGAAGGTGTGTCACATCATTTTATTTCAAGGGAATATTAAGACCCATGATATTCCAGCAGGTGATCTTCATAATGATATAAGAAAGGGATGGACCCTTCTTTTATATTTCCTAGTGGTTATATGTTCGCTGCTGATGCCCTTCAACTCGCAATCTGCATTAACATTTTTGTTGGGGACTTCATTATCTGCATCCCCCATTCTTGCCCGTTATATTTCATTGCTCGGTTGTAGCCTTGAGATGTTGGATTCATTCTTACAATGACAGCCATCATTAACCATTTTTCCATTACCTTTTCTTTTCTTTTTGGTTACCTAAAAAAAAGACCCTTAATTGCCACATCTGACTGAGTTTGTTGTATTGTTTCCGCTTTTGAGTTGTTCTGTGTAGTGTAGTTAGCATCGATAGAATTACCTGCAGCTTGAACATTGTTGTTTTCAACAACAATGTTGTGAATCTAGTCTGCATTTGCTACTTTATCAGTACTGCTTGCAGCAACAATCTCTGTACTTTGGACCGTTGACTTGATATTTCTACTTGCAGTAACACTCAGATTCTTTTTGTGGCTGTTAGCTTTATCGGTGCCTGTTTCACTTTTATCAAATTATTTGTTTGAGTTACAACCTTTTGATGAATGACTAGTTATGTTGCACTAAGAGCAAAACTTGGGTTCATGCACAAAAATCACTTGTTGTTCTCAAATTTTACCTATCGGCAATTTTATGCGACCCATTCTTGTTAGTTCTTTTAAGGCATCAACCTGATCAAGAACTCTTGCATATGATAGTCAACCTCCGGTGGAAGTAATGCTATATGTTTGAATCAACTTACCAACTTTGGATGCAATCATGCTTAGGGTTGTGGGATTCCAACAATCCAGTGGTAACCCTGGCAATGTAACTCATACTGGCATTGTATATATTTTTTCATCATCAAATTCAAAACATTTTGGCATAACCTTCAACAATAGTAGTCTGCCATAAACGAAGCAAGGTCCGCCATTGAGCACCTTACTTCAAGCTTGTTCATTGGAAAATTTGAAGATCAACCACCCGCTTTTGGTGCACAAAGTAATTATAGCTGACCTTCCAAGAGTCACACAGTGCAAGAAATGCGGACTTACTTGGGAATCTCCCAATAAAGAAGCCCACAAACAGTATCCCCAAGTTGTTTCAACTTTATCCAAATGTTGATCCATTAGAATGACCTCTTCGGTTGGTATTCTACCAGATTTAGTTTCAGACTAACATCTCATTTTTGGTTTTTAGAAAAAAGGCTAGTCCAAGGAGCTTTTGTAGATGTCGATGCCCCTTGGCTGGATTCTTTGCTGCCTTCATCAGCCTCTGTTGATGAATTCACAAAAATGAGTCTTCCTCCCCAAGCGTGTGAGAAATCGTTGGGGAGTTATTCGTATCAAAGTTTAAACTCTTACCTGGATTAGCAATTTTTTAGTGCTGACCTTCCTTTCGAACTTGGTTGCCTCTGGTGGAAGTTGTTCTTGCTTTTTCTTAGCCATACTCATCTAATTCCTCAAGTCTAGTAAGAAAAAGATGATGGTTGGAACTGACGGAAGAAAACTTGAGAAAACGGTCAGATCTTCTAAAAAAAATGGTTTTTGCTGAAACAAATCGAGAGGAATGGTAAACCTATTCGAGAGGAATGGTAAACCAGATCTGAGCTGAAACAAATCGAGAGGAATGGTTTACCTCAGATCTGGTTTACCATTCCTCTCGAATAGGTTTTTTTCGAAAAAAAATAAATTTTGAAATGGAAAGGCTATTGTAGCAGTCAGGCACCAAGTGGGAGTTTCTCTCCCTAGGTTGAGAGCATCTCTCTCTAAAAATCGGACTTACTAAGAACTCTTTATTGATTTTATTGGTGGCGATGCATGAAATTTTTGTTTCTTGGAAAAATAGTTTATGTGTCATTTGCAATTCATATTCGGTAAGCATGATCAATTTGTTCTAGCAATTGATATACAATTACGCATCTTAGGCTACAAACCATGACTTGAAACAGAACATATGATCAGTCCATAAATGACTTTTGGTCCAATTGTTTGCCAAGTAGAAATATGCCAAAACTGATCTATCTTTACCTTACTTGTTATAATAGTGAAAATTCTCTGTAAACTAAATTCTAAGATGTAGTTTGGCTGAAATCTATTTCTAAATGTATACAAAATTTGTATTCATAGCAATAAACAATAAATAAATTAAGAATTTTGTGATGTCGTGCCTGCCTGATGATACTAGGACCAATGTTTTGAAAATCAAACCGGATCTGATTGGTTGATTCAATCAAGAATTAGAGGTCGATCCGATCTGATTAGACATATAAAATTGAATTTCCAATTTGACCGGTCAAAATTGGTCAAACAGGCTAAACCCGATCAAAATCAGTCAAATTGATTTGATCGGTTTTGATTTTTTGATTTTTTGATTTTTTTAAGAAGTTTAATTTGATATTTGTTATATTTATATGGTTATTTGAATTTTGGATTTTTTTATAAGTTTTTTTAGGTAGTTAGTTATCTTTTTTTATATTTAAAATGTATTACATAACAATTAGTCTAATATATTATTATTTTATATAATATAATAAAAAAATATAATCAATTTTCATTACAGTAGTCTGACCAATTGAGCTACTAATCGATTGGAAGACCGATTTGATTACCGGTTTGATTATGAAAATACTAACTGGACCTTCAATCATTGACCCAATGTTCAGGTCACTTGAGCCACAGGATCTTCAGTGGTTGTCCTCTAATAGCATAATAAATGATAACTTTAACACTCTTGAGACATAACCCTATTTTATTGCATAACATGCCATGTTTGTGAAGTTTTTAACTAAAAGTTTGTGAACTATCAATTAGTTTTTAGTCATAGTTGTTCTCCCAACATCAATGATTAAATTTGAGCATGAATAATGTGATTTGATTGATAATGGGTGTTGTTTTGGACCTTAATGTTATTTGATTGATATATTTTTGTGATAATTATACTCAATTATTTTTGCACAAATAGTTATATTATTCGGTGTGGAGATAAGCATGTCAAAATAGGCAGTTCTTATGTCCTCACTTTAACCATCACTTGGATTTTTAACATGTAGGGACATTTGTCGACGCGAACGGCTGATTGAACACTACTTAAAAAATGATTAAGGCAATAGACTTTTTAACATCATAGCCAAATCAGCTTGTTCCTCATATGAGTTTTAAGAGAACATCCCCCATAGGGAGCAATTTTGAGCCTTTCAATGAATAAACCTTTTTATGTGGTAACCATATATTTTTACTTAACATAAATACACTATTATTCTACCTTTATTCTAAAAATAATTTGAAGCTCAAGAGTCATTCAATCGACAAGGTGAACTTGCAAATAAATTTTGGTTGGAATAGAAGATAAGTTGGGGGAGTTAAAAGGAAAAAAATAAATATTTTTTTTCTTTCAAAGTGTTGAATAAAAATGATAAAAGAATTCAATAAGAATGATGAAAAAGGGTTCAAGTCAATGACAATAGGCCCCGATATTGAAATTCGTGGAGTATGAGAATTCTTCATTGATGAACTGTATGTCTCTAACCCCATGAAGTTTTTAAAATATTTTTTGCATCCTATTCTTTCATTTCTCAGCCACATCACTACCTATTTGACTCCATTACAACATTTGATGAAGACCTTTTGATTTCATGTGCCATCTTCGATGTAGTGGAGATTTGTACCAAAAAAGGAGCTTATGATATTTAAATCCTTTATTAGAGGCCGGGTGATGGTTTTTGTGAGGTTCTATAAGAATACACTTGTTTGAAGCATGCATGATTTTATCATTGTTGACATTAGCTATTCACACACACACTTGAGTATGATTATTGTGGAAATGTATTTACCTTTGAGTGACTAAATGTTAGATTCAACACTTGTTTGATTTCATTTCCATATTACTTTGTTGGTTCATGAGAATAATGATTAGAAGTTACTTATCATAGGTGTTTGTGGGTATTACTACTAAAAACCCTCACGAGATTATAGCTTGTCCTCTATGGGCCACCTAAGGGTTTAAAGACTTATTGCATATGCTAAATGTAATGGTGTTTTTCTACGAAAGTGGATTAATTTAGATTTGCTCGAGGACAAGTAAGGGTTAAACGTGGGGAATTTGATAAGTGCATATATCTCTATATTTTATATCAATTCCTTCAAATTTTTCTTACTTTGTTTTTATTAATATTATATTTTCATAAATATTTTGTGTTTTATAGGAATTTTAGAATCAATTGATAAGAAGAGATCAAAATGAGCCAAAACGAAATCAAATAACATCACAATTAAAAGGAATTGGTCATTTTTCCATAAGTCAATCACATGTAGATCAAAGTACATGCAAGAAATCACTTGAACTTTGCAATAGATTGTTGGGTTTGCAAAATCAACATGTTTTTTAATTTGATCAGTGTTCATACTTTGGGCATAACTTCATGCTAAAAAATACTATAAACCTGAATCTTACTTCATTTGAAAGCCAATACACAGAACTACAACTTTGTTGTTGGAAGTTCAAACCAATTCAACCTTGATTAATACAGAAAATTTATCCAAGTGTGTGCATTGAAAATGATCTATCTATGCTGACACATCTACTTAAATCAAGTATAACTTTTTTCCTAATGGTTGAAATTAGGTGACTCAAGTTGAAAAATGAAGTTAAGAGACAAAGCTATAATTTTCATGTGACCACATTCATGACTCATAATGATCCACCACCACCACCGAAGAATGTTAATGAGGTGCATATTTCTACTCTTGAATAAAAAAATTCACATCTTACCTTTCTTGTGCAACAATTAGATGTAAGACAATGGGTTAAAGCATGTGGAGTTTGTTGCATAATGGAACATCCTATTGATATGTGCCCAACTCTTCAAAAAAACACAATTGAGCAAGCAAATGCAGTTGGTGGATATTCCTTGTGTTTAATTGGAAAAAATGTCATTTTATGGATGATCGAGGGATAGTATTAGGGCATGTTATTTTTGCTAGAGGGATTGAGGTTGATAAATAAAATATTGATCTTGTGCGTTCTTTACCTTCACCCACTAGTATTAGGGAGATTCGTTTCTTTCTTCGACATGCAAGTTAAAGACTTCTCCAAGATAGCACCCCCCTTTGTGTAAACTACTTCAAAAGGATGTGGCTTTTGAGTTTGATGACCAATGCATGACAATTTTTAACACGCTCAAGGACCTCCTAACATCTGCCCCCATTATCCAACCACCAAATTGGGAACTTCTTTTTGAACTTATGTGCGATACAAGTGACTATACAGTGGGTGCGGATCAACAAGCAGGGCAAACTCCTCATGCCATTTACAATGGCTCCTGTATCTTAAATGAATGGCCCTAGAAAGTCAAAAGCCGCACATGACCCTGGCTACTAAAATATATATCCCACCAGAAAAATACATTACGTAGATACAGATAGAAACCAATTCTTGATGGTCATTATGTTAAATTTAAATTTCATTCATAAATGAACAAACTGAATCTGGTCTACCCCTTAATTTCACGTGCCATTGACCTCAAGTCAAAAAGATGTTGATTATAAGTCGAGAGTAGATAGACGGTAAGTAATAGCACCAGAGATTAGCCACAGGAAATTCAAACAAGCAAGAATTAAGTTGTGGAAAATAAACAATATATATGATCAGGAATTCGAGACAAATAAAATAAAGCAACCTCTACCTTGGGCCAGTCCACATATTTTTTTTTGTCCATATTACGCGTGCCTAAGAGTAGTGGCTACTTTTCTTTAATCATGAAAACATAAATAAATACTCGTTAAGGTTTCCTACATGAGAATAGCAGCTCGCTCATGCATCTGAATACTAAGTACTATGTAAAATAGGAGTAAATCAACTAATTACAATGAAAGTAAAACCAGGCACCAGCCAGCTTAGTGTTTGGTAAGTTATTAAGATGCAATGAAGGGCTTAAAAGCTCTCAAATAAAGAAGAGATGTAGAAGCAACAAGTAAACTTACACAATCTGGTAGAGATTCCACAAGATAGAGTAGGCGTGGTACTCTTTTGTTGGATCAAACCAAAGATAAATCCTTTGCTCTTTGTCTCCTTTCCCTCCTGTGTATACATTGGTCTTCAAGGTGTATGGCTGCCCAGTTCTGTTCCCCAAGAACTCAAAGTCTATTTCATCATGCTCTGAGTTTTGGGAAGATAGCTGCACGGCCCCCATAAATCAAAGGGAAAAGAAAAGAATAAAAGTAAATTACTCAAACATATCTATAAGAACTACAACTGAGATGAGAAAACAAAAATCGATCCTTCTGAAATAGTTATCTCCTCAGCAGGATTTCCAGCTAATGAACAAATGAAAGAGCACAAATGGGTGCAAAAGGAAATCAGAAATGATCACTCTTCCAAGAAAAGGGAATAATAGTCCTTTGTTATATGCTCTTCCAGCCAATAGATGAGAAGTAATAGTTCAAGATTATTAACAAAAGCATATCCAAAGCAACTGAAATACTTTTACTTACATAGAAAGCAGTAACATTGCCAGCAGAATCTCCAGGGACCATCTTAATGTTCCTACTGAAGTGGCCAAATAGGTAAGAAGCCTTTGACTGGAATCCAGTACCTAAACCAAAATATCAAGATTAGGCTCAATAAGTTCAAACCAAAAGGTAATAGCATTTGCAAGAAGCTAGAAAGAAGCAAGGTCCATATGAGCAGTTTTTACCAGTGTACTTGTCAAGAAAGAGCTGGATCTCTGAGCCACCATTGTTGTACTTGATGTGATCAAAAGCCCATGTAGGCACATAGTTCCTACCAAAGGGCACATCCACAGGTTTCCTTGGTGCTGCACCCAATGCTCCAGAGACCAGCATCTTTGAAACTAAATGACAGAGGACATAAATAATGAGAAGCTATCTTTCTGCAAATGCAAATGTGGACAACTTAGAGCAAGAAACGAAGGGAAAAGAGGATAAGCCTCTTCAAGCTTTTAGTTCATTGCCTGAGAGAATGAGGAAAGTTTCAACGAAAGAGAGATGAGAGGAAAGGAGTATAAGGCTCTTTATATAGGCCAATAGGGCTTCTTTTCTCCTAGGTTATAATCAATGAAGTAGGGTACAATTTAAAATAAGGCCTGTGCAACAAAAGCTATGCCTCCCACACCACCCCCACTCCCAAACAAAAAGAAGAAAAAAAAAAAAAGAAAAGAAAAATGCCATGATAATTATAATACTAACTTAGATAAATTAACTCATGCAACATGATATATTAAAAAGTTGAAACTTTGAAATGAAATTTTAAATGCTTAAATTTGTTACATATTGGGTTCAAAGCTGAAGACTTTTATTTCTTTTCATTTTTTTCCAAAAGTTTGAAAAATTAATGGACATTTACCCAATTAGAGGCAGGCATTCTTACAATTTTACCAATAACCGACTATTCTATGACTCATAGGCATTGCCACAAAGGGAATGAACATAATTTAGATAATGGTGATTGATACTGAACCAAATAATACCTATTTTTACAATGCAATTTTTGTGGACTAGTCACTTTTTTGTGGATTTATTATATGTTTTCGGTTCTTATCTTAAATATGCAGCTTAATTCATCATTTTTGACTAATTATGGACGTTTCAGCTTGTGCTAGAGGACATTAAAGTCGGGACAACAATTAATACCCGGAGATAATACTTACTAGTTTGCAATTAAATCATATTGATGGATTGATTTATAGCAAAACTTTTCGAGTCAAAATGATGTGAAAAATAAATTTTAATATCAATAACATTACAATCCATTTTGAATGTGTATAGTTAATGAATTCATGTTTGACTCAGTATCCAGCATCATCTTTACCCAACATTTAAAGGTTTCGAAGATCGCAGTAGAATATTAGTCATACAATATCAAAAGTAACTTATACAAAATCAACATAAATGTTACAAGACTAGTGTGCAGAACACTTGTCCTGTTAGGAAGGAGAATTTTTAGGTGAGTTGAAAGTATCATTTTAAAGATTTATGTGCACATATCATATGAATTTTTTTGTTTCTTGATTAATTTTTTTGTTATGATTATGCGAGAAATATAAATAAAAGCTAATTTTACTAATTTAAAATTATGAGCCTAATAGTCGAAGTCCAACTAAATTAATCCAATTGAAATCTTTAAAACGTATTTTACCTACAACAAAATAAAGTTATTAATAAAAATTTTTGTGTTTCGCACTCAATTTATCTTCAACAATTAAGTCAGTAAAAACTTGTGGGAGCTCAAATATATTCAATTTTGTTTAGAATTGAAATCTTATCTCTATCTCATATATAAAATAATATTTATTCATTTGGGCAAATGTAATCACAAACATTAGAGTGCACCTTTAGGTAGCATAAACTATGCATATAGTACAATTATATGATACTTGTAATTGAGGAGTTAAAATGTGAAGACATGATAAAATTCTTATAATTTTGCCAATTACTTATAGAATAGAAAAAATTGCCAATTTACCTTGGTAAAAATTGTATCCTAATATAAATATAGACAAAAATAGAATTTTGGCTTGATATTTAATTAGTATTGTGAAGGGCATGGAAAAACGGGCCAAACAGGGGTCCACATGGCAGTCGGCACATGCTTTATTTATCTGCTTGGAGGACCAGTCACAATACCTGAAATTTTTGTTGGGTCGAGTGCACTTCATTTTTAGCATTAGATTATCACCCACCCTATATTCATCTATCCATATCTAATTAGTTGTTTATTTTCATTTCGAAAGGATATTTTTTATTTTTTATTATTCTAAAACTTTGAAACTATAATTAGTTTACTCATTTTTATTAGAAATGTAATTTATTTTTATTTTTTAAATTTATTTTCAAATCTATACATTTTACGTATTTTTATGCACCTATCAAAACTCATTTTTAAGCCTACTAATGTTTATATTTTTTTATACAGAAAACATCATAAAATAAATATATTTTTATTTTCAAGCACACACATGTAACATGAATATAACTAATTCAAATATATTTTTATTTTCATAAAAAAATAATAGAAATATTCTAAATCCTGAAATTATTGAAAATATAAAAATGAGTTTGAAAAATAATAATAAGATTTTGTATTCAAAATATATTGGAATTGTGACGTATGTTTTAGTTTTAGTTATGAGGGAGACAGTTCCTACTGTATATGTCATGTCTTATCTAGTTAGTGGTACCACATTATTATTTCATATTACTATGTATTATTTTAAATTAATATAATATTGAATAATTTTTAAATTATTTTTGAATATATTTGTTATTGATAAGATGATTTTTATATATGTATGTATAATAATTATTAGAAATTTTGGTAATATTTTAGAAATGATGAAAATGATTTTGAAAAATTCAGTATTTGTATGTTTAATTTTATTTTTTTCTAAAATACTAAAACTATAAAACTGAAATGAAACCAAATGCAAACAATTCCTTAAAATTCTAAGTTGTTGAGAAAAGTGGAAATGGAGGTAAATTGGGTGCGTCACCCCCAATGTTCTTTTTGCAGAATTTGTGTACAAAAGGCAGTACGCAAGCAATGCTCCATTAATATGCGGGTGGGTTGCCTTTCCAACAATGGTAGTTGTATTCATTCTGATACGGTTTTCCTGCTGCTGTCAATAATTTAAATTTAATACTACTATACTACTTGACCCGTTGATGTTTCCCACATGTTCACCATCCACAAACAAACACCATATATCTATTACACCAAATGACTATAATTTGGTTGGTGTGATCTATTATTATTTTTTAAAAAATTGTCGAGTAAATTTCATCTACAAAAAAAATTGGCGAATCAGTATTTTATCTGTAGTAAAGGAAATTCAGTTCAATTGGAGTTATAGGGAAGGATTTATTTTTTTAGTGCTGGTTGTGGTTCGAGTCTGACGCAATAAATTTATTTTTTAGTATTTATTATAATTCAATAACATTTTTTTTGTGAGACATTGTAATGATATGGATTATTATATTAATAACACGTCTTTCATTTAAGTTGAGACTCATCTTATAAACTTTTGATTTGACCTAAAAACTATTTCTAACCCCATGAAGGTTTTAAGACGTTTGTTGCATCCTATCTTTCTATTTTTTAGCCACATCACTATTTTTTGGCTCCATTACATTTTTTGTTGAAAACATTTTAATTTCATGTAGTGCATTCGGTGTAGTGGAGATTTGTACCAAGATGAGAAGCCTATGATATTTTAACTCTTTCATTAGAGATCGAGTGATTAGGAATTCACCTGTTAAAAACATCCATGGTTTCATCTATCCAAAATATAAGAGCAAATCCCTAATACTCAGTACTTTATTATTTTGATTTCTTAATAACACATTATTAGTGAGTTGAGTCTTTAGTTATAGAATTGATAATATATTATTGATTAATTTTAGTTTTCGTGGGATCGACTCTTACTCGTTCTATATTTGTAAAATCTTATATAGTTTGTAAAGATTTTATTTTGTCAATATTGGTAAGATTAATGTATGCTTACTGACGCTGCACAGTTGGCACAATATCAATAAGTACCATAGTATGCTGCACAACGACCTCATTAAAGGCCGTAGAAGACTAATAAGCCACAACTACCTTTTCTACAACTATAGCCAAGTTTTTTTTCCCATCTCGGATGCTAGAAATTCTTTCCAGTAGTTTGTTCACGAGCATACTTATCATAACAGTCTTGTAGCTCTCACTCACCTTCTGATGCTCTTCCTTTGAATTTTTTAGCTTCTCCTTCCGCTTAGCAACCTCTTCATTCAGTCTGACAATCTCCTCTTTAGCTTTCTCTCAACATTCTCAAAATGGAGGCGGACTCCCAAGCTCTCTTCTCCCGAACATCCAACAAAGTCGCTAGGGTAGTACTATGCAACAAGCAAAAGACATGAAATTATCAATTAGATATAAAGTAAAGTAAGAAAGCTGCACTTCTACAAGAAAAATAAACTAACCCGAGCTAAATCATTTGTTATCATCTTTGAGATAAAATGAGAGGACTTTGTGAATAAACGATCAATACCAAATTTTTCAACAACGCTATGAGTCTTGTGCCAACCAACTCCAATATCCTGAGTGTACCAATAGGACTCCACCCCTTCAACCTTGTTAAACTACAAGTATAATATCCTGAGTGTCCCAATAGCACTCCATCCTTTCAATCTAGTTCAAACCATAAGTAAAGAAGCCCTTCCCCACACGATAGGGAACATAAGCAACACCTGAGCCACGCGCTCTCTTAGGTGAAGGCTCCAATGGCGCATCAATAGCATCGATCCTAAAACAACATCAGCATCATGTGACGATAACCTAGGTCCGTCGCCTAGTGAAAGAGAGAAAGACCTAGCTCTACCTCCTCCACGAATCAATATCAATACTAGCATGAACAACACCTCTACCACATCCTGATAAAGAGCCCTCCCATTGGGAGGACATGAAAGAGCTTGACTTTGAATACTTTGTGAGAGCGAATATAGACAAGTCAAGTCGTTGCCTATAAAAAAGTAAACAAAAAGAAAACAAGTATAAGTCATCCATGATGATACGAAAATAGAATAAAAAGAAGCTGAGATAAATAATCAACTACACAATAGTAAAGCACACACAAAGAGCTCATAAGTAGACAAGTACCCACATGGAATAAACTCCTGGGGTTGAACAACGAGTCAAATAGACCTGAAGAATAACATTGAATCTGGAAAGAGTGATGAGTGTCACTTAACAAATCTTAGAGAAAGAACTAATCCACTCAGTAGGCACACCCTATCCCTTATCCTAGACATAAAAGAACCTTTCCCTCCAAAGACCCCGTTTAGAGGGCCACTATCTAAAAATACACACCCAACGTGGGATAAAAGTAGAAGTAAGACTCGTGAGGCACACAACACACAGTGAATAAAGTGTGAAAATCGTCCAAAGATACTGGGAGTCCCAACTTCTCTAATCTATAATGAAACCACAAAATACAACACCGCATTAGGAGTAAGTTGGATGATATTAAGGTCAACACATCTCACGATCTCAACAAGAAGATGAGGAGGAGGAATAGTGAACTCACTAATGAAATACACAAGGTACATAGTGAAGTAGCCATTCGGGGGACTTACAATCCTATCGCCAACATCTAAAAGAAGTAATTCATAACGTGCATGTAAATTGAGGCCCTCATGCAAAAGTTAAAGATCATCAGCTGACATGAGAGTATCATCCCCTTCAGAACCTCAAGATCAACTATCTAAATAAGGCTCCCCTAACACATCATCTGATTTGAGACCAAGTCAGAAATGGGAACATCATCCCCCTCCTCAGACTCACTCAAACTAGTGGAGCTACCCTTCTCACTAGACTTATTCTCCCAAGATAGACAACAACAAAACTTAAGACATTTAACTCCTAAAGGAGCATCGTTGCTCATGAAGATATGATAACTTGATGCCTAAAGCTCCTGGGGCAGAGCATCGCAGATCCCATCAACCCGAAGGCTAGACGATGCGTGGCATGCGAGCTGGGCAAGCGAGCTACACACTCGTGTAGCGGATGCGCAATTACCATGGGAGTGAGTTGACGCTCGCATGGCCAACACCGGTAATGGCTTGGATTATGGTTTATACCTCCATGGTCAACTACCAGCAATTTCATCCAACGTTGCTACCAACAAACGCTCCTACAAATAATGTCCTAAAGGTGTTCGATATATCGACTCAAAAAAAAGGGAGAAAAACTCAAGACAAAGAGATAAGATGGAATGCCTAAACAAAAGATGAAGAACTAAAAGTTGAAAGTGACCAAAGAAAACACTCAACACAACTTAGAAGTACCTTCAGAGCTCATGGTGATAGAGATGCTCCGAGAGAGAATTCTACTTGTAACACCCCTTAACCTAACTGCAGAGCTTAAATGAGCTGATATAGTTAAGTCAAGAAATGATAATTTTTCATCAATATAGAGTTATGATTTTAATAAAAGTTCTCATTTTTAGCTATAAGAGAAAGAGCTTGAATCGTTTTAAACACACCATTTACATATATCAAAACTGAGTATATCTGTTTATAAAACCATAACAGAGCGACTTATTTAAAAACAAAATAGAGTTTTCAAAATAAACTACAAAATAGTTCGAAGCATGGCATATGAACAAATCTCTGTCCGGCCGCTCTAGAGACTCAGTCAACCTCTAAACCTGTACATTTCCACCTGCATCACATGAATCTAATGAGCTAAAGGCTCAGTAAGATGAAACTGATGCAATAACAGATAACATATATGCACATCTCATAAATCATTAAATGCATTATTCTATTTAATAACTTTCATTCATAAATCATTCTTTAGGGCCCTTGAAGTGTGGTACCTAACTAATAGCGATAGACCGTGGTTTTCGGAACCTGTTTATAATGATTGGCCAATAAGAGAACTAATACGGGGTTTCCATACTTGGTCTTTCAACCTCAGATATTAGCCGTATTCTATCTCATTCATTGTGGCTTTCATATACCAATTTTTCATCCTTAAGTATTTCCACCATTTGTTAGGTCCGCCGGTCCCTCCCGCGTCCCTTGTCTACCCGACCATCAATCAAGTACCATACTTCCTTTTCAAAAACCTCATTATATATTTTAATAGTGTCATGTTTCATGAACCATAAATGCATCAAACATTACATCATTTGACAAATAATAACAATCACATTAAAACATGAACAATATTATATGATTCTTGTGATACAGCAAATAAAAGTTTCAACTTACCTCAAGTCTACTTTGTGGCAAGTGAAAAGACCAATCTCTTTGGAAGATAGGATGTGTTAAAGGCCTAACATAATCAAATGATGTACCATTTGATATCCTTTTTATAAATCATTTAGTCTATTCTAGTTAAAGTTCATATACACTTTTCAATCTTTTGTAAATAATTCCATATCAATTACATAACTTTAAAAATAATGTATACTCCATATTTTACTACTAATTCAAGACATTAAACATTAGGGCAGCCATTAAATAACTAATCATTCAAGCATAATTATTAGGGCAGCCCCTAAAACATGCACACAATCCAAATTAACATGACGTAAATTCAGTTCTAACTTAAATTGATTGTACTCTTTAATTAAGCAAACTAATTGCTATTGTTTTCAATCATTCAAAGGAACTTCCAAACACAATATAAGCATTACAAGATTAATAGAAATAAGTAAATTAAGCATATTTCACAAGACTATCAATTTTGCTAAAAACTATCTTAACTAGCTTGGTTTTGGCTTCAAGTGTAACTTACTTAAGTTTTCAATCATACAAAAATATACTAAAATATGTAACCATCCAAGATACTACAAATTCATCATAAGAAATATTGAAAAAGAATATACCTTGATTAAGTTGGAATTAAACTTCAAAATCAACGGTTTTCAAGCTTAAAAGGGTAGAAACTTGTTCTAGTTTGTGTTCTATGGATTCCTATGGATTGAATTCAATTTTTGTGAGTATGAGAGTGTATAAATTTGGGAGAAACTTAGGGGAATAAGGGTTGGTCATTTTTGAGGTTTCCACAAGAAATATGGATGAAAATGATTTCTTTGACCTTTCAAAAAGAAGTAAGTGGAGGATGATGATTGGTTGCATCATGCTTGGTGTCTTCTCATGCCAAAAGCCACGTTCATGGGCTAAGAAGATGACAAAAATTGATGCTTTGGTGTTATAATCAAGTGCAATGCGGTTGAAAATGATTTCATGCAACCTACTCAACCAACCAATCAAATTGCACCATTTTGCATACTTTTAGTTCTTAGCCAAATGTAACATATTTAAAGCAAATATTTAGGTAAATAATCACTTTAGAATGTAACAAGTATGAGCAATTCGAATAATTCATTTCATGGCCATTCAACACATCAATCTTTCTTAATCGAGATACCGAGCTTTTCACTACAAAAAGGCACTTAAGGAATATGTTAAATCAAGAAATAAAAGTTTGATCTCATATTTCATGTACTAATGCATGTTAAAGCATAACTAGAGCATATAATAATAATTATTCAAGTTCATGTAATCATGCTATTTGTATGCCATAATTCAATAATACACATTGATTAGATCCATATTCATGCAAGATGCTTATTATTGGCTATGTAGGAGAGAATTGTGCATTACACTACTAGAGAGAGAGAAATTGTGAATGTGGGTTTATGAATTATGAGCTCCTCTCTCTACTATGATCTTATATAAAGCTAAGGCCTTTAACTCTTAAGACAAAGAAAAACAACATCAAATGCTATAATTCCTACGATTATAAATTATTCTAGATCAATCTCGATTACGCAAGGATTACTTGAGAGTGGGGGGCTTATGATAGGCCCAACTACAAAAGAAGAAAGTTGATCAGGTGATTTACTAGTTTTAGTTGAGACTTGAGATGACCTCAAGTGCCGGATTTTGTTGATTGGTGAAGGTGGTGGGCTTAAAAAATGGCGGATATGGTTCATGATTATTTTAGCTCATGGTCAGGATTGTATGCAGAGTGGACTTTTCTAATGACAGAGTTAAAAGGAAACAATTGAACAACGTTTAGATTTTTCACTGATATATGCTTATTGGATTATTTCTTTTTTTTTGTATTAAATTTTGTTGGTCAAATCATAGGTTAATTTTATTCCCAGGTAGAGAAACATTTCTAGAGCACTTTAATAAAGAGATCAACATTAGGTAAATGGTGATCTTTTGGTGTCTTCTTGTAGTTATACGAGCATCTTAGTATTTCTAGGCTAATCGTACACTTCTGCCATCTATTTTTAACATTTAGAATAGGCATTATGTTCAAACACGTATTTTTGTACATGCCATTTAAAGGAAGTGACTCTAGGTTTGAAGGCTTCAAATAGTCTATCTGCAATTTGTCTGAACCTTTCTTAAACTGATGTAATTATGCCAATCTTTTCATATGCAGCAACATTGAATACTTTAGACCATTTTTAAGCTGCGTGTTTCTTGCTTCCAATTTTTACCATTAACCTCATTCTGTCATTTTGTAGTATAGTGATGGCAATTGTCACGTGCTTGATAGGTTTACAACATGGGCATCTTATTGTCTACTTTAAGGTACAAGTATTGCTATTATTTGGTGCAAGAAAGCAATTACTTTTTCTCATGATGTGATTTTTATGCGTGAAGAGTGCCTGATTGTTTTCATATACCTTGATCTTATTAAGGATCACAAAAAATAGACTTTTGTTGTGGTTAGTATCATCATCTGGTTTTATAGTCCTGGGTGTGCTATGTGACATCTTTGGTAAGATTTTCATTTCACTATTTTCTCATGTACCAAATTACCTAGCTAGCGGTAATGCTTTTTCTATACTTTGTTTTCAACTTAAAATTGATTATTGGGGAATATCTGGGAGTAGTAGCTCCATTTTTTTTCTTTATATTTTTTTCACACTTTCAAATCTGTCTTTCCAATATAAGAAATGAGATAGATAGAAAGATAGACATATATATGTGTAGAGAGAGAGATAGAGAGAGAGAGGGAGGGAGACCTAATTGTGGAACTAATTTTACAACTGATAATGTTTATGCCGTTGATGATATATTTACTTTTTATTTTAGGGATGCATATAAACAAGGCTCTATACTCTTTCAGCTATATGTGTGCTACTACTGGTGTTGGAGGGATTCTACTTGCAATAATTTATCTAGTGGTCAGCCTTCCTAATCTCCCGAGCTTTACCTATGTTATATATAGGCTTTTGTTCAACCTACAACATTAATTCACTTTTAAAAGCTTCAGCTTACCAATATTGATGATCAAACCATAGCACGGACATGTGAAAGAACTTTGTTGATACTAAACGTGGGCTAGTTTCTTGTAGGTAGATATGTATGGATACAGACGATTTACTATGGTGCTAGAATGGATGGGAATGAACACATTGTTGATATATATTCTTGTAGCCTGTAATATCCTACCTTTTATTCTACAAGGATTTTATTGGAGGCATCCCCATAACAACATTGTAATTATTATAGCTCTTAAATCTTTCATGAAGATATGTCTCATGACTAATATGACATGCTTTTGGCAGCTAACTTTGATTGGAATTGGAAAACAGACACACTGAGCAACTGCTTACTTCTGGTGATATAGTGCATTAGTTGAGGCTAGAACAGTTTGATACAATTCTTGAGTTATCTTGTTAGTGGCATCAAAGGATAAGTGTGAATTAGACTTTGGGAAAAGTGTAAGCCTTTGTGTGTGTGGATGCAAGCATGGATCAATTTGATCAAGTAAGAAATTGGGAATGTGCTCTGGTAAATTGTAATTTCTTCCACTTTGAAGAAACTATATTTGAATTATAGGAATGGGGATTTAGTCTAATGGTCTCCTAATGCATATAAGATGTAAATAGATAGGCTGTTTCACTTATTGGCTAACATTCAACCTCATGATGTTGAATTTACTGAACTGGACAAGATTGCTTTTAGATTGTATGTATGGTTCACATTGCAATGAAAAGTTAGACAACTTTGATCCACTCCAACAAAATTTCATTTTTTTTTATTTTGAAAACATATCAATCATTACATTCAAATGTAATTTCACTTGGTGTTTAAGTAGAGAAATAAAAGTTGATAACACAACAAGGAATTATTTTAAATCGAACAAAATTCAATTCAAAATTTGTTTTCCAATTGATCAAAATCCAATTGAAAGGCAGAAGAAAACAAAATACCAAACCAAGTTGCCATGCTTCTGTTATTAAAACAAACTGTTTGAATGGTGGTGTGAGCAAAAAGAAAAGTTGCTTCAATCTAATTTTTGATTGGACTAAAATGATAATTTAGCATAATAATTTGAATGAAAATTATGTAATTTACAATACTTAATTTCTTATTAGAGTAAAATGACCTATTAACATATTAATTTTAATGACAATAATGTAAAAATAACCTATTGACATACTAAAAATTAATGAGGAAGAATAACACTATGTAATACATAAAATGACACAACTTGATGGATAGCTAAGTAAGTTTGTATTTACATGATTAGTCTTTAAAGTGGGTCTTATAGATGCTACACCTTGTATATATACATTTGGTATAAATTCATCATCCAAGTGTCCTATTTTTTATAAAAAGCAATAAAATTCGTGTCCTACAACTCTTTCTAAAATTTGATCCATGAAAAGTAATGGAAAATGATCTTTTCTAGTAACTGAGTTGAGTTTCCTATAGTCAATGCACATTCGCCAACCAGTAACAGTTCTAGTTGGAATTAATTCATCATTCTCATTCTTGACTACAGTAACTCCAGATTTCTTAGATACAACTTGAGTAGGACTTACCCATTTGCTATCAAAAATAGGATAAATGATTCCATTATTTAAGAGTTTAATGACTTTATTTCTCACTACTTCTTTCATATTAGGATTTAGCCTTCGTTGCATTTCTCTAGAACGTTTAACATTTTCCTCTAGATAGATGTTATGTGTGCAAATGAAAGGATTAATACCTTTAATATCAGCAATGGTCCATCCTAAAGCATTCTTATGCATTTTCAGAGTTTCGATCAACTTACCTTCTTGAGATGCATCGAGTTTGGAAGAAATTATTACTGAAAAAGTCTCATTCTCACCCAAGAAAGAGTATTTCAAATCAACTGGAAAATGTTTCGAATCAACCACGAGAGCTTTAATACTTGATGGAATAGATTTTACTGTTGATGATGAACGTTTTTCGAACCTTGGCTTCCAAAAATATTTTTCTTGTACCTACAAAAATTTAGAGGTAGTATTACTATGTGCTTTTTTACAAATACTTTCACTTTCGAAATATATCTCCAAAGAATCTGAAGAGTTAGTGGTAGTAAAGTATTCATGAACAAGTTCCTCAATTGAATCCACTTTCTGTACTTCGACATCTTCTGCAGGTTGCTTATATACATTAAACACATTTAGTTCCATAATCATATTTCCAAATGGTAACTTCAAAATGTCATTCCTACAATTGATCAAAGCATTTGAAGTTGCAAGAAAAGGACGACCCAAAATGATAGGAATTTGTGTATGTGTTTGTGCAACAGGCTCTGTGTCCAAAACAATGAAATCAACTGGAATGTAAAACTTATCAGTTCTTAAAAAAATAAAAAAGAAACATTTGAATTGGAAAATCGAAACACAATTTTTGTGTTTATTGTGAATGAATAATGATTGATCTTCCAACTAGAGTCATTTGAGAAGTTAGAAAAGCAAACGGAGAATCTCTAAATTAAGAGACAGGATAGCTGCAGAGTTATTTCATTGGTTGTAAGAAAGGAATGTAGAGAACCCTGCTCCACTTCAATTACTTCAATATTACTTAACATGTGAACTTGGTTGTGTTTCATCGTCCCTTTTTTTCCTGTCAAGTCCCCGTTAGAACTCCACAATTTGGTCTACATTTAAATACTTCAGCAGAATCAGCACGTTGGAGTAAATACAAAAGAGCTTACCACCGTGCGTCACTGATCTCAACAAAAGAGCTTACCAGCCACACAGTGTGTCCATTAGATCCTATCATCATGGCATGGCTCAGACTGATCAAACTTCACATAATGAAGATTATGCTATCAATGATGATCCCATCTTCAGCAACCACGTCAAGCTCTACATTGTTCCGTATCTAAAGCGTAACATGTTGATGATCGAGAATCAGCTTCCCAAGCTGGTTCTTGAAAAACTAGTTTCCTTTCAAAACGACAACTCATTGAAGGTAGAGATGCACCCTCTTTCAATTTCTCTGTTAACTACCCTGCGCCTTGATTTTCCATTCTTGACACTTGCATAATAGAAGAAGTTACCTACAGTATATGATATCCCACATGCTGTTTAAATACAAAATATGAATCATGGTACATTGGTACCTTTTTTTATTCTTAGCAAAGTGTTCTTTTTAGTTGCTAATTGCTATATAAGTAGTATGATTGTTCGTGAGAACTTTCTAATATGATTCGCATAGAGAAAGGCGAGGAGTTAACAAAACACATTCTCTAGTTCTTTTCTCAAACAATATCTAACCAGAAAGCTCCAGCTATTCGGCAAGTCTTTGCACATACTAGACCTATATCGAAAGAGCTCGCTTTTGGAAGAACCTGGCGCTGAAAGCAGAAAACCGAGAGTGGCAACAGGGCATCCTCCAAGGCGGAGATGAGATCATCCGCTCAGCCACAGAGCTCTGTGACGCCGGGATTCGTATAAAAACAAGCAAAAACAAACCCTGAAAGCCATCTCATTCCATGACGGAGTGCTTAAGCTCCCTCTCATAGTCATAGACGATGTACTGGAATCATTGATACCTGAACCTGATAGCATTCAAACGGTTCCACGTCGGGGCAGGGAATGAGGTGACTTCCTACATCTTTTTCATGGACAACATAACCTGCTGCACTCATGCGGCGTCATACAGAATGCACTCGGCGGCGACAAAGCCGTGGCCAACTTATTCAACTCGCTGTCGAAGGACATCACCCTCGACCTGGAGACCAGCCTGGACGAGGTTCATAAGCAGGTCAGTGCTTATTGCCAGAAGCCATGGCACCAGTGGAGAGCTAATCTCATGCACACTAACTTAACTAATCCATGGGCCATTCTCTCTGTCATTGCAGCAATTTTCCTTTTTGCGCTAACCATTATTCAAGCAGTCTATAGTGTCTTATCTTACGTTAGTCTATCTTCTTGATAATTTATACTTCCAATCTCCTTGCAATTCTGTTAATAAACACAAAATTTTCAGATTGGGTTTCTTAAGATAGTTGACCTTGTATGTTTTTCGATCTTCTGATTGTAAGTTGGGTTTTGATTGATTGGAAAATCTTTTGTTTTTTCGTGCGTTTGAGAGAAAGAAATGATAGTCCTACTACATGTGAATGGACAAGTAATTTTAAAAGATAATTAACTTTTTACAATTTATTATTTAAAAACTTGTTATTTTATATTAAAAATGTTACGATTATTTTGCATGCTTATCAAACGAGATTTATGTCTTTTAAAAATATATAATTACCAAAAAATCATATTGATATACATCTAAAGATTGTTTTTTCTAAGATTAGATGAACGGTTCTTTTAAAAAACGACTCTTGCAATTTATAAGTTATAAATGAACAATATATATATATATATATAATTATTAACATATTACTATAAGTACATGATCAATCAGGCGTATCCATGACTTGTTAACTATTCAATTCCAACAATATACACGTGAACTAAACTTTAAATTGGGATTGAGAATTGCATATTAACTAGACTTTTACTTAATTCATTATTAACATAATTAAGTTATTTATTTAATTACTAGTATAATACTTGTGTATGGTTACTTTTGTCCTCAAAAAATATAAAAAAAAAAAATTTGAATCGTTATAACATGACTGATAAATACACATATAATATTATAAAACATGATAACGTTGCTCTAGTTACATGCTTATATGTTGGTAGTCTAATTTGTGTTTTGTGGAGGGTTAGCATGGCCATACCTCCATTATTAGTAGGATGATAATCTGGCAAGTTCAAATTCAAACTCGTAATTAATGAGTCTCGTTCGGGACAGGTCTAAAAGCAGCTAAACAAGTTTCAGGATAAGTACGGATTTTAATTTTATAAATTCGATCGGGTTCAAGGCGAGTAATGTGTCTTAGTGAACCAGCCTGGAATCGCCCCTACTATTATTATTATTTAATATAAAATATATTTTATAATTATTAATTAATTTAACCTTATTGATTTTTTAATTGAGTGTCTGTACACATTGTTGTATTATTAGATCAATTCAAAAATTATTTCGTGATTTTAGTTTCAATTTATAAAATATTATAATTGATTTATATACAACCCAATACAAAAATGCATTGTGAATAAAGTATATTTAAATTGAAGAAATTGTATGTAGGTAAACTATATAAAATATTTCAAAATAGTATGATACATAATTTAATTATGTTCATCTCCTATAAATTAATATCATTATCATACTTACTAATTAGAAAAAATAAAAAATATTAAAAATACATTTTATCACCAGTATTAAGTCAAAAATATCATAACTGAATAGTCACACAAAAAAAATTATATAACGGTAAAAAGACTTACATTTTATTTTTAACGGGTCGACAAGTCCATGCAGGTTAGACCCTCTGAATTTTGGATCTAAAACGAGACAGATGTTGGGTCCAATTTCTTCTTGACGGAACAGATATCAAACTTAACTAAATTCATTTCAGACCCGGTTGCCGCCATCCCAATCCATTAAGAAGTGAGGATTATTATCTATTGGATCACTTATTCATCTCTCCTGTTGTGTGTGGGTGTGTGTGGCATTTAATTAGGGGGAAAAAAAAGATATTAAGCTGGCTATTATCTACTTATCTTTAGAGTTGAACTTTCAATTTCAAAATTCAAATAACAAAACTCTAGTCACAATTCAGATAACTTGTTATTCATGATTTATTTTCAATTAATAACATATATAACCTCGCTGGACATTGCATGAATAATAATTGGATTGGATAAACAATTAAAATAATTAAATGCAACAAATGAGGAAAAAATTAATATTATAATTAAGTGTTGAACACAAGTGATTGTATAAAGTAGTTATTGAATAATCCAGACCTATATAACAATTAACTTTCCTATATAACAATTAACTTTCATGATTTCATATTTTATAAACTAAAGTTATGTGAATTCATTGCTGCATTAGTTCATCTCCTATTTGACTTTGGAGGTACAACATAATCACTCATAATTTTGTTTTATAGAATTCTTTGTATTTTAATCTTGAACTTTTCAACGTTTTTCTCTCTCTCTCTTTTTTTAATTCATTGTTTGAATTAGTATTAATGTCTCTCATTTTATTTTTTATGGACTCGCCTCATATTTTAAGTGAAAAGAAGAAATAAAGATTGAAAGATAAAGAATTAAAAAAAATCCACAACGATTGAAATTAACTTTCATTTTATTTATAATTTGATTTCAATTTTTTTGTAAACATTATCTAGTACCCCATTGTATTCAAAACAAATCGGGTAGTCTTGCAGGTCATATCCGATACCATATTTATCTTTTTACTTCTTTTTTTTTTTGTTCTTTTAATTTTTGAAACCTAAATATTATGATAAAATTCAAAACTGTATTCAAAGACTAATTCCTATGTAAGTGCCAAATTATTCTATTGCACATCAATTAGTATGATCTTATACACTATGCAGGGTTGTTTATTATTATAAAACATCCTAAACTATTCATATTTGTATTTTTATAATAACTAGAAAAATGCATGTGCATTTACGTGATTCATATGATTTTATTAAATTAATTATATTATTTGATAATTTAATTGAGTAAAATTAAAATGTTCGAAAATATTTCATAAATAAAAAATATTAGTAAAAAAATTTGATTGATAAAAAGTAAAACTTTTCAAGGACTTCATAAATAAAGAAAAAGTAATTGTTGAATTAATGAATGATTAAATAAAATATTCAATGAATTAAATTACGAAAATTCAAAAGATAAATAATATAACTGACAAACTCATATAATTCAAGTAAAAAAATTTCAAAGTCATAATTAGAAATATAATAATGTTTAATGAGAAAGATATCATTTGTCATTTTTATATATCATTCTATGAACATTCTATCTATATATAATATTATTATACTATTTAAATTGAGTATTCACAAGTAATCAAATTAATTTTTTTAAATTACTTAAATATTGGAATTATTTTTCACATTACTAGATTGTTTGGTATCAAAATTTTGTGTTACATTGAATCTTGCTTCAATATTATGTTGTCCTATGAAAAATACAATATTAGTTACTATTGATAGCATTAATATATATATAACTTAGGTAAAAGAATGTTTGTACCTACACTCAAAATTTATTTATACATAATATTTTTAATCCATATCTTTCCTCCTACTCTTACAGTATCTAGTTTGATCAATACTTTGGTTGTAGATATTGAAGTTCATCTGGAGATGGAACATATAATTTATCTAAAAAAATATTGAATGAGACAAATAAACATCAACATTTGTAATTATATGTCCTTGAACTTTATTGATTGTCATTGCAAAACAAAATCTAATAGGAAAATTGATAGCCTTTATTTTCACCTCGTGAAAATAGTATTTTAGGTATAAAGATCTTTTCAATATGTTGCCCAAACACAGTCTTCACATCAATTACGTTATTCTTGAACTCCCTGCATAATATTTTTGTACCATTACACAACATATTTGATAGGTCCAAATTTCTTAAAAAAATTATGGGCAAATTCTTTTTAGCACCAACTTACGAGGAGACAACCCATTTAGACTTAAAGAGTTCAAAAAGTCTTCCACATAATAGTATCATCAAAATTATTAAATTTTTACTTCTCCAGAAAACATAGAGATCAACTTATCATTCAAAACTATCAGCATGCTTATTTTAAGCAAGTAATATTACTCTGCTTGTCATGTAATGAGCTTAGTGACCACTCTTATGTAAAAACTAGGAAAAAAACCATAATAAGTCGTTGTATTGAATAATTTTCATTGTCATACTCAATAATAATTTATTTTGAAGTTTTAATTTTACTGTGAATATTAATTGGTTCCTCACCATTTCCAACTCTAAGTAAGAATTCACTGAAATTTAGATCATTTCTCGACCTCATATTCCTTGAAAAGTAATTTTTTTTATTTGGGCCACAAATATGATTTCAACAAACTTACATAAATAGTTTGATAGATTGTTGCCCTAGAAACGATTGGAAGTACTTGTCAAAAATCTCCACAAAAAACTATCATTTTCGACCAAATTCATTATTTTCCAATACAACTTTCAATAATTTATCAACATGATTAATGGCCCATCATTTCTCCATTGGTGTTGCTTCCTTTTAAAATAGTTCTGTTTTACGCAATAGCTCTGCAGCCCCACTTGCTTGGACATAATGCACTCACTTAATTTATTTGCATCTATTGGTATTTTGAAGCATGAATGTGTTGTTTACCCTCCGACATTATTGCAACAACAACTACAAACATCGTAGTTGCAAGTGCTATTAGATTTTTGGATCTTAGATGAGCTAACACAACACGGTACAAGAATATTTTTCCTATTCCATCTAGCCCATCAATAATGGAAATGACACCCTTACTCTTTTGTATGCAATCAAATATATTCGAGAAAGCTTTATGTTGTTCATGAATCAACTTTAACTCTATTTTGTAATCTTCTGAAGTTATTTCTGTTGACATTTTATCTTGTATCTTACTTGAAAAATATTTGTCCATGTCATCAAAATCAATAGAAATGTTTGGAAGCTTATATGAACTGATGTTTTTTCCATGCTCTATAAGAAAAAAATCAAACTTTTCAAACTTTTGACAATTTATAGTTCAACTGAGGTTTATGATTCTCTTTTGAAATTTCAAACATTGCTTCAAAGTATGTATCACAAAGAATTATCATCTGTTAGTGCACAATAGATCAAGATGATTGGAAATAGTTTTCGCAGTTCACATGGCATTTGAAAAGTGATAGCTTCATTTAAACACTCAATAATACTTAGATCAGATTCTAGCAATCCTCTTTTCTATTTAGCTTCTTTGAAATTCGAGCATCATTTATCATTTACTATTAGGAAATATTGAAAAGATGTTGGCCCTCTAACATAATTCAAGAGTAATTTAAGATAAAATATTTATCCTTCAGTAGGATATTCAGTATTTATATGCCCAACCACATCTCTTTTCTTTTGTCTTTCTAATTTTTGTCTTGCTTGTCCAATATAAGTGCTATGGAAAATTTTTGTAAAGATATTTTTTTGCATTTTCACTTTTAGAGCACATAGAAAAATATTGTGTGATCATTGTTTCGGAGATGTGATCCCATCTCAATTTTTTTTTAAATTTTTATTTTCCCAATAAGTAACACATGTTGATTTGGTAAGTGAAGCTACAGGTTGAAAACTACATGGTATATCTCATTCAAATTAAATTAAAAATTCTCCATATTACTTCTTGAGCAGAGACCCACCGAACAACTTGAAAATATTTAATTTCATCAATTAAATTTCTATCATCATTATAGGTAAGATGAATTACCACTCTATCATGTCCCTTATAGATATATTTGTAGAGATATTTCATTATTGTCACTCGTGAGCATACCTCAACTTCATATAACAATTATATCTTAATAATAGATATGGATTGTAAGGTTACTACCCACTCATTATTTAGTTGTGTATTTCGAACTTGAACTGTCAATCTATTTTTTCTTCTTTTGTAGATTGGATATTCGTCTTTACCTTATATTATGCTTTGACAATATGATCGGGGACAATGATACTACATTTTCTATCCACCATACAAGAATTTCTAGTTCTTATCTCCACATGGTCTATGCATCGTATGTTCTGCAACTGGGTCATGGAGTTTAGGACGCTTTTCTTGATCAGGAAGTTCAACGAAGACAAATCTATCAAAGTGATTTGGGGTTGTAATTTATACTCGGACTTCAAAAGATTATCAACACATGAACATGTGGCAATTCGTTTTTTGAAATACAATTACAAGAATATGTGCAACTATAATTTTGAATATTTCTTTCTTAAATAGCTGATCTTTCAAGTTCTGTAATTTTGTTCGAATACTCTTGAGGTCAAATATGATCGATATTGAGCTTGTTGACTATCATACAGTTTCTCTTGTAACTCCTTCCACTCCAAATTGCAAGTTATTGTAATAAACAAATTCGATTTTCAAATCCATGTACTAATGCTAATGAATCCTTGTAGTAATGCTAATGCATCAAGATATTAACAACTACTAGATGATGTAGAAACTACAATTCTTTTGCCAACTCTCCCTCTAGTCTCTCATTTCAAGATGTTATCCATGATTCCTTGGTACAGTTCAACTCTCATATTTGATTGATTTTGGTGGTAGTAATCCATGTCTCTAATTGTATATACTGTTGGGTTCGCTATAATTGCAGGGGCATGCGCAGTGAAAAAATTATTTTTTTTATAAAATATATATTTATCAAATAAATATATCCCCTCAATTCGAAAGTGATTATAATGATCACGCTTATTCAAGTGAATATATAAATAAATATACTAAATTTAGATTATACCTTTCTAGCACTACGGTTGATATATGGAACGAAATAATCAATTGTTATATTCCTTACTTATCAGAACTCGTTGGGATCCATGTGTCTCTTCTCTATCAGGTCCACAATATGAAAAACAATACCGATTAAAAGATTTTGCTAGTATTCTTAAAATTATTTTCTATTCTAGATTCGTAGTAATGTCCTTTAATCCAATTGATGGATCAAGAACAACCTTTCAAAAACAATAAAGATTAATTCTTTAAGTTCTTGAAATTTTGAAGTGAAGAGAATATCAAGAAAACTATTTTCTTTAAAGAACAAAAAAATAAAGATTTTCAAGAAAATATATTTTCTTTTCTTTTCTTGGAGAGAAAAATATAAGACAAGACAAAATTATTTTACTTAAAATCTCAATGCAATTTTTGGCTTTCCCTATGTATATAGGGGCCGAAAATTCTTTCCCTATGCCACTCTTGGAGAGTTTGTTAATTTTGAACCACTTCAAAGTTTAATTTTGGTAGGATTCTAAATCTTCCAACAATTCTTCTTTCTCTCTCTCCAATGTATGTGGACTTATTTGAGACTACATTAATCATTAACAATAGTCTACATACATTCTTGATATTAATTTAAACTTTTCAAATAATATCAAGATATATATATAACAAATATATATCAAAATTATATTTATAAAACAAACACCTAATGGCCGATTTTTATGTCATAAAAATCAGTCATATTATATTTAATTATATAAATATGTTAATTAAATAAATTATATTTATTTTAATTATCCTCTTCATCTTTTACTGAGTTTCTTAAGTGATCCACTTTAATTTTTTGGGTTTGGACTTAAAAAATTCAAGAATCAATCCAATTGATTTAAACTCATATTAATCAATCCAATTAATTAATATAATTTTACTCCAATTGGCTTCCTAATCAAATTAGGTATAATTAAATAATCTAATTATTTAATTGAATAATTTATTTTAACCATTAAATTAAATAGAACCCTTAATTAATTAATTAATCAATATTAACTAAATAATTTCCAACCATTGAAAAAATCCCAAAAAAGAAATATTCTTTCCATAAATATGTGTATCCTCTTAGGTTCATTACTAAGCTAGTAGTGGGTTTACTACATTTGCAACTTATAAATAATAATTATTCTGATTAATTAATATAATTAATTAATTTGCTTGGAATTAACTCCTTAATTCCAAGAACCTCATTATCCATGAAAACACCTAGCAAGTAAGCATGACAAACTAGTTTTAGCTAAAATAACGAGTAAACCTATTTTAGTTGTGGGTACCATACACATACGGTCATTTCAACAGCGAATCTCCCAATTGAATCTAGGGCATGGATTATAAGTCGAAACCCTAAATGATTCAATAATTGTGATTCCATTTCAAGTTCTAATGATTCCTGATGAATCAGAATTCATCATGTCTTGGCCAAAGTCTTTGAATTATGAACTATAAAAACATAGAAGATTCTCTTATTAAATAAAAGATAGGTGTCAAATTCTATGTTGGCCACTGACAAACCGCTATGCACATTAGTGCAACACCTAACATACCCTTTTGTGATTGTCAAGCAATTAGAAGATATATCAAAGTGTTGCAGAATACACACAAGGCTACCATCGTGCCTCAAGTCCAAGGACTAGCCGTGTACTATTATAACACATAAATTCTTATTTCGACATACAAATACATCAATCTAATTGGGGTGTGGGCATCATACTCTAACATGTACATGTCTACCGTATATTGTAGCAATAGTCTTACTTCAAAGAGAAGTGTAAATTGCCTCGGATTTCTAATTTGTAGCATGTTGCAACTATATTCTCTGCATGAGGCCTTTTTATTGCTTTTTTTTCTGTCAACTATAATAAAAAAAATTGAGAATTTTGAGAAGATATAAAAAATTTAATCCTAATGACATATGGGAAAAGAAAAGTATTGATTATGTTAGCAAATTTATATTTAAGCTACAAAAGTGGAGACTCATTAAAGAATATTTTTTAAACATGAATGATAAATCATATTTCTGATATAAAGGTAGTAATTCAAACATATATATTTCAACCAAGCTTGGTAAAACTATTGTTAGATTGCATTTTGATTACATGAAAGAAGTACATGGATAATATTTTTGAGATGATTTAAACTTTTAATAAGTAAATACCTTTTTATTCTTGAAAAAGAATATCATCCGCAGAAGAAAATCTTGATAGTGTTGAAACATCATTAAAAGTTGGGATATTCCTTAAACATAGTAATTTTACAAAAAAGAAAAAATAAATAAAGCACGTTTCTTTAGTATTATTCATATATCTCAAGTGCCTATTCTAGAAACATCATAAGTGGACAAGTAGATATAAAAAAAGGTGTTTGTTTCGTAATGTACTTTCTTGTTCTTGGGACAAAACATCCTTTGTAGAAGAAAATTTTTGTGGCCAGAAACATCATTATCTTGTAGATTATTCACTGAAAAAAAATGATTAACTTAGAAAATGAAGCAAACTTTTTGTATAAATTTAAATTATACAAACAAATTAGGTATATTGAAAAGGAAATTAATACATCATGACTTATAGTTCCAAATAAAATTATGTAATTCAAAATATTAATGAATAGTACCAACTTTAAATTTAACCTATATCAAATTAATCTAATTTTATGAAATCAAATATGAATTAAATCAAATAGATTAAGTTATGATATACATGAAGTAATTTCACCATATATTTTCATGTAAGCTTGGTAAAATTGTTTTAAGTACAATGAGATGATTGTTAAACTTTTAAGGATTACATCGAGATCATTGCCAATGTGTTACTCACTGAAATATATAATAGTTAATCATGTATATTAAGTTTTTTTGTAAAATATGTATGAAAATAAAGGAAGATATACGATTTCGTTGCAAAAGTTAAAGATAACAAGTGCATAATAGAGAATAATAATAAATAAATACAAATAACTTATTTGTTATTTGTAAATAATTGTTTAGAAAATGGAGCAAGGTTTTGGTATATCATTTAACTAAGTAAGAATTATAAAAGAAATTATAAGTATATTGAGAAATAAAATAATATCGCACACTTTTTTGTTTCAACCAAAAGATATGTTAGGCGTATTTATTTATAGCAGCAACTTTGTATTTTAACCTATGTCAAAATATATTATAACACAAAATTAAAGATAAAATTGGATCAAATAAAGGAAGAATTGTTAATTTAATCAGAGTATTGGAAATATTTGCTCAAGAAATACTTTTAATTTTAGTACATTAACATAAACATAAAGTCATACATCTTCCTTTTTTTTTTTTGTCCATTGCTAAGCAATTAACCTTATTATTTTTAGTATTCTTATTTTGCACAACTCCATAGATTACATTATTGTTGAGTTGTCTATATACTACTCTTGTATCTTCAATTGCTAAGTAATGCATTCATTTTTATTTTTTTTATATATGTGTTCTTTACTTGAGTTGGTGCAAGATGTACATTGTTCTTGTCCAATTTTACTTGCATCAATTATAAATGTCGATCTTACATAATTTGTAATATTTGCTTGAATATTAGATTTCTTAGAGACAAGCTCTCTAATATTTTGATGCCATCCTGTCTCGTCCCTTGGAAAAAGAAGTAGATATTGCAATCGATCATAACATTTATAATAATATTTTTATGTCTGTGGCTTGAACATGTATGGACCACAATATCTCGACTGAATGGTATATTAGCATTATTTTCTTTAACACATATAGCCGCAACTTGATTAGCTATTGAATAATTATATACTCGTTAATCTAATTTCACATCTTGTGATATACAAAGTTAAACGTCATCCATTGAACAATAATTCTTTAATCTTCTGAAGATTATTTCATATGGATTTACCTTAGAACCTTTATGAGTTTCTTCATAGTAACTTTAGATAAAATCGAGGTTTCTACCTCATTTTTAGTTTCAACAAAATACATTTGAAAATGACTAAGACCGTCTTCCTTGAGAATTAACACTGGAAGGTCATGGGAGACCATTCTCTGTGCTCAAAAAGTGTAAACCCCTCACCTCGATAGTCTCTTCTGATTCAGAAGCAAACAACTTATACAATTCATTCAAAACTTCAATAAGTACAAGTTACTTTTTTTCATTACCGCAACAAAAAATCGAAGGCTCATACTGATATCTTACAACACCATAATGAATGCAATTGGGCATTTTTTTTAGTTCGTGTATCTTTGAGCATATTGATTCATAAAGTATTGAATCTAAAGAAAAAAAAGTATTCTAGAGTTTATATTAAAGTAAAGAGCTTGCTTTAATAAATATATATATTGGAAAACTTTAAATTACTAACCTTCTGATTCACATGGAAACTGAGTTCTAAAAAGCACTGTAACATGTGATTTTTTCTTATTTGCAATTGAGTTCCTCATTTTCTTATGCTAAAACTTTATGTGTGTGTGTATATATATTCCTAGAAATATTTTTAGTTTATGTACATAAAGACATACGTCTTTCTTATTTTTCTTTCATTGTTAAGTAATCAACCTCATTATTTCTAGTATTTTCATTTTGCATAACTTATTACAATTCTACATACTATTCTTGTACTTTCCATTGTGAAGTAACCCATTTGCTATAACTTTAAGATTGCAAACCCAAGTGCAAGTTGTATTAAGTAATAAATTTTTTATAAGTCCAAGATCGATCTACAAGGAAGTTGTTTGCAGAATTCAAGTTTATATTTCTAAAATCATGGAGTTTATGTGAATCAAAATATATGAACAATTAATATATGTTGTAACTAAAGAAAAATTGAAGCAATAAAAGTAATGAGGATTAGGGATCCACTCTTGAGTTTTGGATAGAGAAATGGTTATTTATTCTTTTTACCTCTATTAATTGCCACAATTGGAATCCATACATAATGAAGGTTCCAATGAGAAGATATTATCAAATGACTCATGCAATAAGGTAATCATGATATTATCTTACTATTGCAAATTATCTCTTAACGCTAACACTTATTTATGGAATCAAACATTTATGCACGCCTTCGTCAACAACAAATCAAGGTTTCACATTAGCAGTCGGTAGGGTAAAATCGAACAATAAGCTAAATGAACCAAAGTATTGGTTATGCCATTGGAGATACATAAATCAACAATCACCACAAAACAAGTAGGGTTTAAAAATAATAATACAACATACTTAAATATTTTCTACCCTTATAACCATTTATCTTCCTCCATCAAGAGGTTCACCCTTTTTTCTCAATAAAATAAAATTTAGAAAGACATAATAAAATTAGCAAAGACTAAAAATATAAGAGAAACTAAAGAATGCATTTCTATTACTACTAGAAAACTTACAATACTAGAAAATATACAAACTAGATAATTTAACCTATAGAAACCCTCTACCCTCTTTCTCTTACAAGCTTAATACATGGCCTATTTATAGTACTTGGAGTAAGCTAGAGGCTAAACAAATAATAGAGGGGTTAATCAAGTGGTATGTTAGTTGCCAAGAGTTGGTAAGTTGTTACACCAATTTCTCACATATTAAATTAAATTGTATTTTTCGATCAGATACAAACAGATTTTGAAGATAAATAAGGAATCAAAATTGTAGCTCTTTTATTGTTGATATATTTTCATATATATTTTGTCAAATTTGGTGATTGGATGAAGGAGATATGGTTAAATTACCGAGTTATGTTCAAGAGCCATCCTTTAACAACAACAGCAATTTGCAAACTATATTTTTATTATTTTGACATATTTTCACACCATCTTGTCTTCAGTAAACTTATTTATTTACCTCTTATGTATAACATATCCGAATTGCAACCCAAAATAAATATGTGCTAAAGAGATATAATCTAATTGGTAAAATAAGTCAATACTAGGCTGAACTCTTATTCGAATTTTGGTGATCTATTTTGTACAAATACTTGGATGAATTTTCTGCTATCATCAAGACTGAATTGGACTGAGTTCCAACAGAAAAGTTGTACCTCTATCTCTTGATTTTCAAATGAACAAGATTCAGGTTCATAGGGCTTTTGATCATGAAATTATGCTCAAATTACAAACACTGCACAAATCTGAAAACATGCTTCCATTTATTTCCTAACACAAAACATTAATAAAACAATAATATTAACAAGAATAAAGCAAGAAAAGTATAAATGATTTGATACAAAAATATATCAAAATATGCATTTATCACCATTCATTTATTTTTTCTTTCTTTCTTTTTGTATGTGTATTATTTGTTTGAGTTGGTACAAGATGTATCTTATTCTTGTCCAACATTATAAGACAAACTAATACCATGATTGTATTCATGCTATTTAAGAGTTCAATATTTGTTTGTATTTATTTTTATGAAAAGAGTTAAATGAATTTAAGAATTGAGACGCATGCTTCTATATTGAATTTGACCAAAAAATTCCATGGTTTATATGTCAAGGTTCGTAGAATTAAACTGACAATCACCTAAAAGTTCCATATACAAGAAATATAATTATAACCAAAATTAATTCAAGTTTGAATCAAAATTCATAAAAAAATAAATATATCCCTATATTGGAGTTAACCACATAAACCAAGGTCGGATATGAGTCCTTATATTGTAATTTGCGATTTGTAAGTAATTTTATCTCTTTCATTCTTCTTTATTTTCTCTCTTTTATTTTATTTTTTTGGGTTTCAAATTTCTTGCTCATTAATTTTTAGTGTTTGTTTCAACTATAAGTCTAGCTCAACTTGATTCTCTTCTCTTTTCTTAGTTCAATGTTATTCTTTTCTTATGCTTTATTGTCTCTTTTAATCCTAAATTTATGGAGTTTATAATTCACTTTAAAGATAATATCAATAATATTCATACTACACCAGGTATATGGTACACTTGATGTATAGTGAAGGTCAAGTGTCCCATTTTATAAAAAATAAAATACTTATATGATGGATATATACCAAGTGTATGTACACTAGGTGTAGCATTTATATGACCAGGTAATATCATGTTACACCAAGTGTACGGTACACTTGGTGTAAGGATGAAGGATAAGTTTTTTATTTTATAAAAAAATAGGATATTTGGATGATGAATTTATACCAAATGTATGTACAATATGTGTAGTATATATAAAATCACTTCAAAAACTAATCACGTAAGTACAAAATTACTTAGTTATCCATCAAGTTGTGTCATTTTATGTATTACATAGTGTTATTCTTCCTCATTAATTTTAAGTGTCTGTTTCCTACTAAAAATTTAGTTCAACTTGAAAAAAATTATATTTTAGGAGGACGAATTATAAATTACATTTTTGTCATTAAAATTAATATGTCAATAGGTCATTTTACTCTAATAAAAAATTAAGTATTGTAAATTACATTATTTGCATTCATATTATTATGTCAAATGATCATTTTAGTTCAATAAAAAATTAGATTGAAGCAACTTTTCTTTTTGCTCACACCATCATTCAAATAGTTTGTCTTAAAAAATAGAAGCTTGGTTTGGTATTTTGTTTTCTTCTGCCTTTCAATTAGATTTTGATCAATTGGAAAAAAAAATGAATTGAATTTTGTTCGATTATAAAATAATTCCTTCTTGTGTTATAAACTTTTATTTCTCTACTTAAACACTAAGTGAAATTACATTTGAATGTAATGATTGATATGTTTTTAAAATGTAAAAAAAAGTGAAATTTCGTTGGAGTGGATCAAAGTTGTCTAACTTTTCATTGCAATGTGAACCATACATACAATCTAAAAGTAATCTTGTCCAGTTCAGTAAATTCAACATCATGAGGTTGAATGTTAGCCAACAAGTGACACAACCTATCTATTTACATCTTATATGCATCTGGAGACCATTAGACCGAATCCTCATTCCTGTAATTCAAATATAGTTTCTTCAAAGTGGAAGAAATTACCATTTACCATAGGACATTGCCAATTTCTTACTTGATTAAATGATTTTTTTAACTATTCCTACATCAAATTGATCCATGCTTGCATCCACACTCACACAGGCTTACACTTAGGCCCGATTGTTCGGACCCAGCCCATGATCGAATCGTGATCAACGGGTTAGAGCTATAATACTTACAATATTGTTACAAGGATGCCTAAAAAACATTGTAGAATAAGAGGTAGGATATTGCAGGCTACGAGAATATATATCAATAATGCGT